>CM070493.1:43776491-44318991 GCA_036324585.1 Champsocephalus esox
GATAGCTATGGACTGACTCAGCATGTGACGGAGCCCACGCACAATAAGGGGCACACTCTGGACTTAATGATCTCAAAGGGTCTGAATATCTCTGAGGTTGTGGTGACTGATGTTGCACTCTCTGATCATTCCTGTGTTTTCTTTGAGAGCTCTATTTCTGTTCAAAAGTGTTCAAAAAGAGGTAACCACAAAGCGATATTTAACTGAAAATACTTGGGAAATGTTTACTCAGAATTGTTTTTCCACACTTGCCCCTGCTAACATCTCAGTAAATGAGCTAGTAGATTCATTTTAATTAAAAAATAAAAAATGTTATAGATGCCATTGCTCCAACTAAGGTAAAGGAAGTGACTGGGAAAAAAATATCTCCATGGAGAAAGGCCATGACCGTGAAAACAGAAAAAAGAGAATGTCGAAAGCTGAACGCAGGTGGCGAATAACAAATCTCCAGGTTCACTTTGACATTTATAAAGAGAGACTTGTCCTTTATAATTTGGAATTAAAAAACACACGACAATCATTCTTCTCTGACATCATTACCAAAAACAAAAACAACGCACGTGCCTTGTTTGCTACCGTCGACAGACTAACTAACCCCCCCAGTGTCAGTAGCCTCTGAATTTCTATCCACCAGGGCGTGCAAGGATTTTGCCTTCTTCACTGACAAAATTCAGAAAATCAGACAAGCAGTCAGTGCCTCTGCATCAGGAACAGCAAATGTGTTGTCTCTGTGTCCACTTAACATCAAGTCAAACACCATGACACAATTCCATCAGATTAATGATAAAAACCTTAAAAACCAGGACATTATACAACTTCTGAAATCCTCCTCCTGCTGCCTTGATATTATTCCAACAGGATTTTTCAAAGATGTTTTGCCTTGCATGGCCTCAGATCTACTTCATACAGTAAACAAATCTCCTCAAGTATTTTTCCACAGGCTCTGAAAACTGTAGTCATTAAACCGCTCTTAAAAAAGAATAATCTAGATGCTTCAGTAATGAACAATTACAGGCCCATATCAAACCTGCCATTTCTAGGTAAGATCATTGAAACAGTTGTTTTTCAACAGTTGAGTAACTTCTTGCATTTAAATAACTGTTTGGATGTGTTCCAGTCAGGCTTTCGTCCAAACCACAGCACTGAGACTGCTCTTGTAAAGGTCTTTAACGACATCCACTTCAACACAGACAGTGGCAGAACTTCAGTGTTAGTATTATTAGATCTCAGTGCTGTGTTTGACACTGTTGACCACAGCATATTACTCGACCGACTGGAAAACTGGGTGGGACTTTCGGAAACAGTTCTAAATTGGTTTGAATCCTACTTAAAGGATAGAAACAACTTTGTTTCTATTGGTAAATACAAATCTGAGTTGACAAATATGACATGTGGGGTTCCTCAAGGCTCCATCTTGGGGCCTCTTCTCTTTAACGTCTACATGCTACCACTGGCTCAGATAATGAAGAACAACAAAATAAGTTACCATAGCTATGCAGATGACACACACATTTACGTAACAATTTCACCAGGAGACTATGCTCCAATTCAAACACTGAGTAAGTGCATTGAACAAATCAATGACTGGATGTGTCAGAACTTTCTCCAATTAAACAAAGACAAAACTGAGGTAATGGTTTTTGGAGCCAAGGCAGAACGTATAAAAGTTAGCGCTGAGCTTCAGCCTGCAATGTTCAAAACAACAGATAAAGCCAGAAATCTAGGTGTAGTCATGGACTCTGACCTGAGTTTCAACAGTCACATTAAAACAGTTACTAAATCAGCCTACTATCACCTAAAGAATATATCTAGGATTAAAAGACTAATGTCACAGCAGGATTTGGAAAAACTTGTCCATGCTTTTATCTTCAGTAGACTCGACTACTGCATAGGTGTTTTCACAGGTTAATGTTACACTTCACACAAGCCAAACCTATTTGCAGTTAATATCTATATTTTGCCGTGTGTGACTGTAGTTTATATAATGTGCAGCGCTTCAAACTGTGTTTGAGAGCTTTCTAAAGTTTAGCTATATGCTAACCTAACATGTGGGTGTTTTCTTCCACTGAAGGTGTGAAGCTAGAAAGCTGATGAAGCCATTTCCTGCTTTAATTATTATATTCTGTTTTGCACAGGTATGTGGGTATTCTTTTTGTGTTTTGTGACTGTAAATTGTATTGTTTGTTTTGTAAGTGTAAATTAATGGTTATATTTGTATATATTAATTTACAAAGAAAAACTGGTTTGCCACCATGGATATCTGTTAATTGTATTATTTAGAACTCTGTATACTTTCCTCAGTTAGCTTCAGGCCCCACTGAGGAGAAGTGTGAAGTTAGAAAGCTGATGAAGCCATTTCCTGCTTTAATTATGATATTCTGTTTTGCACAGAGAATAAATCCTGGTTAGCAAGAAAGAAGTCATTTGCATTCACACAACACAACGCAGAGATCACATGTGGCGTCAAACCAGACCGGTTACATGTTCATGACCACTTATATATTTACTTTGATTCATTCACAGTGCGGTCATATGTATTATTGCTACATACACATTATATCGCAGTTTTAGTTTCGCCAACTCCGTTTCTAATATGAAATAAGACCACAACATGCGTCTATGATGTATTCAAGCTTTCCAATCCAGACGAGATCTCTCTCCCGTCTGTGTGCGAGGGGGCGGGCCGTTTGTAAAGGTCTCCTGACTGACAGACTCTCATCCTGGTTAGCGGGTACTCTGGGTTCTGTCTTCAGGACAGTGTTGGCTTGTTTTGATAATTGGATTCAATATTAGAGTCATTTTCTCGTTTGTGTGTTTGTTTAAATATATTTGGCCTTTGTTTATGTGATTGAATGATTTATTCAAATAAAAACAACCACAACATTTTAAATTCGGGACGGCTTAGATCAGTGGTTCTCAAACTGTTTTCACTCATATACCCAGCCACGTATCCCCTGATCAGCGCAAAAACGATTTGTTAAGGAAAAAATGCCTATATACTGTAAAGAGGTACAGCACAGCGCTGCACCATCAGTGTCTGATTTATTAAAACAACAACAATGTAACTGAGAAACACTTAAATGCTACATTTCAAATGTTTACAATCCATCACTAAACTCATGGCAAACCAATTATAACATCATGCAATAACACTGAGACGACATTAGTTGCATTGAACTGATATTTTTAATAAGTTGCAATGTAGTGAAACATGGGCTTGTGCTTCACTGAGGACCTTTGTCATTCTGACAGGGAGGCAAACTGCAGTTATTACACTTCGCGTTTTGAAAGATGTGAAACTATGTTAATATAAAACCCACACTGCTCAAACTTCCTTACTTTTCCTAAAATTGGTATATTTGTATATTTATTTTTTTGGGTCGTGGGGAATGAAGAGAAAAAAATATATGAGCATTTTATGAGCATGGAATTTTGACCCCTCATATAAACATATGCATAATGCTGAGCTATACTTTGCGGCCACACCACACGCCATTGCCAAGCAACGCTTATTGTTTAGGTCCTTTGAAAAGCAGGCAGTCATATAATTAACTAGAACTAGCTAGATCTGATAGATTTGGACATAGACGCGAGTGAAGTCTAACCGGACGCGAGAGAGAGATCAGAGATCAGATCAGATTTATCTTAACCACCCCCCTTATTTAAAGCAGTATTTCGTACCCTACTCGTCAAATCATCAAGTTAGACATTCTGTTCCGATTTATTTCTCTGTCCCCTCTGCAAAAAGATTGATTGGCACAAGAGCGTTCATGTTCAAAGCCCCAACAGACTAGAATACTTTACCTGCTGCTATTAGATCTCTTGCATCATTGGGTATGTTTAAACATGCATTATCATCTCACTTTCAACTGGTCTGCACTTGTTATTTCATGGTTGATGAAACTGATTTGCTCGACTGTCTCAAATTGTAATGATTGTGTGCATTGCTTGAATTGTACTTAACAGACTGTATGTGGTTTGTCTTGTGTGTCATGTTTTGCATTTTGTCTTTTTGTTTATGTATGTCTGTAAGTTGTTGCTATTGTCGGGACCCCCCTTGAAAACGAGATGGTGCATCTCAAGGGGTATATCCCAATGAATAAAAAAAAATATATATATATCATTTCTATATATAAACTCAGTAGGACGAGGTCCCTCCAATCCCTCCGATATGCCCACTAGCCGAATATTATTCCTTCTGGATCTCCCCTCCAGGTCCTCGCATCGATCATCAATATGTTTAGTCTGAGCCGTTAGCCTGCTAACTGTAGCTTCCAGCTCCGTTATCCGGCCGCTATGGTCCGTATAGCAGCTTGTTCAAGCTCAAGCACAGTCTGCCCGTGTTGATCTTGTAATGGTCCTATTGAATCTTTTAGTTATTTTCGGACAGAGGTAATCTCGGAGCATAGGCTGGAAGACAAAGAGTCAATTTTGCCGAAAATGTCGGCTTTCAGGGAGTCCATCATACTTTGTAAAGGTTCGGCATCTAGTGCGTTAGCTTCAGCCACCCCTCGAGTAGTGTTAGCCAGGTCAGGCAAAGGCGAGGTTTTGCTGCGGCCACCTCTCTGTGCTTCGGATTTCGGACTTGGCTTGTAATAGCATTGGAAAATATATATAGCCAACATGTACTATTTAGATTTGTAATGCAACACTTGATTGTTATAAACAAATATAAAACATATAATTTATTCCACAGATCTTTTCCAGGATATATTTTTTTTAAATCGTCGTGGTAAAAAGAGGTGTTTGACTGCCACCAAGCATCTTGTTAAGACAACAAGTAAAACAACTGCTCCACATTTTTATCTGTTGCCAAAAAATATCGCACACACACCGTTGCCAACTGAGGAGCTTGAACTCCTCCAGGCAGGCATGGGAAGACAAACACGGACTCTTCCTGAAGATGGTGATCACACAGAGGTATAGTTTGTCAGTCCATTTGTTTGACTTATCGTTAAAGTCAATTACTGTACTTCAGCCTGAGTTCTCTCTCTCTCTCTCAAGATTTGCAGGCTCCTGACTGACACATTTCCAAAAATGGAGGGTCTATGTGGAGGATGGCTTTTGCATACGGCTACAGGTTTGTGGGATTTTGTTTTGTTGAGTTTTCATATTACTGTATTACTGTATTACTTGTTGGTGCATGAACCCTTCTGAGGTATTGATTACTTGCTGTAAGCATTAGAGGTGGCAGAATGACAAAACATGTTCTCTCTCTTTCTCTCAATTAAGGTGGCAGTGGTAGACGAAAGCTCACTGTCATTCCACCAGAAGCAGAGGAGTATTCTGTCAAAGCTCTGCGTTAGTTTTTTATATAGTCAACAGCCAGGCGAACAGAGATGAGAACTGTACTTAAGTACAGTACTTGAGTAAATGTACTTAGATACTTCCTGTGTCACATGCGGAGACGGGCTGTGGGCGTGTTTGTGTTGTTTACTAACAAGACTATCATGGCGGCGGCGGAGCTCAAGTCTAGTTTCTCCACCTGGAGATATTCTCACTATTTCACTTTTGTCGAGCACAAAGAAAAGAACGTTTTAGTTAAATGTAAGTTGTGTCCTGGCGGGTCAAAGAGCCTATCTACTGCCCAAACCAGTCATTTACATCTCTTAAAACATCTGCAGAAACAACATGCTGGGACGAAGCTAGTAGCTAAGACCACAGAGACTCAGCCGACGCCACTCCACCTCCACCTGCACCTCCACCTCAGCAACAGCGGCTGGATTTTAACCAAGGGACTGCTAGCCAGGGAAAGTCGATAAAGCCATTGCACGGTATGTTGTAGAACACATGCAGGCTATTGCTACAGTGGAGTCACCCGCTTTCAGGGAGCTAGTTAGCATGATAGCATGTCCGGGCGGCACACGGCATATGGGACGGAAAACTTTTTCCAACTACCTGGAGAAAGAATATACAAAAATGGAAAGCCAGCTAATATCGATGCTATCCAGATTGCATATAATGCATGTCAAGTTGATCAACAGATTCTATTATTCTCCAATGCAATAACAGTACTGAAATGAAGGCTATAAGGGCATTAATATAATGGGAGCCCTTTTTTTAAGTAACTAAAAAGTTACCTTTCACAGTAACGCATTACTTTTTGGTGTAAGTAATCAGTAAAGTAACTGAGTTACTTTTTAAATGAAGTAACTAGTAATGGTAACTAGTTACTGGTTTTCACTGCCTATAATACAGAAAAATAAAAAGCATTTCTGAAATATGAGTCAATAATTACAAGAACCAATCTACTAAAATCAGTCATCTTTTTATTTTATTTATTTTCATAATGCTTCCACAATGCTGTATCTAGCGATCTAATTGTAGCAATCACAATCAATTCAGGATGTATAATTAACACGATCATATTTTCAGTTCAAACTAGCGCTAATATTAGGCTACGGTTTGTTAGCTGTTTGCTTAAACTACCCATATAGCTCTGTTGCCGGCAAGAAAACTCACCCTTATCTGAAACGATCGGATAAAAGGTTTCGTCAAAGGCATTGCAAACAATAACGTGATATCAGAAAACTAGAAATGTATAACTCACCTGACACTGTGGCGTGCTATTCTCTTCATTCGAGTCTGTCATGTCCTGTAAATGTCAACGATGGATGTGTAATAAGAACGTCAACAGCCGAAAATCCCTCTCTCATCTCAGATAGAAGATATGATTGGAGACGACCAGCCAATCAGAATTGACCTTCTCGAGTTCTCGGATTGGTTGGTTTGGTGGCACATTTGTAACGCTGTGACAACTTGAGCGAGCGCAGGCAAAGCTGAGCGCGCACAGGCTGGAGAGGTGGAGCGAGCGGGGGAGAGAGAGCGCGTGCAGCGGTCTGCTTGCGCACGGAGCAGGAGTTTTAAGAGAGAAAATATATTTCTCTGTGCTCAAAAATATTCAAGTGCGCGCTCGATAGCATTTTCTCTGCTCAACATGTTTCAGTGCGTGCTCAGGAGAGAAGCACACATATAACGCCATAGGGCAACAGCCGAAGCAAGTAAGGTGCCAACAGAAGGCCACACGATGGCACCCGAACCACACACGAAGGCATGTTGTTTCCATAGCAACAACCATTCCTGTCAACAGCGTAAACTCGCCTTCAAAATAAAAGCATCTAAATAAAACAGGAAGTTAACCTAAATTACATGTAAGACATACAACTGCAACGAAGGTTTCACAGAACACAAATTGGGTTATTTACATGATGTTGTTGTGCAATAAAACAACCAGAGAAGCGATCTGCAAGGAAACATAGCACACCGTGTCCTCATGCTCCTGTTTCACCTGCTTAATACAGGTATCATCACTGCTACTGATTTCGAACAGCAAGAAATGACAAAGTGAAATAAGAACATGTTTCCCTGTAAGAGGAGGTGCTGGGCCTGTAAGAGTTGCTCATCATGTCCAAAGAGATGAGTTTTCAGTCTGCGTCGGAAGATGTGCAAGCTATTACAAATTACAATAACTTCCCTTCTAAAAGGGGCAAATTAATAATCTTTTTTCTCAAAGCAATGATAAACCTGTGAGTTGGATGTAGAAAAGTGAGAATCAATATAGAATTGTTTTATTTTAAAGTAATTTCAAATTGAACATAGTAAAAAAATATAAATTATAGTGTCCGTCCAAAAATGAACCATTACTTATAGTGAAAACCACCCTTGAATGATGGGATCGGAGCCTAAAAGCTTTAGTAATTCAAACTATAACATATAATAAGCACCCTGTATCAAGATTGATGCAAAACAAGTGATATTTTACCTTTTTAGAGAGGTTTAGCAAAAAAAAACACCTCAGGGGTAATTTAGGTGGAAATGGCCGTATTTGCCGTTTCTCTGGAACCCATCGGTCGATTTTGATGATTGACTGACATCTCTTTTGATCCGTGAGAGCCAATAGAATCGAAGGGGAATTTCCACATACTGTACACACACGTTACCATTGAGAAATGAGAGCTATGCGCACGCAGTTTGCCCAAAGCGAATCTATCTTACTCTCTGAAATCTGAAAACTAGGTGTATTGCTGATGGATTATCAGAAATCATTTCAAAGTGACACAGACACATTGCATTAACCTATGGATTCACCTTCAGCAGCGTTGTTATCGTTTTAATGCCATTGAAGACCACTTTTGATCAGAAAACAACAAAGGTAAGACATATTGCCGTGTTGGCTACCTAATGCTACGAGGTGTGATGTCTTTGTTAGCTTCTCATACCTGTCGAATCTGTGCAATCTCAGTTTGCTAATTGATATCTTGTTTGTGCAGATACGATAAGTAATAAGGGTATTTTAATGTGATTTCTGTGCTCAGTGCGTTAGCATGTTTTCGCTCAGGGCTAATTCAGAGCCTTTGTTATTACCCTTATGTTTCATTATGCTAAAAATGGTTAATATTGTCTGATAGCTGAGTTTCTTCCCGTTAAGTGGGTATGACACATTCATAGGTTTTCTCAGGGCACAAAGGCTGCCCTCACGAATGGCCCGATGGTGTTACGGTCAGAGCCGAATTTGGATATTTCCTTTATCGTGTGTCCATCTGGTGTCAATTTCGGGACAAGCTTAAAGGGTTGGTGCGCAGTAAAAGAAACATACTAACTTTTATTTTCATAAGTTCATACAATTCAAGTCAGAAGCGTGTGTGTACCTGAACTGTTGTTGGGACATGGCGCTGTAATGCAGGTTCAGTCTGGTGATATGACCCACTGTCAGTTCATGAATAGAAGCTTGCTCTCCAGAGGTCTGCTGCAGCTCTGGATCCGCAGCATGGACCAGCTCCCTGTCCTCGGAAGGCAGCCACAGCACCTACACACACACACACACACACACACACACGCGCACGCACGCACACACGCACGCACGCACGCACGCACACACACACACACACACACACTCACACACACGTGCACACACACGCACACGTACACACGTACACACACACACACACACACACACACACACACACACACACACACACACACACACACACACACAGCGCTTGTCATCACTAACAGTAATCAGTAAATGAAAGAGGGAATACTCGTGAGGATGTCACATCACAGACATTCTGAGCTGATTCTGAGGATCCGGGCGGATTTAATGGATCATGTCGACATAATTTGTTTTACATTCTGATCCTTATATGTACTGTTCTGCATTTGTCCACTTCTGCTAGGGCTGCTCTCCCCACCACTCTGTAATATAGTAAGATCAGAGTGTTTGTGTGGTTCCAAAAACAGAGTGAGATAGCATACCCGCTAGCAGATTGTGTCACTTCAATTTCAGAAGAAAGAAACTTCACTTCATTCCCATCATATATTTATAGATTAAAATGTTTAACTAAAGGTTTTTATCCAAGACATTTGGTAAATAAAAATGTTGTAAAGATTTGGTTTTCAAATGTAGCAACATATACAGTACATGTTTACTGTTTAATGTTTACTCAACGTTATACATTCTGCATGTTTTCATAAGTGTCAGCAGAGGCCTAATATTAATGCATCTCATTGGGATCGGGGTCAAAACGTTGACATATGTCTGTAGAGAAATGGTAGTCACTGAATATAAGTGCAAAACAAACCAACACAAATATATATGTTTTTAATATGTATATATATATTTATATGTTCTGTACGTGTATTGAACATGTTTCCCATTGATCCCTCTAACAGCTACCTGTGAGGAGTTGATGTGGGCCTGCACCACCTGCAGAGTGGTGTTGATGTAGGACTGATGGTAGGGATGTCCGTACGGTGGCCTGTGCAGGTCAAACAGCACCAGTCTGCTGCTGCGGGCCGCTACCTCCAGGAACTGGGCCAGGGTGGGCACAGACTGGTTCTGGGCCCGCGAGCAGTCCGGCTCAGACAGAGAGAACACGGTGCCAAAGGGGTCCCTCTGTCAGAGAGTGGGTGGGCAGCAGAGTCATGTTGAAGAAAAGATGCTTAGTCATTCCGAGAATGAATAGAAAAGAGAATACATCTTTATCGCCTGTTTTTATTTGGATTATTTTGAAAATACACAGAACATGTTAATATTCATATTAAAGTAAAAACAGATATAAACTTGAACACATGAGTTGATGTCAAGTGATATAAACACTGTGGTTGAACTGTTGACCATTTGCGTGTGTGTGTGTGTGTGTGTGTGTGTGTGTGTGTGTGTGTGTGTATTGCAGCATCTGATATTTAAGAAGTGTGTTACATTTGAAATGGCAGAAAGTCTTGTTGCAATTTCCAGATATTAAAAGAGGTCCCTTGAGTTTCTCTGGTAATTAGCAATAGTAGCAGTTAAGTGAATACTGTTCAAACAATACCTGTGTTTGTGTTTTATATTGATTTCTCTGTTTTATCCTTTCATAAAGGTGAGGACTAAAATGACTCTAAACAAGGGCTGTTTAGAGTAAACAGGGTTTTATTGCCCTATGGGGGAGGTGTAGGTATGCAGGACAGGGTGCTAGGTGGGGGAAGAGTATATTCTGCGTAAGATCTCTAGCATGTCATGTTGCAGGGAAGTCTACATATCTTGAATAGTATATGTGTGGGTTTAATTACTTTGTATTCTGTGTAACCATAAGTTGGAGATATGAGAGATGAAATATCTGTGTTATCTTTGGAAGCAAGGAAATATCCTTTAAGACACATCTGAGGTCTCTGGAATGTGGGGTGTGGAGGCTGAGTAAACTCCACCCCTTCCTGTTTCTGTTGGTATGAAAGCCTATTCAGCTTTTTGTTCTCTCTCTCTTCTCACGCTGCCCGGACCGGAAGGTCGTGGCAGCCCGTGAACAAGGGCCAGGAGTAGGCATACTCCTGACATTACGCATATGATATGATATGGCTTTGTATGGTAATGTATTGATTGTATTGCATTGTCATATTACCATTAAAGTAGATTATTGTTTAACGGATACTTGTATGTTCTGGATTCCTTCCTGTATGATAACCAGCTTGTTAGGGACGCGCGGAGATTTGGAAAGCGGACAAGTTATCCCTCAAAATCTCTATCAGTGTGTGTGTGGGGGTGTGGGTGCTGTGGCTGCCTTCTGAGGACAGGGAGCTGGTCCATGCTGTGGATCCAGAGCTGCAGCAGACCTCTGTTAAATCCTGTTTGTGCCCCCCCCCCACTTTCAAATTAGTTTCTTATTATTTTATTATGAGCACACCTCTGTGTCCTTCAAGTGAGAGAGAGAGAGAGAGAGAGAGTGAGAGAGAGTGTGAGAGAGAGAGTGAGTGAGTGAGAGAGTGAGAGAGAGAGTGAGAGAGAGAGAGATTGAGACAGAGAGAGAGAGTGAGAGAGAGAGAGAGCACCAGTTACGGGGATCGTTGTTGTTGTTAGCATCTGGTGCTAGCTCGGAGCTAATGGATATCAGGAGCTGTTTCTACATCAAGCTCAGGCGAGGTAAAGGACTCTCTGAGTGATTAGATCTCTTCAATTTGCCCACAAAGTTCACCAGACTGAAGCATTTAACTTAACGATTTAAAATCTTCCCGGAGAGCATGCCTGGACCCCCTACAGGATGTAAGGTCCACCCCCAAATGAAACAGGTTCACATGGTCAGGACTAGGGTTGCAAAGGGGCGGAACGTTTCCTGTACATTTCCATGGGAAGTTAAGGGGACATTTGGAAATATTTCAGATTTGAAATAAATAAATATAAGTTTTCCGCACTCTCGCGGGAATATCTCTGCGCGTGAGCATAAGTTTTTCACTTTCGATTGCATGATATAGCCCAGCGCAACACCTTCGTCACACATGGTGCCACATGTTCAGGCGATTTGTAATCTGTTCTAGAAAACGATGTGTTTTGGGATATTTGGGGAGTTTGAAAAACACTGTACTAGATGAATACATTTGTATGTGATATTTGCAATTTAAAAATTCAATAAATATATTACATCATAATATCATTAACTTACTTCACTTTGTGCAGTCCACGGGCTCAAATGTGCTTTGGGCTCGTGGACCACCAAGTGTGATGCAGTGTTCTAGAGATCATCTGTGCGCGTGATGGAGGGATGCACAGTGCCGTAGACCAGGGGGGGCACGTGAGTTTGGCCGTGGGCCTTTGTTTGCTGAGCCACAAGATGGCGGGCCAGAACATAATGATATAGCTGATGACCCTCCCCATCAACACTCTGATGCGCAGTCAGATCCGCTGATGGTTCACTGATGATGTAGGCGCCCAATCCAGAGCCTCTGGCTAGACCAGCCCAACAGGAGGCTCGTCCTCTCGCCCCAAAGCCAGGGCTACTATCTGTATTTTAACAGACTTATCTTTTACATTGAGGTGTATTTATTGTTCTCTTCTAAGTTTATTTTTCTCTGAAATGTTAGGGAGGATGGTCCTTCCTTCCCTCAAGGGACGAGCCTCACTGAGTAGAGTTATTCCTCTCTGTCTTCCTCTCTGTTCTTCTCTCTGTCTTCCTCTCTGTCTTCCTCTCTGTTCTCCTCTCTGTCTTCCTCTCTGTTCTCCTCTCTGTTCTCCACTCTGTCCCCCTCTCTGTTCTCCTCTCTGTTCTCCTCTCTGTTCTCCTCTCTGTTCTCCTCTCTGTTCTCCACTCTGTCTTCCTCTCTGTCTTCCTCTCTGCTCTCCTCTCTGTTCTCCTCTCTGTCTTCCTCTCTGTCTTCCTCTCTGTTCTCCTCTCTGTTCTCCTCTCTGTTCTCCTCTCTGTTCTCCACTCTGTCTTCCTCTCTGTCTTCCTCTCTGCTCTCCTCTCTGTTCTCCTCTCTGTTCTCCTTTCTGTTCTCCTCTCTGTTCTCCACTCTGTCTTCCTCTCTGTCTTCCTCTCTGCTCTCCTCTCTGTTCTCCTCTCTGTTCTCCTCTCTGTCTTCCTCTCTGTCTTCCTCTCTGTTCTTCTCTCTGTCTTCCTCTCTGTTCTCCTCTCTGTTCTCCTCTCTGTTCTCCTCTCTGTCTTCCTCTCTGTTCTCCTCTCTGTTCTCCTCTCTGTCTTCCTCTCTGTTCTCCTCTCTGTCTTCCTCTCTGTTCTCCTCTCTGTTCTCCTCTCTGTCTTCCTCTCTGTTCTCCTCTCTGTTCTCCTCTCTGTTCTCCTCTGTCTTCCTCTCAGTCTTCCTCTCTGTTCTCCTCTCTGTCTTCCTCTCTGTCTTCCTCTCTCTCTCCTCTCTGTCTTCCTCTCTGTTCTCCTCTCTGTTCTCCTCTCTGTCTTCCTCTCTGTTCTCCTCTCTGTTCTCCTCTCTGCTCTCCTCTCTGTTCTCCTCTCTGTTCTCCTCTCTGTTCTCCTCTCTGTCTTCCTCTCTGTTCTCCTCTCTGTTCTCCTCTCTGATCTCCTCTCTGTTCTCCTCTCTGTTCTCCTCTCTGTTCTCCTCTCTGTTCTCCTCTCTGTCTTCCTCTCTGTCCTCCTCTCTGTTGTCCTCTCTCTTCTCCTCTCTGTCTTCCTCTCTGTTCTCCACTCTGTCCTCCTCTCTGTCCTCCTCTCTGTTCTCCTCTCTGTTCTCCTCTCTGTCTTCCTCTCTGTTCTCCTCTCTGTCTTCCTCTCTGTCCTCCTCTCTGTCTTCCTCTCTGTCCTCCTCTCTGTCTTCCTCTCTGTTCTCCTCTCTGTTCTCCTCTCTGTTCTCCTCTTTGTTCTCCTCTCTGTCTTCCTCTCTGTTCTCCTCTCTGTTCTCCTCTCTGTCTTCCTCTCTGTTCTCCTCTCTGTTCTCCTCTCTGTCTTCCTCTCTGTTCTCCTCTCTGTTCTCCTCTCTGTTCTCCTCTCTGTCTTCCTCTCTGTCTTCCGCTCTGTCTTCCTCTCTGTTCTCCTCTCTGTTCTCCTCTCTGTTCTCCTCTCTGTCTTCTTCTCTGTTCTCCTCTCTGTCTTCCTCTCTGTTCTCCTCTCTGTCTTCCTCTCTGTTCTCCTCTCTGTTCTCCTCTCTGCTCTCCTCTCTGTTCTCCCCTCTGTTCTCCTCTCTGTTCTCCTCTCTGTTCTCCTCTCTGTCTTCCTCTATGTCTTCCTCTCTGTTCTCCTCTCTGTTCTCCTCTCTGTTCTCCTCTCTATTCTCCTCTCTGTTCTCCTCTCTGTTCTCCTCTCTGTCTTCCTCTCTGTTCTCCTCTCTATTCTCCTCTCTGTTCTCCTCTCTGTTCTCCTATCTGTCTTCCTCTCTGTTCTTCTCTCTGTTCTTCTCTCTGTCTTCCTCTCTGTTCTCCTCTCTGTTCTTCTCTCTGTTCTCCTCTCTGTTCTCCTCTCTGTTCTCCACTCTGTCCTCCTCTCTGTCTTCCTCTCTGTCTTCCTCTCTGTCTTCCTCTCTGTCCTCCTCTCTATTCTCCTCTCTGTTCTCCTCTCTGTTCTCCTATCTGTCTTCCTCTCTGTTCTTCTCTCTGTTCTTCTCTCTGTCTTCCTCTCTGTTCTTCTCTCTGTTCTTCTCTCTGTCTTCCTCTCTGTTCTCCTCTCTGTTCTCCTCTCTGTTCTTCTCTCTGTTCTCCTCTCTGTTCTCCTCTCTGTTCTCCTCTCTCTTCTCCTCTCTGTTCTCCTATCTGTCTTCCTCTCTGTTCTTCTCTATGTTCTTCTCTCTGTCTTCCTCTCTGTTCTCCTCTCTGTTCTCCTCTCTGTTCTCCTCTCTGTTCTCCCTCTCTGTTCTCCTCTCTCTTCTCCTCTCTGTTCTCCACTCTGTCCTCCTCTCTGTCTTCCTCTCTGTCTTCCTCTCTGTCTTCCTCTCTGTCTTCCTCTCTGTTCTCCTCTCTGTTCTCCTCACTCTCTTCCTCTCTGTCAGACTGTAGCTGATGATGAAGGCCTACTTCTTCCTCTCTGTTCTCCTCTCTGTTCTCCCTCTCTGTTCTCCTCTCTCTTCTCCTCTCTGCTCTCCTCTCTGTTCTCCCCTCTGTTCTCCTCTCTGTTCTCCTCTCTGTTCTCCTCTCTGTCTTCCTCTATGTCTTCCTCTCTGTTCTCCTCTCTGTTCTCCTCTCTGTTCTCCTCTCTATTCTCCTCTCTGTTCTCCTCTCTGTTCTCCTCTCTGTCTTCCTCTCTGTTCTCCTCTCTATTCTCCTCTCTGTTCTCCTCTCTGTTCTCCTATCTGTCTTCCTCTCTGTTCTTCTCTCTGTTCTTCTCTCTGTCTTCCTCTCTGTTCTCCTCTCTGTTCTCCTATCTGTCTTCCTCTCTGTTCTTCTCTCTGTTCTTCTCTCTGTCTTCCTCTCTATTCTCCTCTCTGTTCTTCTCTCTGTTCTCCTCTCTGTTCTCCTCTCTGTTCTCCACTCTGTCCTCCTCTCTGTCTTCCTCTCTGTCTTCCTCTCTGTCTTCCTCTCTGTTCTCCTCTCTATTCTCCTCTCTGTTCTCCTCTCTGTTCTCCTATCTGTCTTCCTCTCTGTTCTTCTCTCTGTTCTTCTCTCTGTCTTCCTCTCTGTTCTTCTCTCTGTTCTTCTCTCTGTCTTCCTCTCTGTTCTCCTCTCTGTTCTCCTCTCTGTTCTTCTCTCTGTTCTCCTCTCTGTTCTCCTCTCTGTTCTCCTCTCTGTTCTCCTCTCTGTTCTCCTCTCTCTTCTCCTCTCTGTTCTCCTATCTGTCTTCCTCTCTGTTCTTCTCTATGTTCTTCTCTCTGTCTTCCTCTCTGTTCTCCTCTCTGTTCTCCTCTCTGTTCTCCTCTCTGTTCTCCCTCTCTGTTCTCCTCTCTCTTCTCCTCTCTGTTCTCCACTCTGTCCTCCTCTCTGTCTTCCTCTCTGTCTTCCTCTCTGTCTTCCTCTCTGTCTTCCTCTCTGTTCTCCTCTCTGTTCTCCTCACTCTCTTCCTCTCTGTCAGACATGGTAGCTGATGATGAAGGCCTACTTCTTCCTCTCTGGTTGAGTCTGCGATTAGCTGCTGGGTTTGGGTGGAAAGTCTCTGTGGTCATCTTAGACAAGTGGATGAAATTAAATAAGTATGTGAACATAACCCAATAACCTACCATAGCCAATAACAAATGAATGTAACTTATTTTATTTGTGTTGTTCATTCATATCTTATTTTACCTTAACATTTATTTATTTATGCTTTTTTTTGTATCTCTCCAGTTGTAAAGGATATGTCTGGTTTACTGTCCTATAGTAAACATTGGAATGATTTCAAACCTGTTATCCCAATAATTATAAAGGAGAGCCTTGGAAATATGTGTTTACATAAATTGTGATCAAAACGTTTGAACTTAGACTAAAGTGAACTATCTAAACACTGAGAGTCCTTTGCCTCACTGAGCTGTAGTTATCAGCCTCAGTCTGACTGGAGAGGACTCTCCCTCCACATCATTGTAGAAACATCTTCTTCTTCCGTTAGAGCAGCTAGCACCAGATGCTAATAACAACAGCGCCCAGCACCAGGTGGTGCGCCCTTCTCTTTCTCTCTCGCTCGCTCGCACGTTGGCTGTGAGCTGCGGGGCGCCAGATAAGCCAACATCCCCCATGTTCATCACTTACAGCGCCCATCGTACAGGGCGAATGAAACGTGTAACCGGGTGAAAAGAGTGTTACATTTACTTAATTATGAATGTTGTTACATCAAGGCCGAAAATTAGGATGAGCCCCAACGGTCAAAAACTAGTTTTTCGGGGTTCGGGTGTTTTGTTTGATTTTAAATAAACAAAGTCTTGGCTTTCAGAATATGAAACTTGACGTCACAGCAGGCTTAACAACAGCCGGTGTTTCTCGAGTGGGTTTTCCCCGGGAAACAAACACAATACACACAAACGCAAAAATACACAAGCACTAGCGAGCTTCCCCCGGTCACTCCAAAGCAGTAATGTCGCTCTCCAAAGCTCTAGAGAGGAAAGCTGACCGTGAAAACAGGGCATTTAAAGAGGACTGGACAGCGCACTATGCGTCCATCCTACCTGGTTCATCAATGCAAAGCCGTTGTGTCTTATCTGCAATGAAGTTGTGGTTGCTTGCAAAGAATACAATATTAAGCGGCACCACGAGACGAAGCATGACACCTTCAAAGTGGCCTTTCCACCCAAGACAGAGGCACGAAAGCGCAAGATGGAAGCACTGGCAGCAGGTTCTGCGCACAGCAGCAGGACCCTGGTGCGAGGCCTCACAGCCCGACAGAACGGGACAACTGCGTCCCTAAAGGCGCCTCAGGTGCTCGCAAAGCACAACCGGCCATTCACTGACGCAAAGGGTTTCGAGGAGGTGATGTGACCGTTTGAGGAACTGGCCACCGACAAGTCCACGGATGGTGTCACTGCGTCAGTGAAGCAGGTGTCCCTCTCTGCGAGGTCCGCAGGGGGTAATTATCAAGGGTCTCAGTAAGACAATTACTTTTCCTTAGCCATTGACGAGAGCACTGACGGTACAGATGTAGCCCAGTTGTGCGTCTATGTTAGATATGTTGATGGAGAGGAGTTCAGGGAACAGCTGCTGTCTCTTATTCCATCAGAAGACGCCACTGGGGACGTTATATCTACGAGACTGGAAGAGTTGTTGAGGCTGCACTCATTGCCCTTTGAGAGGGTTAACCTGATGGTGACAGACGGGGCTCCTGCTATGGTGGGCAAGCACAGAGGTCTGGGAAGCAGGTTGAAGGAGCACACCCCCCAAATGCATGGACTGCACTGTCTCCTCCACCAGAGTGTCCTTTGCACCAGACTCAGTGGTGAGCTAAAGGAAGGACAAAGTGATGCGTGTCATTCATTGTGTCTGGGGTTCATCAAGCACCCAGCATCGGCTGTTCCGACAACGTGTGTCTGAGTCAGAAGAGGCCCCCCATGATGACCTGCTGCTTCACGATGACGGGCGCTGGTTGAGCAAAGGGAAAGCGCTGGACCGCTTCTGTGCGCTACTGGAGGAGGTCAAGGCGTTCCTTAGATTGAGCGAGATTAGGGCAGCAGCTGACCACCTTGCACTGCTGGGAGACGAAAGGTTCAAGGCCAGCTAAACCAGCGTAACCTGCAGCTACAGGGGAGAGGCAAACCCACAGTGGACATGGTTGAAAAGCTTGAATCCTCACGAGGAAGCTGGAGTTGTTCAAGTCAGACTTATCCCCTGGCGGGCTCCTCCATCACAGTGCACTAACACTACAGGCACCGGGACAAGTGGCCGAGCTGATGGTGGACTTCATGGAGCAGCTACGGGCCAACTTCACGTCAAGGTTTGAGGACTGCTCCGTCCCAAAAGACATCATTGCCTTTGTACGCGATCCTCTCACAGTCCGACCGAGTGGAGACTTCACCTCCCAGGCGAAACAAAGGATCCCCTCCTTAGACGAGGCTGCATTAGAAATGGAGCTAATTGATTTTCAAACCAGCTCCCTGGTCAGCGATGCGCTCAGACGTGCGGAGTCTGTGAGTGCCTTTTGGTGGGAAGTTCAGAGGAGTAGAGCACGATTAAGAGACTCACATGTTATGGGCTCACAATGTTCCCTTCCACCGATACATGGGAGTCGTCCTTTTCTTCAATGAATGCGATAAAGACGCAAGAGAGGAATCGATTGACGTATAAAAACCTCGAGAACTGAACTGATTAAAGTGACGTCCATGTCACCAGATATCTAAAACATAGCGACCGATGGGAGATGTCACTTTTCACATGAAGTGAGTACCAAGCCTGTCGTAATTGTATTTCTATTGATCCACTACCAGCGTCAGTGCACCTATTGATCCACTACCAGCGTCAGTGCACCTATTGATCCACTGCCAGCGTCAGTGCACCTATTGATCCACTGCCAGCGTCAGTGCACCTATTGATCCACTGCCAGCGTCAGTGCACCTATTGATCCACTACCAGCGTCAGTGCACCTATTGATCCACTACCAATTTAAATTCCCAATTTATTCCCATAAATTCCCGTTTATTCCCATGGAAAGTTTCCATCTTTGAAAATGCCCGGAGTTTTGCAACCCTAGTCAGGATACTAAATACGTTTGCATATGTATTATGTACAATACAGTATGTCCATATGTTTCTGTTAGGGAATTCAAATGAATTATTTACATTTCACATTGTGTATTATTTGGAGTATATAGTTATATGACCATAAATAATAGAAGGAAACAAATCTAAGTGGTAATTGAATCTCACATTATTTTGAATCACACAATTGTGAACATTTTCCACTGCTTAAAATGATTCTCTCCAGTGTTGGCTGTCGGCCCCGATATTAAACAATTCAGAAGGAAGGACATATTTGAGCACTATTCTTTGTGGCAGAATGTATCATTATGGCCTACTTTGTATCACCACAGGCCCTACATGTTTGTAGAAATGGGATCAAAATCAAGTACGGTTTTCTGGCGGACGACTCCCAGACTCTGTGTGTTTTGGTTTGATGGTTGTTGGCCTGTCTGGGCCAACATGCCAGGGCCAATTATGTGTGAGCGTGTGTGTGTGTATGTGTCTGTGTGTGGTGTGTGTGTGTGTGTGTGTGTGTGTGTGTGCGTGCGTGTGTGTGTGTGTGTGTGTGGTGTGTGTGTGTGGTGTGTGTGTGTGTGTGTGTGTATGTGTCTGTGTGTGGTGTGTGTGTGTGTGTGTGAGTGTGTGTGTGTGTGTGTGTGTGTGTGTGTGTACGTGTCTGTGTGTGTGTGTGTGTGTGTGTGTGTGTGTGTGTGTGTGTGGTGTGTGTGTGTGTGTGTGTGTGTGTGTGTGTGTGTGTGTGTGTGTGTGCGTGTTAGTCTCACCGATAAGAACCAGTTCCCAGCATTCAGCTGCTGGAGCTCGGCCCAGGTGAACATGGAGGCGTCGAGGTGCGTTCGGTTTGGGAAGACCTCAGCGACATCGGTGGTTCTCTTCAGAGTGAAGTCATGCATCAGGAAGGGAACACCATCATAACTACAGAGAGCAACAGAGGATGACACAGAAATAAGTGATGAGTGATCATAGGAAGAGCTGCAGTACAATTAAGACTGACTTTCATAAAGACATCACACACACACACGCACACACACAGAGGGCCGGCCCTAGGCACTGGCGAACTAGCCGATCGCCTAGGGCGCCAGATCTGGAGGGGCGCTGCGCTGGGAGAAAGAAAAAAATATCATAAAAAACAAAATAAATGTTTAATTTGTATTCTTTCTAATGTTCTGCCCTTGATGTAATACATTTACATTAATAATTGAATAAAGTAAACACCCTTTGCACCCGGGCCGCATTTTGCATTCGCCCTGTACGATGTGCGCTGTAAGTGATGAAAGTGGGGGATGTTGACTTATCAGGCGCCCGCAGCTCACAGCCAAAGTGCAAGCGAGCCTCAGAGCGAGCAAGAGAGAGAGAGAGAGAGAGAGAGAGAGAGAGAGAGAGAGAGAGAGAGAGAGAGAGAGCACGCATCGGTACCACGGATTGTTGTTGGACTGAGGCTGATACTTCAGCTCAGTGAGGTAAAGGACTCTGAGGGTTCAGATAGTTCACTTTAGTCTAAGTTATCTCAGTGGGTCTCAAACGGTTTGACCACAATGTATGTAAACACATATTTCCAAGGCACTCCTTTATAATGATTGGGATAAATAACAACAGGTTTGAAATCATTGTAATGTATACTATAGGACAGTAAACCAGACATATCGTTTACAACTGGAGATATTAAAAAGAATGCATGAATAAATAAATGGTCACTAGGTAAAATAAGATATGAATGAACAACGAAAAATAAAATACGTTTCAGTTTTTGTAGTGTATTGGTCTTTTGTAGAGATTTTCCATTTATTCTATATATATTGTGTTTTGCTTGGAGGGGCGGCACCAAATCATAATCTCGCCTAGGGCACCAAAATGTCTAGGGCCACACACACACACACACACACACACGCACGCACGCACGCACGCACAGACACATGCACGCACGCACACAGAAAGAGAAACTTCCAGTCTCGCTGGGGTCACCAGCGGCGCAGATTAAGCTAACCAGCTAACGCTGTGTCATGCTGTGTAGCTGATACAGCAGGCGGGGCTAATGGGAGGCTAAGGGCAACTTGATTAGCGTGGCAGTTAGGGCAGCACACGAGCATCTGATCTGCGCAATAAGCATGTTCACTGTTTTGCTCTGCGGAGAATTTGACGTATTCTAATATCTAATGTTATAAAACGCTGTTATAAGAATGGTGGACATAAAACATAGCCACGGCCCTGAAGAGCCTGGCTGGCTGATACATATTGATTAAATATATTTCATGATCTTAAAAGTGATAATAAAAGTTAATATTAGGTTTTCAAAGTAAATCAAAGAGTTTTCTAATCAGTCTCAAGATATATGGCTTTGTTTGCAAGTGGCTGAACCTGTTCTGCGGTCCTGCCTGACCCACCATGCTGCTTCCCTGATGGCTCCCACAGGACATTGACATCCTCGTGGATTCATCTTCTTATCACAGACACATGCTTTTCCAAACATCTGGACTACCTATGTTGTAAATGTATTATCTCTTCGATTTACACACGGCATCTATTGTCTGTCCGTCCTGGGAGAGGGATCCCTCCTCTGTTGCTCTCCCTGAGGTTTCTCCCATGTTCCCTTAAACTGTGGGTTTGCTCTGGAAGTGTTTCCTTGTACGATGTGAGGGTCTAAGGACAGAGGGTCTGAGGACAGAGGGTCTAAGGACAGAGGGTCTGAGGACAGAGGGTCTAAGGACAGAGGGTCTGAGGACAGAGGGTCTAAGGACAGAGGGTCTGAGGACAGAGGGTTTAGACCCTCTGTCCTTAGGGACAGAGGGTCTGAGGACAGAGGGTCTAAGGACAGAGGGTCTAAGGACAGAGGGCCTAAGGACAGAGGGTCTGAGGACAAAGGGTGTCATATTGTCATACTGATATTCTGTACACACTGTGAAGACCACTGAGACAAATGTAACATTTGTGATATTGGGCTCTAAATAAACATTGATCGATTGATAAGGTGATAGTTTACTTTTTATTCATGAATTATGACGCTGCGCTGTCAGTACGCTTGTCCATGTTTGTGATTGGTCAAATGTCGCTAACCCCGCCTCTTTCTCGTGAACGCGCTCTCATCTGGAGAGAGAAACCCTGGCTTGATTTACCGAGTTGATAACCAGCGTCGTAGGACCGCTTAGCGAGATCTCGTTTGTTAGGGTTAGTTTAGATAACTCAAACCTATCCAGGGTCTGTGGAACTGGCTTCGTAGTACAGGGCACTGCTCCTTTTTGGTCAATGCTGTGTTTACAGAGACATGTTTTGTAAACAATTATCATACATTAAATTGTGCATACCATGAACGAAACAAATACAAATGAAATGGCCACTAAACTGAAAAAAATTTCTGAGGTCATGAAAATGTGACTTTTAAGAGATATGTGGTACATACATGAAGTACAGCAACTCTTAACACATGTATGAAGTTATAGAACAGGATGCATAGCTGTATATTATAATTCCAAACAGTAAAGCATTTCAAATGGGCGCAACCTTAAACATCTACAGCAGTAAAATGCAACACACATTAAGACAGGATGAATGATTCCAGAAACATTATTAAATCATAAAAATGTGAGAGGGATGACTAGACTAGTACTTTTTATACTTTAAGTTCATTACGCTCATAACACTTTTACTTAAAGTGGACCTATCATGCTATATTTGAAAAATATATTGTAGGGCCATACCTATACAAAACATGTCTGTGAAGGTTTTTTTCAAAATAACAGATCACCCGTTGTAGCCATCCCTCATACTGCTCAAACCCCTCTTTTGCAGCCCTGTTAGAGAAATGCAGATTTTGGGTCCTTAGCTTGAAATAAATAAATAAGAGGAGGCGGAGCTAATGCCTGATCAGAATTCTACCGGAGATAAAGTTAAATTCTGCTGTGATAAAACGCCATCCTGTTTAAAGCACGTCAACGATTATTTCTGAAACAGCATGGAGCTCAAATGCTTTTTCTCTCAGGTTTATCACAAGGTGAGTTATTTTTGTATTTCCTGCTTTTTAAACACATGTGCTCTCCAGTACAGGTTAGCTCTGAGTGTTAGCGAGGCTTGCTAATGTAAACAAAGACGAGATTACATCCAAAACACGTCAGGCATTGTTTCTGATTGCAACTTTCTGTGGGTCCGCCGCCGTCACAGCGGATGGAAATCTGTATCCGCTAGTTTTACACCGGTTTTTAAAAGATTTGGGTACGGAGGAAAAGAGAGAGGGTTTTATTCTCTGACGCTGCGTGAGTTCCCCGACGCACCGGGGACACATGTTTATGTATAAAAGACATCACAAAGTGCATTTGGCATGATAGGTCCCCTTTAAGTAAGGTCTTGAATGTACTTTCACTTGTGATGGAGAATGTTTACAGTGTAACTAAAGTGATCATTGTTTGGGATGGACACAAGACACACCTTGGAAAACACACACACACACACACACACACACACACACACACACACACACACACACGACTGTGAGCAGTTTATACCTAATGGTGACGTCGGTCTCCAGTCCTTCTCCTCCAGCTTCCACCGCCTTCTCAAACGACATCATAGTATTCTCTGGAGCAAGCTACACACACACACACACCCACACACACACACACACACACACACACGCACGCACACACACACACACACACACACACACACACACACACTCACGCATGCACGCACGCACGCACACACACACACACACACACACACACACACACACACACACACACACACACACACACACACACACACAGACACACACACGACAAAATCATTTCCAGAGAAAGAAAAATAAATATCTGTTGCAATCAGATTGATGTTCAGGAGATACAGACTCTGAAGAGAAGAATCCCAAAGTCCTCACCATTGGAGCTCCTCTGTGTCCGATGAGTGTGGGCGCAGGTCCCAGCGTCCCTGCCTCTTTGATGCAGGGCGAGTACATCCCCAGAGGAACCAGGTAGAGAGAGAACAGCACGGACAGGTAGAGAGCCAGAGCAGCCACCTGGCGCACTGCAACACAAAGTGCAGCTTCAGCGGACTGACTGGATGCACTTTTAATACAAATTGACAAACATTTAAAAGAAAAAACGTTATCCAACATATCAAGACACATGAAAACAACATATAAATATCTAAATCAACCGAAACAACTATTTACAGTTATATCATATAGTATTATAACATTTCATATCATTGTAACTAATTTGGCTAACACATCCCAACCAAGTCACCAGCCTTCAATGCTCTGCATATGGCTCAGGACTATGGCAGTGTGCTGACCAGCAGACATGCTGCATGGGCAACAGGAAGCAGGAAGCAGTCCACCTGCTAGCTAGCTGCTCAGTATCTTACCAAACCTGGCAACACTGGAACTTTGGCTGAAGTAAAACACTATGTTGAATTGAGCTGCAGCGTGAAAGAACAAACCAGTGCTAGTGCACACTGCATGACAGCCATCAGATCTGCATGTCCATTCCCGCGCCCAGCGAGGACACGTGAAGACTGCTCTTCCCTCACAGCTTTTAATGGCTTCCCGTAAAACAGCTAACCCACTCTATTCAACATTCCTCTTCCTGTCTCAATGTCTTTTTATGAATGTTCTTTGACCTCTATGTTTTCTGCATCTCTTTTGCCTCTTTGGTCACCATGGGTACTGTCCCTGGTTGCCATGGTGAGTCAGCAGGGTAGAGTGATGCTGAGTCATCTTGAGGGTCTCTCCTGGCAGGAGATAAGGAGAGTAATCTGCAAAGCTCAGATGTAACATAGCTCTCTCTGTTCTGCTGCGTGGACAGGAACACGGCCCGGCCCGGATGTCAGCACTGTGCAGCACTGAAGCAGCTCAACTGGCCCACGGGTCAGAATCGTTAGAGTCCAAAGCGTCTTGTCTCGTTAATGCTGTTGGCTAGCTTTGTAGCTCGTCACTGGTTACAGGTTGTTCAACTAAGAACACATCATACAAGGTTAGTCTGTACGATAATGGAAGGAAGCTCAGGGGTCTGGAATACAAATTGTAAAAATATAGAAGTCAGGACATAAATCTAAGAATAACACTTTTCAAAATATCTATATATTAAAATGGTACCTCCTGGTACATGTTCATGAATGTAATGGAACTATCACACTTCAGTGTCCTTAGTGGAATACTGTGTAGAAGGTAACATCAGGTCTGTGTAGAGAAAGAGCAGACTTAACCTGGTCCTGCTTATATCCATGACTTTAAACCTTTCTGCAATCTTTCAAGATTTAATTATATTCTTTATATTGAAAATGTGTAAAAACAGTTAGATAGAAAATAGAAGGAAAGACAGAAAGAGATTGCAGGAAAATGTGCAGAGCAGCATGAAAGGAGAGTCAGAGAGAAGAGAGGAGAGTGCCAGTAGGAAAATGAGACATTGATTTTCAGGGGGAAGTGGAGAGGAAGAGGGACGACGGGGACGTCTTCAGCTGTGACAAGGGTGTCACGTTGCTGAGGGGCCATCTTTTACGAGAGTGGGTTAATGCAGAGTATATTTCACTGAGTGCTGTGCTGTGTACATGTGCTGTGCTGTGTACATGTGTTGTGCTGTGTACATGTGTTGTGTTGTGCTGTGTACCTGTGTTGTGCTGTGCTGTGTACATGTGTTGTGCTGTGCTGTGTACATGTGTTGTGTTGTGCTGTGTACCTGTGTTGTGCTGTGCTGTGTACATGTGTTGTGCTGTGTACCTGTGTTGTGCTGTGCTGTGTACATGTGTTGTGCTGTGTACATGTGTTGTGTTGTGCTGTGTACATGTGTTGTGCTGTGTACATGTGTTGTGTTGTGCTGTGTACATGTGTTGTGCTGTGTACATGTGCTGTGCTGTGTACATGTGTTGTGTTGTGCTGTGTACATGTGTTGTGTTGTGCTGTGTACATGTGTTGTGCTGTGTACATGTGTTGTGTTGTGCTGTGTACATGTGTGACGGCTTCAAGTTTGATTCAAATCCCCCGTTTCCATTTCCGAGTCCACCAGAGAAACAAGCTCGGCGCAGCGCCACCTGCAGCTCTGCTGTAGAAAGCGCAGCGGGCCACAGGGTACACACTGATATATATATGTGCTTTATTAAGTGTTTTTTGTAGTGTTCATCACCAGGTCCATTTACTTTGTAATAAATGACATGTTTGATAAGATGCATCTACAACTGCTGCAACTGTACATTCTGACAGAGTCGAAGCCCCTCCACAGACACTCATCAGCCTTCTTACCTTTCTTGTTCATGCGAAAGAAGTGTAAAGCTATTGGCCATGAGAGAATCGCCATCAGTGACACTGCAGCCATGTGGAGGAAAGGTGCCGTCACCTAGCGATTTAAAGACGCAGATATGAAGATGTGAACTAACAAAGATATACAGAGGAAGAAATGGTATTGGTCAAAACGTCAGCACGACCATTTCCCTCAAAACACAAAGAACATAAACAAAGTCCTGGAATGTGATTGGCTGGCGTGTCAGGATCACCTGCAGGGACAGAAGGAGAGTCTTCCATTCTTTGCTCCAGAGATCGGACAAGATGGCGGTGGCTGTGACTGAGAACGCCAACGCCACCACGATGCCAGTCTGACACAAACACATCAGGACGAGAAGGCACAACACATGACATCTAACAACAAGCTGAGAACACAAACACAACGCACTGTGTGTACGTGTGCATTACCTTGTGGCTCCAGTGGAGGTACAGCCTCTGTCCCTCAGAGAGCAGGCACACGGCCAGGACCTGCACACAGTGTACATGTTCATCACACACATTACACAAAGCTGCTTCAAGTAACAACTACCAACAAGCCAGGAAACTTCATTCCTTAAAGTGAACTAATGAAGCATTGTTCTGTTTGTTATTGCCGATCATGTGCTTGATGTGGACAGGTTGAACCACCATCAGTGTCCATACCAGCAGGAGGGCGATGTATGTGAAGAGAGCAGCAGCCATGACCAGCAGGACCAGAGACCAGGGGAACCAGAAGCCCAGAGTCCCAAAGTTAAACCTGAAGAGGAACAAGATACACTGTCAGCAGCAGCACATGGCGCGTCGGGTTCGGAGGCAGGTTGGAATGATGCTTGATCCCTTCGTCCACCGCCTGTTGAGTCACTCATTCCTTTCCTGTTAAAGACAATCAACCCTAAGCAACACCATGAACATTCAGATCAACATCATGTGCTACCATGCACTCGTGCACACACTCCATCCTCAGCTTTGATGCTGTCAACACTTCACATCATCCCACTCAACTGTATGGACAGCAACCATTGAAATGTAAGAACAACACATTAGAAGTGTAAACACTGCGTCAGAGGTACCGGATGGTAGAAGTATGAAACGTATCGTGTACACATAATCCCTCGCTCTTTTTAACTGAGGCATTTCTGTTCAAGAAGACTATACAGTGTCATGGTGGCAGGTTACCTGACATCGTTACCTACCACACCCAACATCGATCCTGTTTGGCATTCGGCAGGGGCTGTTTGTTGCTATATGTGTACATTTATTTTCAAACAAATGTTTTTTATTTATTTGCACCTTAGTGATTTATAATCCTATATACCTTCGTGCTATCTTTGTCTTTCTAAGCAACTGCAGCACAGCAGTTTCCCTCAGGATAAATACATTTCCTCTTTGCTTATCCTCGTCCCAATGTCAACCAAAGCCCTATAAACAGTCTGACATCATCACACAAAACACTGTGGTGGAATGTTCCAGCATGTCTGCTCCGTGTTGTTACCCACCAGTCAAAGTTGAAGTAGTCATTTTGAGCTTCACTCCAGAAATAGAGGAATAAAAAACTCAGGAAGAAGGTGAGGATCAGGAGGCCGAAACTGCCACACTCCACCTGTAACAAACACAAACAGTGGCCATGGGTCATTTGTGCCTTACCGAACTACAATGTATTTAGTTTTTCTTTTTGACATTCATTTTGGGGAATATGACATTTCTAAAAGTTAAAAGGTACAGTCAGATGTGGCCGCCCTGATGCTAGAGAATCTGCCACATACAGGGGAAGTCACTCATATGGCCAAGTGCATACAGTATGGTAGCAGCACATTGGGATGAAGCTGACAGAGTATTCAATGCTCGTGGTTTCCAGGGAAAAGCAGTAACTGCGTGTCGTAGTCAGCAGGCTGGGGAATCAATACTCTCTGCACTATCAGCGGTCACCTAACTCAACTCACTGATAGCTGATGCCGTGTGTGTGTGTGTGTGTGTGTGTGTGTGTGTGTGTGTGTGTGTGTGTGTGTGTGTGTGTGTGTGTGTGTACCTTGCTGCAGCAGCACTCTCCTGGCTGTGCGCGGGCTCTTTGGTATCGTCTCCATTGGCAACCATAGAGGCCGGCCAGACAGGAGACAAACGGCTGGTGTTCATACCTGATACCGCCAGTTAGGAATCAACCAAGGAAGGACACACCAGTTAACATTAACACAACAATGTTACAAACACAGAAACATCTTCATATTTTAAAAGACATGTAGCAACATATGACCTGGTTAGCTTTAATAGATATTAAAGATAAAGCAACTGTTAAACAACAACTATCTAGACTGCTTTATTAAGTGTTATACTAAACTTATAGTGTCAACAGTCAGTAGGATGCACCATTGGTTCAATGTGTCAGATACAATTACTATCAGAAAGTATTTTCTTATTCTGCTTATTTCAGTATCAGGTTGCATCTGCAGGCTGTCCTCACTATATGAGGCTGCCACTGAAACCTATGGTAGTTATTACTTTAGTTACTTTGAACAGCCACCATTTTGTGAATTAAAGCTGATTAGAATCAGAATAAGGTTTGTTGCCATTTAGGTATTTGTATATACTGTATACAGTCTATAGTTCACATACAAGGAATTTCCTTTAGAGTTATAATGAATGTAAATAAATATATAAAATGAAAATGAAAACAGAATTGTCAAATATGTCAAATATATATGCCTAAAAGGAAAGAGCTGTTCAGTTCTGTACAGGAACTTTCCAAAGTATTGCTGAAGGATTGTGTATAATGAAGAGGGATAAGATAAGGCTTCCCAAAGGGTTCAGATTCACTCAAAATATTTCATACTGCAAAACGCAAGCATTTATTGGACTGTTTTATTAATGTAATGTCAAAAATAATAAATGAGGCCTCTCTCCTCTTTGGACCAGGCTACCTCTGCACAGAAGCACTGTGACTGGTCGTTCTGTGCGCACACAGACACAGGCTGTGTCCCATCAAAGCGTTTTCATGAAAAGAGCACACAGCAAGCTTTGAAGATCACCCTCCTGGGTCACCAGCACATTGTTCGGAAAGAGATATTGCTGATGAGTTGTTGTTCTTTGTTTGGTTTTCTGATCATCCAAACAAATTGAAATATATTCAGCGTAAGCAGAACATCTCAAAACCCCTCCACTTCAATGCAGACTACAGTATATGCATCCCTTAACATAATAATTAGGAGTAAAAAGTATTTGTGTTTGTTTGGTTTTCTTCTTTTATTACCGATTTTAAGTCCACACATTGCTCCCAATTGTAATCCAAATGAAACAGTCATTAACACAATGGCTGTCTTCAAAGAAGTGTGAATGCATAGGGAAACGGATGACTGCAGCCTATCTCCACTACATCAGAGTTGTGCCAGAGCTAGTGATGGTGCTGTGTTTTGCTCTGTACCTTTGCAGCAGCTGCCGCCGCACCACCTTTAGCTTCCCCAGCTTCAGTCTGGTCACAAGCAAACACTCACCCACAGCCCGGCATCACAGAAACACAGAGGGAGAGAGACAGAGAGAGGAGGAAGAGGGAGGAGGGAGGAGAGGGGGGAGAGAAAAGATGGAGGAATATAGGCAGGACTGTTGGCCACCACACAATCTAAGGGAGAGAAGAAGGATTGAATCCATTTAAAATGTAAAATAAATGTATATCTGACACAGCAGGACTTAGTGTGTATGTTTGTTCATGGTTTAGTTCATTCGGCCTGTTTAACCCTTTATATATACAGTTATATAGCCTATGGACTAACATACTAACTAACGTCTTTATAAAGGACACCTATCGTGCTATATTTGAACCATATATTATAGGGCCATACCTATATAAAGTATATAAATATTTTTTTTTCAAAATACCAAACAGATCCTGCATTTTAGCCATGCCTCATTTTGCTCTATTTGCTCTTTCCAGCCCTGTTTGTGCAGGGGGCTGATTCTGTGAGCTGCAGCTGACCACGCCCCCCTGCAGGAGAGGGGAGCGTGCTCTCAGATCAGCTGCTGGGCTGTCAGAAGAGGGGGAGAAAAAGAGATCTCCGTCATCCGTGTTTTATTCTTACAGAAGTAAGAAGAGAAGTAACGGGGCTGAAACCCTTTTTACGCAGCGGTCCAGACATAGACATCTAACGGCGACACATATTCAGATGCCAGTTACTTTGGCATTAGGGCAGGGATATCTAGATACTTTCCAAGGTTTGACATCATGAATTGTGCTACTTTTAAAGCAAGCAACGATGTTTTCAAATCTGTTATCAAAAAGCTCCTCAAAAACACTATCGAAGCAGTTCCTGCCGTTGCTACGTTAGTTCAAACGGTAACAACGGACTATTTTCCTTTGCGGATGCATGTCAATTTAAATCAATACATACAACTATTTTTTAAATCAATAAAATCATTTTCTAAATCCATAAAAGCATTTCAATTAATATTGGGAGTCATGTTGTTACTTTGTTGACAATGTGGCCATGTAATAAGCGGGATAATGTGCAGCAGCGCGGTCATTATGGGGAAAAGAACACCGACAGGCAGATCAGGAGCCCGACGCGAAGTGGAGGGATCTAGAAAAAAAGAGCCACAGCGGAGAATAAACTCATTCCCCTGATACAGTAGGTAGAGAATTGACCAATAGCCGTAGCACCACTTTACTGACGTCAGTAAAGTGTTCAAATCTGGATCAGTCTGGATCAGATCCATTGCAGCCCTTTTTTAGAGATTTGGGTATGGAGGAAAAGCGAGAGGGTTGTGTTTTCTGACACTTGGTGAGTTCCCTGGAACACCGGGGACACATATTCATGTATACAAGACTTACAAAAGTGCATTTTGCACGATAGGTCCCCTTTAAACTAACCCAGCAGATACAGATCCTTTCACAGAAAAACACACTGACCATGTACTCAATATAATTGTGAACATGCTGTGTGATGTTACACATCATGCATCTGCTCGCTAAAGTATCTCAGCTCTAACCTGATCTGAGATCAGGCACACATGGTGAACCACTGAGCCTCATGTATCCATACTACTACTGAAGGTGATCCTGATGTGGTTCAGACCCCGAGAAGGGGGCTGAATCTGCTTAATGTAGCTTTTAACTGTGAGTTAAGAACAGAGAGGTCAGCTTGACAGCTTAACACACTCTCCATTATAAATACTTTATTGACCAGAGTGTGAACTGATTTGGTCATAAGAAACAGGATGTATGATTTTGATATGGTGGAGCAGATTAGCAGTCATTTTGTACGTGTTTTGCAACAGCTATTTTACATAAGTCATTGTGAGTACATACTTTGTGTGACTGATTGTGCCAGCAGGACATGATGTTGCACTTCCTTTAACAGTGCGGGCATCGGGGCATATACTGCATTAATGTGATGTGTGTTCCGTTTTTACACATATATACAAGCAACAACAAAAAAGCACAGACAAGCATAGAAAAATAAAAAATCTGGTCAATGAGTCACTTTGGTTCAATGTTGGAGGGGTCCTCTATAAAACATACATAAGGGTTACAAACCTTTGTTCTTAAATGCAGGTTTAAATGCACAGACATACATATTTACTCTGCTTTCTATCTCTGACAGTAGAGAGATATTCTGCCAGCTCATAATCTCTGTTTAGACCCAGGTAACATTATAATCTACTTTGACTTTCAGTTTCTTCTTTCCAATGTTGTAAATAGTTGTCTTTAAATTGTGTTATAATGCGTTTGACTGTGATTGGTGTTTGGAGAGCAGTGTTGTTGAGAGACTGGTCAGAGTGGCTCTGAGAGGGGGCAGCTAGCAGGGGCGGCACCAGGGGGGAGCTAGGGGGTGCTTCAGCACCCCCAGGATTGCCAAAGCACCCCCTAAGCACCCCCAAGAAATATGTGATTTTATTTTGAATTTTTTAATTATTATTATTATTTTTATTAAATTAAATTAGAAATATTATTGATTACATCAATGCATATGTGAAAAACACATTTTTGACCAAAAACATAAAGCCAACACAGGTGATATGATTAGGCCAATGGCCAGCACACATTCGATTTTTTACCTACCCATAGGCTAAATTACTTCGTGACACTTGAGTGACTTCCTGTTAGCTAGAGCGCCAAATGATTTGATAACAAAGTGAAAAATTGATCGTTTTTTAGTCCTTAAACGTCCACGTGGGGATACTCAATCAAAATCACCTGAAAGCGATAATAGGCCTCGTGAGTTACTTCTGGGTCTCTGTGTTTCATTCAAGCCCTGCTCTGTGTGTGTGTGTGTGTGTGTGTGTGTGTGTGTGCATGCGTGCGTGTGTGCGTGTGTGTGTGTGTGTGTGTGTGGAACGAGCCATTTTGTGTGCATGCGTGCGTGAGTGAGAGAGCTCGCCTCGCGCACCAGTGGGTATCTACCGGAGATCGTTGTGGTTAGCATCTGGTGCTAGCTAGCCAAGCTAACGGATATAAAGAGCTTTTTCAACAACAAGGTGGAGGGAGAACTCTCTCCTGTCAGACTGAGAGTCTCAGATAACCTCAGCTCAGGTGAGGTAAAGGACTCTCAATGTTTAGATAGTTAACTTTAGTCTAGTTATCTCAGTGGGTCTCAAACGGTTTGTTTTAAAAGGGGAGTGATTTGTAAAATATCTATAAAGAAATAAAACATCTGTTGACAGTTCTGTTTCATGGGTGTTGAGAGATGTATCCATAGATCTCTTAATGTTGCTCTCAAAGTGTACCAGATTGATGCTTTTAACTTCAATATTTTAAACAAATCTTCCCGGGGGAGCATGCCCCCGGACACCCCTAGAGGAGTTGAGGACCCTCCGAGAGGAGGTGAGGTCCGCTCCCCACTTGTAAAAATAGCGCTTTACCCCTGCCTATATGCCGTGAGCTGATTATCGAGCCTTCATTGTAACAATCGCGGGTGCACTGTGTGTGCGTGTGGGGAATGTTGCAGTAGAAAATTCAACTGTAGCGCTGGTGCATTAATGGGAAACCCTAAATGTTTGAGCACCCTCTATGAAACGTCAAGCTATCATGTTGATATAATCAATGTTTACACCATTGGACAGCACCCCCTAGAGAAAATCTCTGGCGCCGCCACTGGCAGCTAGTCTCAGCACCAGCTGACATAGGGGACTCTTCTCTGGGGTTAGCTCTTGGCTTTGGAGTGGAGGGTGTCTCGGGGGCTGGATCTAAGGTGGTTACAGAATGTTAGTGCTCTCTCTTGAGTATTAATGATCAGTGGGTATCTGCCTAATTCTGCTCTACATGCATTTGTTGGTGTTTTCCTCTGAACACGTCAAATGTATCTGCAGAACTCTGCATGCAAAGACTCTGCTGGATGTTTGTCCCAGCGGGTAGAGCTCTGGTGACTGAGTGGACCCCATACTTCACTACCGTCCAGCGCAATGGGCTGGATCACACTATCAAAGATTTTGAGCCAGATTTTAATTGGAATTTTATTTCTCTTAATTGCATTTTGAGCTCTTCTGTCTCTTTCTTTGAGTGCATTCACTGCCATGTTGAAACTTCCCGATGCTGTTATGGTGAAACCGAGGTAGGTATAACTCATACTATATTCGATGATATGATTGTTTATGGTAAACTGGTATTTGTTCTCCGGACATCTGGGGCGTTTTTGGAAAACCATGACATTAGTTTTCTTCATATTGACTGCCAGGGCCCAGTTCTTACAGTACTGGTCTACTATGTCCAGCTGTTGTTGTAGTCCTTGTTCAGTAGGAGACAGCAGAACAAGGTCATCGGCATAAAGCAGACACTTCACCTCTCTCTCGAGGAGGGAGAGGCCAGGAGCAGCACAGTGATCCAACTGAACAGCAAGTTCATTTATATATATATCAAATAAAGTGGGACTTAAATTGCAACCCTGACGAACGCCTCTTCTCTGGGTGAAGAATTCAGTTTGTTTGTCTCCAATTTTAACAGCACACTTATTCTCTAAATACATTGATTTAACCAGATCGTACATTTTTCCCCCTATACCACAATGTAGAAGTCTATAATAGAGCCCTTCGTGCCAAATAGAGTCCAAAGCTTTTTTGAAATCGATAAAACAAGTGAATATCTTACCATGTTGTGTTTGGTGTACATGTTTGTTAACTAAAGTGTGAAGGGTATACACATGGTCGGTGGTGCGGTGTTTTGGAATGAAGCCATTCGATTTTTACTTAAGATGGATTGTTGGTTAAGGAAATCTTGTATTCTTTTATTTAGAATGCTACAGAATAATTTCCCCAGACAGCCGCTGACACAGACGCCACGGTAGTTCTTAGGGTCTGATTGTCTCCACTCTTATGAATGGGGGAGATGAGCCCTTTGCACCAGATGAAAACATCCTGACTGCAATACGATACTGAACAGCTTGAACACTGTACCTGCATCTCTGGGGTGCTGCATCGGAGCATTTCCTTTTGAATGTTGTCTGGGCCACAAGCTTTCCTTGGCCGGAGAGATTGTGTCTGTGTGGTCAACTCTTCCCAAGTCATTGGGAAATCAAGAGGGTTTTGGTTGTCTTTAATAGTTTCTTCTAATGTTTGGTTCTTTTGTAATGCATTGTAATGCATTGATCTGAATTCATTAGATTTATTGGTATGTCTTTGTACAAACTTTCTAATTGTTCTCTCCAGATGTCACCGTTTTGGATGGGTAATGCTTGTGGTTGTTTTGTGTTGAAGTTGATCCACAGATCCCAGAATTGATTTTGATCAATGGCTTTCTCAATATCTTTTCCCTTATTGTACATTTATATTTGTTTAAAACGTCATTGTATCTAATGCGTAAGGCTGGGTTGTTTGGTTTGGATGTTTTTCATTTGCTATTTTTCTCAGGTCTTTTCTGATGGTCTTGCATTCTTGGTCAAACCATTTGTCAGCGTTTTGCCTTTTAACAGGCTTCTGCTTTTGTTTGATAAAGTCAGCTTTAATAGCTGCCTTGTGAAATATCATGTTGATATAATCAATGTTTACACCATCTTTGGTAGGAACATATTGATTTTGGTCAAATAGTGACATGTCATTCATCAGATCAGGTGAGTTCAAGGCCATGGTGAATGTGTCTCCACTGTCTGGGGCCCACCTGTAAGCAGGATGTAATGTATACAGCTTACTGGGTTCCCTTGTTGTGTCACTCATTGGACCTAAGAGTTTAAAGAACACATTGATTTGGTTGTGGTCTGAAAAGGGGGATTGCTGTCTGACAGTGAATGCACTGATGGTGGAGGGGTCCATGTCAGTGATTGCATAGTCTACTACACTAGACCCTAGAGCTGAGGAGTATGTGAATCTGCCTAAAGAGTCCCCTCTGAACAGGCCTAAGGCCCGACAGAGATGCACTATCTCTTTGCCATTCTGATTGATTTCAGAGTCGAGCGAGAATATAAAGAACAAAATAATAACTTTTTCTCACACAACAAATATCAACTGTACACACATGTCATTTCCTATACCAGGGCTTCTCAAACTCCAGACCAAACTACAAATCAATCCGGACCGAACCCTGTGTCCCATTCTAAAACATTTAAATTATACAAAATAAAAAATAAAAACATTCTGATTCTGATGTAAATTAATGTATATTTTCTAGTGTCTGACGCGTTGTGAGAATGAACTTGTAAAGATTTGATACTTGAGAATTTACTTGTGTGAGCGAGCACAGAGAAAAGAAACAAGCAAAGAAAGAATGCTATAGGTTACATAAGATAAGAATAAACAAGGTTAAATTATTTGTTATTGGTTGTGATCATATTCTAAAGATGTTTGGATTATTGAAAAGTATACAGCTCCCTTTCATAGAGTGTTGAGAGCTGTATCCATAAATTCCTTTTGTGCCCAAAGTGCACCAGGTTGATGCATTTCACTGCAACATTTAAAAAAATATCTTCCCGGGGGTGCATGCCCCTGTACCCCCCTAGAGGAGGTGAGGACCCCCCTAGAGGAGGTGAGGTCCACCCCCAAATAAAGCAGGTTAAAAATAATTAGATTGCATACATTTTATTTTAGTAAACACTGAAAACGGGTCCCACAGACCCAAACAGCACACAAAGGTTAAAGGTAAGCATATCATAATGTTAAAATGTGCTAAATATATACACTGCAAAAAACAAAAGGAGTAAAAATAGCTCACGACTTGTTTTATTTTTTGAGAGTAGCTCTCATCCTAAAAAAGGTTGGAGACTTGTGTTATAGAACGATACATTTGACTATTTTAAACTTGGCCTACCAGTTTATTGGAGCGATGAGGAACAGGTGGGGCTTGAAAAGGCCCACCTGTTCAAAGTGGGGAATGAGAGGACAAGTTTGAGAACCACTGAGGTAGATTAAGAAGGTCCACAGCAACGAAAACATGAAACACCCTTTAATTTACTGCAACGACATGTCGGGAAACTCCCATGCGTAGCCCATGCATAGCACATGCATAGCACATGCATAGCCCATGCATAGCCCATGCATAGCGCAAACGGCTTCTTAATTTCAGTTTCGTTGCCTACCCCTGTCCCATGCCAAAGTTTTAATGTAGGCGTCCTGCAACAAACTACATTGTAACAGAAAATGTCCTCTTGGGAATTCAGTTCCACAATAATAATGAAGCCTCCAGGAGCAGATGAGCCTAAGGGCTAATGGCTCATCTTCAGTCTGCTGATGTTTGCTATTGCCATTTCTGTGGAGGCAAAGTAAAAAAGAAAGGAAAAAAGATAACAATTAAGGATAAGCGTGTGCTTTTTCAGCTTTTCACCTCGGTCACAGCCTTCTCTCCATTCTTTGTGCAAATGCCTTCTTCCTGAGTCGCTTCTCTCCTCCATCACAGCGTTGTGACTGTGCATATATATATATATATATATATATGCACATATATATATATATATATATATATATATATATATATCCTGTGCACCTGTGCTGTGCTGCTGTGGGGAGGTTTTTTCCCCCGGGAAGTTGCGGAGAGATGGAGCGGCTGCACGTTGTTGCTCGGGCTGGGGCCCCCTTTTTCCACCTGTCCAGTTGTGCTGTGGCAGGGACCTGCTTCCACTTGTCGTGTGCTGCTGTCCTGGCGAGATTTTGCCCCCGGGGGTGTAACGGAGAGACCGGAGCGGCTTCGCGTTCGGCCTGCGTCATGCTCTACGGTGCCGAGGACGTTTTACCACGGGGATATCGCGGAGAGACCGGAGCGCCTCTACGCCTCGAGCTGGGCCTGCTTCGCCTATCCTGCTGTACTGAGGAGGTTCTGCACCGGGGATATCGCGAAGAGACCGGAGCACCTCTACGTTTCGGGCCTGCTTGCGCGCCTATCCGGATGCTGTGCTGGTCTAGGGAAATGGCCCATATCGTGATTCTGCTATGCCTGTTAGCTATTTTGGAGAATGAGAAGTTCTACCGCCCGCAGTGGGCATCCCCTGTAAAGGTTTGGATGTGTTACACAAACAATTACTGGTTGCCTTGTCACAGACATTCAGTTCGACAAATGTATGTCTTTCTCACTTGCCTGCTATGATGGTTCTTCAGGACTGCTTCTTGAGCTCAAATCTCACTTTCGCGGAGTTTACTGGTGACTTTAAAGCAGATGACAATGTATGTGTGTCGGTTAAGAGGAAACGGTGCTTGGTTTTTTAGTTATTATTACTATCAGGGAATGTACAACTAAACCATGGACCGCCCAGCAGCAGTAGTAGTCAGATAGCTACTGCTGATTTTAATTCTAGATCTGGTTTGGGATTCATTCACTTAAATGTGCGCAGTCTGTTACCTAAGTTAGTTTTGTCCGCATTTGGGCGAGCTCGACTGATGCTGATGTCATTGTCTTATCAGAAATGTGGCTAGATAAATCTATTTTGGCCTCTGACATCTACTTAAATTAGAGTATATCGTAGAGTGTATATCGTACTGACCGTCCTAAAAAAGGTGGTGGCGTTGCCATTTATGTGAAAAATACGTTTTGTGTAACCAAGATGGTTTCCAAATCTGTTAGTAAACAACTAGAATTTTTAGCTTTAAATATCGATGTAGCAAAGGTCAACAGGTCATGGTGGTGGGCTGTTACAGACCCCCCTCAGCTGTCAAGGACTCTTTATCTTCATTGGCAAAACTGTTATCTCAACTTGACTACAAGGAAATAGTGCTACTTGGAGATTTTAACTGGGACTGGTTAACTGCAGTGTCAGAGGATTTTAAAAACCTTTGTATCTCTTGAAATGTTACTCAGATTGTGGACAGTCCTACTCGCCCAAATATTAGGTCCCCAAATAAATCCTCCCTAATTGATCTCATTTTAACTAATGTTCCCCATAAATACTCATCTGTGGGAGTATTTGCAAATGATCTTAGCGAGCACTGTGCTGTAGCCACAATTAGGGACACTAAGGTCCAAAAGGTTAAACCTCACATTATCATTAAGAGAGACAAAAAACATTTTGTGGAGCAGGGTTTTGTGCATGGTCTGTTTGGGTTTGATTGGGGGAAAATCGATCTGTGTGCTGAAGTAGAAACCACATAGTCTTATTTTTATCTTGGTTTTATGGAGATCATTGATAGACCTGCACCCCTGCGTACATTTAAAGTGAAGGGACGAGACAATCCTTGGTTTTCTGCTGAACTGTCCAGTCTCCTTCATGAGAGAAACAAGGCCTGGGCAAAGGCTAGGAAATCAGGCTCAGAGGTGGAATGGCTGCGTTTTAGGCAGCTAAGGAATAGCTTCACTTCTCATATCAAAAGTGCTAAGTCTAAGTATTATCTGTCAGTTACCACAAAGAACCTGAATAATCCTGGAACATTTTGGAAAGCCATAAAATCGATATCCACCGGTGATATCCGTAATGAGCTACCTCCGTGCATTACCACAGCATCTGGCACTATATCGGACAGGGCTACTATGCTAATTTGCTTTAATGAGCATTTTGTGTCCTGTGGCTCTCTGTTTGATTCTGTCACTAACTCTGCTTCTGTGAACACTACAGTCTGTGACTCTGAAAAACGTGTTTTGGAAAACCCTTTTAGTTTGACTCCTTTTACTGTTGATGTTGTTCGTGAAGCTTTAACCACGTTAGATCCTAAGAAACCGGCTGGCAAGGACAACGTAGAACCTTTCTTTTTAAAGATAGCTGCAGATTTTATTGCTCCACCTCTCACTACTCTTTTTAACCTCTCCCTCAGCTCAAACACAATTCCAAAATTGTGGAAGTCAGCGTATGTCCTGCCTCTACTAAAAGGAGGGGAGGCCACCTTATTAAATAACTATAGACCCATCTCTAAATTATCAGTTCTGGCTAAAGTTCTTGAACGCCTAGTGAGTGAACAAGTAAAGGTGTTTTGGCTTCAGAAAGCAGCACAGCACCATCACCGGCACAATGAATGTGGTAAATGATGTGGCGAGTATTTTAGATAATAATCAGAGTTGTGCAGCTCTATTTATTGACCTGTCCAAAGCGTTTGACACCGTCGATCATCGCATCTTAAAGCAGAGGCTGCTTAGTATTGGCAAATCCAGCCATGCAGTGGGTGGTTTGTGAACTACCTCTCTGAAAGGTCCCAATGTGTTCACTTTGATGGGCTGTCTTCTGAGTGGTTAAACATTGCTAATGGTGTTCCTCAAGGTTCTGTTTTAGGACCACTTTTATTCTCCATCTACATCAACAGTTTAGGTGTAAATGTCGATGGAGCAACCTTACATTTTTATGCGGATGATACCGTGAAGTACTGTGCAGGTCCCTCCATTAAGGAGGCTGTTGTTTAATTGCAAGCAGTTTTTAACATTATTCAGGCTCAGCTCTCTGAACTAAAGCTTCTTTTAAATGTTGATAAAACCAAGGTAATGCTCTTTTCTAAAGCTAAAAAGACACCAGAGCCTGTTTTAGATATTGTAACTACGCAAGGAATAAAACTTGAAGTGGTTACCTGTTACAAATACCTTGGTATCTGGCTTGATGATTGTCTCACTTTTAAACGTCATGTCAATAACCTGCTTAAAAAGCTGAGGGTTAGGCTAGGTTTCTTCTACAGGAACAAGTCCTGTTTCTCGCTTGAGGCCAGGAAGAGGCTAGTCACTGTGACCTTTTGACCTGTGCTGAACTATGGTGATTTGTTGTATATGAATGCACCTGCCCATTGCCTGGTCAAGTTAGATGCTGCGTATCACAGCGCACTGAGATTTGTGACAAACTGTAAAGCATTAACCCATCACTGTACCCTGTATGCAAGGGCTGGTTTGCTTTCACTAACTGTACGGAGGCTCAGTCACTGGTACATTTTCATATACAAAGCCATGTTAGGGAAACTTCCATCTTATATCTGCTCCCTGATCTCACGGAGAATTGTAAGTGGCTACTGCCTGAGATCGCATGCTGTGGTTTTATTAAATGTGCCAACTGCTAGGACTGTCTTAGGGAAGACAGCTTTTAGATGTGCAGCTCCTCTGTCTTGGAATAGTCTGCAAATTAAATGGAAACTGAGCAATCTGGTGCCACTAAATGTTTTTAAAGCTTGCTTGGATGCTAGTCAATCAGAAGCTATTGGTACCTGTTTATGTGGATAATTATGTAAATTGTAATCCCTGTAATGATGCTGTAAGAAGTTCTTTTTGTTGTTCTGTTTATGTTTTTATGTTTCATGTGGAACCTACTTGAGCAGGTCTCCCTTGAAAAAGAGATCAATGATCTCAATGGGATACACCTGGGTAAATAAAGGTTTGCGATGCTGGCGGAGCCTGCGCTTGTGCTCGGTTGATGACTGTCCTCCTCCTGATTCACTTGTTCACTTTCGCTGGTAATATTCTCCTCTGTACCTCTCCTCTGAATACCTCCAGTTTTGAGCCACGTTTTTAGCATCATTCAGCTTTCTTCTTTCTTTAGCTTGCTTGCAACGTTCGCTAATCGTTCCCGGGTAGTATGGTTGTCATTAGCAACGCCAGAAATACATTTAAAAAATGTTTTCATTTCTAAATCTAAAAACAACAATAGCCTATTAGAACTTATTTAAATTATAGTTTCAATTATCTCAAGCTTATTTTCATTCGTTGTAGTATTTTGATAGTATGATTTATTTTTTAATGAATGTTATTCAATCAAGTCTCAAACTGATGGCACTTGTCCCTACAGCCTGTTTTAAATTGAAGTTGTCTGAGGTCCTTACCACAAGCTGCTCTTGCAGTAATAAGTAGTGTACCTTAATGTCCCAAATGTGCACAATGTAGTGCCTGCTTTTCGTCTTTACTTAGTTGTGTTTTCTGTATTTTATGTCTGTTATGTGTAAAGGTTAAATTATTATTATTTTTTATATATATATGTCCGATTCCTCCGCGTAACACTAGCAGGGGCTGGCATACCACCAGTGGTACGCGTACCACAGGTTGAGAACCACTGCTCTAGATGGTTATTCTAGCTTCTTTCTCCCATTTAGATTTAACGTAAAGTGTTGAAATCCCATTTTGAATTGGAGGGATGAAACCCTCTATAATACAACTTCGTGAGTGGTGGCAAAATCTTTGGCATGCCAAAAAATTGCAGAAGGACCTTGCGACGGTTAATTTGTGTGTCATCTTTGTCTGATCATCGGTGCCTTGAATTGTTATTCTAATTAATTAATCAATTATTTTTTATATTTCATTTTATTAGTGACAATCAGAAAAAAAAAGTCTAAATATGATATTTGGCCTCAAATCATCTGAAGCCTGGCGCGCGCCCCTTGCGATCTTTGGCGCGCATGGGATGCCCTAGGGAATGAGTGTTGCATCCAGCGTTTCCGCCAGGGGGGCGTCTTGACGCCCTTATTCAGCTCGGAACTAATACGTAAAGAGATAGTATCTATAAGGAACGGCTCAATTCAAAATTCAAATCACGTGACAAGACGTCCCGCTCTCGGGTGGACGCCCTCTCAGCCCTGGTCTGGCAGAAACACTGGTTACATCTATGAATATGAAGCAGGGCTAAGAAAGAAATATGGGAATCTACCCAAAAATGGTACCTAATGTTTAGTGTGTTAAGAGGGTTTCTGGCATCTTAGTAGAATTGTACACAAGCAAGCTTCTCTGCTTATTGTTTGTATGTCCGCTGGAAGTAAACACACCAATGCAGCAGATCCTGGTGCTGAATGTGACGGTTGCAGACCGAGAGGGCAGTTGTGGAGGAAAAAAGCACAATCACAGAGCTGAATACTGAACACAGTGCTAGAGGCAAGTGTAAAACATGATGCAGCAATACACACAACATTGTGCAGACAACTTGCAAGCGATAAGCATAATATACTGTTTATATATTATGAGATGGATGGAGAGGGGGGTGGAGAGCAGGGAGACAGTACGCATAAACAATGCCGCGCTGTGTATTCAGACCAATCAGCTCTCTGCTATAAACTCACTGTCCAACACACCACACCACGGCTAACAACACCACCACCAGGCATGTGCTCATGTGAAATTTTCATTGAATCCTCCTTCCCTGTGCACAAAATAGAGTATTCCCATTATCAGATCTGACTACATGTGGCAAACAAAAATTCCCTTATAATATATTATTGCAATATGTAGAAATAAAAAACATAATAGATAGGTAATGATATAATTCAAATTAGTTTGTATCCGTCTCTTTATTGTGTGTTTTGTCTCTTTTTTGGCAAATTAGTAACACTCTATGTGTGAGGAGTTAGGGGAGGATGACAAAGGTAGAGAGACATAAACAGAAGTTATTTTAGAGGCACAGGTTTACTAACAATATTTTCATATGTGTTGTGGTGACATGTTATGATACATAATTCACCGTGTGATTGGTGTGTGTTGCAACCCGGAGCCGTTAGTGAGGGTACCGGGGTTGTCATTCATGCTAACACATCCATTACGGAGCCCCGTGCCTTGGCTGAAGAAGCCGACCGTTTTTTCCTGGCTACCCGGCAGTGCGGTGCATAGGCGCTAGCTGTGACGCTCGGCCCTCCCTCTACAGTTAAGAAGGCTTGGGGAGGCTGGACGTGACGGTACCAAGCCGGCGTGGGGACACAGGAGAGTGTCTTTACCACGCGCGGTTCGGGAAACCGAGGAGCCGGCGCTCAGTAGTGGCCCTGAGCGTTGGCGGCACGAGCAGGCTTCTCTTCGTCAGCGACAGTGTCTCAGGAAGCTTGTTTCTGTGTGACACAGGAGCTCAACGGAGTGTTGTTCCTGCGTCTAGGGAAGACGTCGCTCGTGGGGGACATGGACCGCGGTTGACGACGGCTAATGGCGGCCCCATTCGCACGTACGGCGTGAGGCCTATGTGTTTGTGTATTGGAGGACAGCGGACTGGGATTTTGTGACGGCAGACATTTCTTTTCCCCTCCTTGGGGCAGACTTTTTATGTGCTCACGGACTCCTGGTGGTTGATGCCTTGACGTTTTCCTCCCTCGTGTGTACACTTGGCAAGGCTGCGTACGACGGACTGTCTGGCTCGCTTTCGGGAGCGGACATTTTTCTCAGGTTGTGGATTTCCAGACCTGACGCTACCCACCTTCTCTGTGCTCACCACTCCTACAGGCTGCTATGTAACCCAGGAAAGGAAGCTTGAAACCTGTCCATTTCATCCACATTTGACTCATGAAATGAAACGCGTCGCTACACACACGTGGGTGTGTAAACAAAGCAACAAGCTGTTCGCAATCGCACTTCAAACACAATGGAGACGGCTACCAACTCCTCCTCACAGGATTGTGCACGAAGCCCTCAAACGAAAACATCTCGCCCTAGGTCTTCAAAAGCATGGGAATATTTTAAAGTTAGTCCAAAACGCAAAGATATTGTCATTTGCAGTCTTTGTCAAATGGAGTTGGCATATCACACGAGCACAACGGCTATGTTGGAACATTTAAAGCGGCAGCTAGCTGTGGTGGCTACCATTAGCAGCTAGCATTTGGAATTATGGATTATAAATTCAATCATTTTTTTATACATAGACGTTAAAAACCTATGGATTAACCGATTCAGCCGCGTGTTTTCTCATTTCAATGCCATTGAACACGTCTTTTGATCAGATTGACAGCTACGGTGGTGAGACGATCTCCCTAGAAGCTCTGTAAAGGTACGTGTTGTGATGACTGTATTTGCTTCCCCTGTCGCGAGTCCGGATCACTCAGTGATGATACTATATACCTAATCTCCATAATCTGTGGAGTCTCAGCTTTAATCGGATATCTTTTATGTGCAGCTACGATAAGTAATAAGGGTACTTTTATCTTGAGTTCTGTGCCAATGTCCGTTAGCATTTTTCGCTCATGGGTCATTTAGATGCTTCTTATGAGACTTGTGTTTTGTTTTGGTAAACATGGTTTGTATCGTCAGTTAGCTGAGATTATTTCCGTTAATCTGGTATAACACATTAATAGTTTGTTAAATATTAAGATCCCCTGAGACACAGTATCGTGAAAACATTTGTTTTACATTACGTTTTTTTTACATTACGTTTTTTATGAATTGAACAACAGAAAAATAATCGTTAGATTAGTCGACTAATCGATCAAATAATCGCCCGATTAATCGTTTTCGAAATAATAGCACTACCGCCCACATTATGTGGCCGCTGTATTAGGCTTTGAAGGGTACGACCCCATCCAGGCGATCGACTGGACAGCGGAAGCTGAGTCTGCTTTTACGGAGGTCAAGACCGCGTTGGCTCAGCCCTGTTGGCGCACCCATCATCCACGGCTCCCATCTCCATTACCACAGACGCATCGGACTACGTCGTTGGTGCGCTGCACGAGCAGTGGGTGGAGGGCGCTTGGCAGCCACTCGCCTTTTTCAGCCGTCAGCTGACGCTCAGGGAACGCAGGTACAGCGCCTTTGACGAGAGCTCCTTGGACTATGGCTGGCCATGCGGCACTTCCTTTTTTTGCTGGGAGGCCATGAATTTACGGCGTTTGTCGACCACAAGCCGCTCACGTTTGCCATGTCAAAAGTGGCTGAGCCTTGGTCTGCCCGTTAGCAGCGGCAGCCGTCTTACATCTTAGAGTTCACCACAGACATTAAGCACGTGACGGGCAAATCAAACCTGGTCGCAGATTGCCTCTTCAAGGTCGTCATCGGGGCCGTCCAGTTGGGCCTGGACTATACCCGCATGGCGACGGACCAGGTCACGGACCCCGGCGTACAGGCCTGAAGGAGGACAGCTTGGGGCTGCGCTTGGAAGACGTGGTTTTCGGTGACGCAGGCGTTACTCTCCTGTGCGACGTCTCCACAGGCCTGCCGCGACCCGTCGCTCCTGCCAGTTGGAGGCGCTCCATTTTGGAGGCGGTGTACGACCTGTCTCACCCCGGCGGTAAACCTTCGGTGCGCTTGGTGGCCGCAAAGTTCGTCTGGCGGGGACTTAAAAAGGACGTGAGGACTTAGGCTGGTGAGTGCGTGGCTTGTCAGCTTGTCATTATACCCTAATGTCCTACTAGGGCAGGGGTCTGCAACCTTTTTGACCAAAAGAGCCATTTTGCTCCTTTTTCCAAAACATTTTTTTGTTTTGGTAAACATGGTTTGTATCGTCAGTTAGCTGAGATTATTTCCGTTAATCTGGTATAACACATTAATAGTTTGTTAAATATTAAGATCCCCTGAGAAACATATTTCATAGTTTTTTATTGTAATATCAGACAAAAACTACAGTTTTGTTGCATTTATTATGCTATTTATTACATGATATAAAACTGTTAACCTCTAATAAGAAACAAAGAACTCTTATAAGGAGAATTAAAAATAATACACAGGCCTACTTTAAAATAAATTAAACACAGCACTTGGGGAGTCCTCTGCACATTTGAAGGGAAAAAAATATTATTAAAATGGGCCCACTTTGAAATAAATAAAACATATAGCTGCACCCTAAAAAGAGTTAAAGGTAGGGTAGGTAAGAATGGAGAAACCAGCTCGAGTGCGCTAGAATTTGAAAATACACAACCAGAAAAAATATGCCTCTTCCTTCAGACTTTCTTACAGAGCCCCTCCTCCAACACACACGAACGCGCACATGACCAATGAGGGCACGATATAAGTTTGTGAACAGATGGAAGGCTGACAGGCAGTTAGGCCATCCAGTTACTTTAGCAGGGCCAGCTCAGATGATTGGTCGTGCTTTTTACAGTGCTACGGCTTCCACAGATTAATTTTTGTATGTATTTATTGTCAAAGCATTTAATATATTCATTGCTATCGGGACGTTAAGAGCATTCCATGGAATATAACAAAAAGTGTTTTCTGAAATAAATTACATACCCCATTGAATGATGACTGACGATCGTCAGCTGGCTTCCTCCAGCTGACGAGCTGTTCCTCGATATGTAAAGGCTGCACCACCGTTGACAACTTCTCTCTACATATCAGACATACCGGTAAACTAGCATCGTTAGCTGTGAAGGCATACAACTCTGTCCACGCAGAATTAAATCCTGTGTTTCTCCGGTACTTTTCTTTGATTTATCCATAGTTCGCTCATCGAGCCGGGGGTCAGGTTATTCGCCTCCAAGAAAAGTCGCTCGCGCAGGACCGTAGCAGGATGTGACGCATATTTTAGTTGACCTAATTAAAACCGTTTTGTTTTTTATTTATGTGTCACAGTATCACCTCAAAATACAAGATACGAAACATTTTCAACCATGCAACAAAATATAAATAGTCCTACAAATACTTTTATTTTATTTCCTTCTTATTTTTGTCTAAGCTCAAGGGAGCCAGAGCAGAGGGCTTAAAGGGCCGCATGCGGCCCGTGGGCCGCGGGTTGCCAACCCCTGTACTAGGGCATTGCGTTCCAAGAATGCAGGGTTGTTGGTTGTTCCTAGAGTCTCTAAAAGTACAATGGGAGCCAGAGCCTTTTCTTATCAAGCTCCACATTTGTGGAATCAGCTTCCAGTTTGTGTTCGGGCGGCAGACACCCTATCCGTTTTTAAGAGTGCGCTTAAGACCTTCCTTTTTGATAAAGCTTATAGTTAGGGCTGATTAGATTCAGCCCCTAGTTTTGCTGATATAGGCTTAGTTTGTTGGGGGACATCATACTTCTTCCTTCTCTCTGTCTGTACCTGTGTCCTCTCATGTTCCGATTAACCCAGCTTCCCCAAATGTCTTTCCTTTTGGTGTCTATATACGCTGGGATCCGGAGTCATGGATGGTCCTGCGGTCCTGTGTCCTGGATCGCGAGCGCTGGATCTTGAGTCGTGGCTGTGGTCCTGGATCATCGGTCCTGATGGATATCCTGGTGGATTCATCTTCCTATTACACACATGCATTTCCAAACATCTGGACTACCTATGTTGCAAATGTATTATCTTTTCCATGAACACACGGCATCTATTGCACGTCTGTCCGTCCTGGGAGAGGGATCCCTCCTCTGCTGCTCTCCCTGAGGTTTCTCCCATGTTTCCCTTTAAACTGGGTTTTCTTTGGAAGTTTTTCCTTGTACGATGTGAGGGTCTGAGGACAGAGGGTCTAAGGACAGAGGGTCTAAGGACAGAGGGTGTCGTATTGTCATTCTGATATTCTGTACACACTGTGAAGTCCACTGAGACAAATGTAAGATTTATGATATTTGGCTATATAAATAAACATTGATTGATTGATTGATTGATTGATTGATTGATTGATTGATTGATTGATTGACCTAGTGGGTCAATTGCCCTCCTCTCAGGGTTTTTCCTACCTCCTCACCATGGTGGACAGGACGACCCGTTGACTGGAGGTGGTTCCTCTCGTGTCGAAGTCGGCGGCTGACATAGCCCGGGCTTTCATTGCGACGTGGGTGTGTCGGTTTGGCATCTCGTCGGACATTTCCTCTGACCAGGGCTCACAGTTCACGTCTGAGCTTTGGAACCCCGTGACGTGTGGTCTGGGGGTTAAGCTTCACAGGACAACCACTTATCATCCTGAGGCTAACGGCCTCTGTGAACGTTTCCATCGCTCCATGAAGGCAGCACTCAGAGCCGGCCTGGTCGACAAGCTGCCTTGGGTAATGCTCGGCCTGCGGACTGCGCTCAAGGAAGATCTACAGTGTTCCACGGCTGAGATGGTCTACGGTCAGCTGCTGAGAGTTCCAGGGGATTTCCTCCCTAACACATCGGTTTCCTGGTTGGTGTCAGCACAGCGGTTTGCCTGCAGGACACCGCCGAGACTTTTGGGTCAGCCGGTGGTGCTGGCACGACCTCTGCGACGGGGGCGCCCCCCGGCCTTGATCCCTGTCACTGACTTGAGACCCATTGTTCCGGTCTCGCCTCTTCCAGAGGCCGCACATGCAGAGGTCGTTGTCCAGACTCCCGTGCTCAGGAGTTGTGGGGGTCGACCTGTCGTTCCGCCCCGCTACGCTGATTTTGTTTATGGGTGAATTCTGGGGGGGCTTGTGTGGTGACACGTTATGATATATAATTCACCGTGTGATTAGTGTGTGTTGAAACCCAGACCCGTTAGTGAGGGTACCGGGGTTTGTTGTCATTCATGCTAGCTTATCATACAGAGCAGCACATGGACTTACCTCTTGTCGATTAATGGATAATAAAGTGTGGAAGTCCATTCTGAATACACCGCCTCTGACTCCCGTTCCTCGGCTCAACAGTGTATTATTATTATTTCATCATTCTAATATTACGGTTATTGTCATTACCTGTGAATTGCAAAACACCAAGCATAAATGGTCCCCAACTGATTTACTATTGAAAAAGAGCAACAGTTGTCTAGTTTTGTGTTTTTAAATCAAAAACACAAAAGAAATATAACAAATATATATTTGATTCACTTTCCAGTCAGGATTTGTGCAGCAATGAGCAGCTTGTATTCTTCTGGCATTAGTTTGTTTCAATGTCTCAACACAAACCAGACAGCAGAGAGCACTCTCGTTATAAAAGCATGTATCAGTAATTATTAGAGATGCTCCAATCAATCAATCAATCAATCAATCAATCAATCAATGTTTATTTAGAGCGCAATATCACACATGTTACATTTGTCTCAGTGGTCTTCACAGTGTGTACAGAATATCAGTATGACAATACGACACACTCTGTCCTTAGACCCTCTGTCCTTAGACCCTCTGTCCTCAGACCCTCTGTCCTTAGACCCTCTGTCCTCAGACCCTCTGTCCTTAGACCCTCTGTCCTCAGACCCTCTGTCCTTAGACCCTCACATTGTACAAGGAAACACTTCCGGAGAAAACCCACAGTTTAAAGGGAACATGGGAGAAACCTCAGGGAGAGCAACAGAGGAGGGATCCCTCTCCCAGGACGGACAGACGTGCAATAGATGCCGTGTGTAAATTGAAAAGATAATACATTTGCAACATAGGTAGTCCAAATGTTTGGAAATGCACGTGTGTATAATAGGAAGATGAATCCACGAGGATATCCATCAGGATCACCAATCGCCAATTTTGGGGCCGATCGCCGGAATCAGTATCGGCCGATCTTCCATTTCAAGTGATGTTTAAAACTCAGGTAATGGAGCTCATTCACTGGCGCTTTATTAACATCATTATTACATTCAAACGAAGCACATTATTCAAGTTACATTAACGTTGGAGAATAGCACGGGAGAGATGAGCTCTCTCTCAGAAAATGACAGTCAAACAAAGATAATGAATTCACCTCAAAACAATAAACATGGGAATTCTGTTCTTTAAATCCCAAATGTGTTTCTTAAAATCTGCCCTTTATTATTTACATGTGTCTACTTTTGTTTCTTAAGCACCAGGCTGCAACTGAGATTCAGAACCTGACCACACAACACAAAGTCAAAGCTATTTGGTTCAAAGTTCAAAGTGAATCTTTCTGTCAATAACAAACATATCGCTCGACATTGATGATTCCAATCATCTGCCTCTTTTCATCACTGCCTCATTGTCCACACTATTGCCATTGTGCTGCATATCGATATAATAATAACCTCAGGAGTTACCGGAGAGGTGAGACAGCCTTTGGAATACGTTTAGATGACTCATGTTAAAGGCTAAATCAATAGTTTGTGTGCAAACAAATGAGAAACTGTATTAAAATGTATGATTTATCTTTACATTATTACAAATATTCTGTTCTGGATGTGAGGGTATCGACATGTTGATTACTGATGTTATAACTTCAGCATCACTGCTCCATGTCTGCTGTGCTGTGCCCCTTAAGGATGTAGCAACAGTGACGTCATACAGGAGCGCATGGTGGGGGGGGGTCAGCAGAGAGGGAACACAAGTTTCTCTGACGAGTTGTGAGCAGCCTCAGTGCCAGCTAGGGACCTGCGGTGCAGAGGAGCATCACATGATCTCTCTGACTCTGTACCAGTGGCGAGCCGTCAGGGCCCTCGAGGCCAGGGGTTCCCAAAGTGGGGTCGCGAGAGGATTACAAAATAAACATTCTAAATTAAATCAAAACAATTTTTTATTTTAAATAATAACGTGTGCATAGATATTTGTCAGAGGCGGACTGGCCATCTGTATAATTTCCCCGCAGCGAGGCTCCCCCCGTTGATAATCCACTAGCGCAGTGTTTCTCCAACCTTTTCATACCAAGGACACTTCACCAATAAAAAAACACTCGCGGACCACCTGACTCCACACATATCCAAAAACAAAAGGCCTGCTTACCACTCCAACAGTACATAACAGGCTCATAACGACAGCTTAACCTTCTATACATCGCCTCCTTCACACAATAAATCAACAATACAAATACAACTACAGATTATATAAGCATTTAGTTCAAATGTGATTTAAAATGCTCACAGGTTTGACACCTCTTATGCAATGTAGACTACATTTATTACGGAGTTTATGTCCGAGCCAACAGACTCACAGATCGTTGGCTACTGAGAGATATGCAAAATACACCGCATGTAGTACGACACCTCCGCTGTGGATTTTCAAAACTAAATACAGTAAAAGGTCGCAGGCCCAAGTTTAACTCTGAGGTCTAAGGCATGTTTTCACATGTTAGGCTCGCCTGGGCTTTTGTTCTGTAAAAATGCTATTAAAACATGAACCTTGGTGTCCATCGGGCTGCCTGCATGGTCTGCCTACAAAACAAAAATACCTTTATGCAGCCCCAACAACAGCCTCTGATCATCAACAGACGTCATGCAATGCTTCATTGGATGCATATATTAGATAATAATCTCTATCTCACTCCTAAAACATCTAAATCTACTTTCAGCATGGATAATGTTCATAAAATACATCCATGGTTTGTTCTAATCTATATGCTTCTTGAAATCCTAAAAAACTCATAGTTTTTCTAGAACAGATTAAAATCGCCAGAAAATGGTACCAACAAGTGGCAACATGTGTGACAAAGGTGTTGTGCTGGGCTATATCATGCAATCGAAAGTGAAACTTAAGCTCGCTCCATTGCAGAGATATTCCCGTGAGAGTGCGGTAAACTTTAATTAATTAATTTTAAAGGGGTCGCCAGTTTCTGGCACTGTTATTTTTGGGGTCGCGGGCTGAAAAGTCTAGGTCCTCTCTGAGGGCCTAAGATATTCTAAAAAATAATATTTGAAAACATTAAAAACAAAACAAAATTAGTTTTACCAAAATAACTTAATTTAATTGTATTTAAAATAACATTTCCAAATAAATAAATCCTTCGAATCTGCCTGTTCTGTTTATGTTTGAATGTGAAGGGTTAAATTAAAGAAGCTCGTCTCTGCGAGTTATGTGAAGACAGGAGCTGATTGGTGGTCCTGCTAAATTCACAGAGGGCCCGCTATAGTAACTCCACGAGAGTCAGGTGACAGTACCAGGGCCGGCCCTTGGCACTGGCGAACTAGGTGGTCGCCTAGGGCGCCAGATCTGGAGGGGCGCTGCGCTGGGAGAGAGAACATTATTAAAAAAAAGAAAATATTAAAAAATCAATTAATTTCTGCCCTTGATGTAATTACATTAATAATTGAATAAAGTACCCTTTGCACCCCGGGCCGGCAGCATTTGGCATTTGCCCTGTACGATGGGCGCTGTAAGGGATGAACGTGGGGGATGTTTATGGGCTCAGAACAGTCTCATAATACACACCTGCACACAGAAGGATTCACACTTGTACTTCATGATCCTCAGAAGGATCCACACTTGTATTTTTCAATGCACACAAATGTGTTCCGTTTCATATCCATGTAAATACAATCCAAATACAGAAAAAAGTTTTACATGTGTATTTTTGATCCTCACTTATTAGTTTTCTGTTTAAACCCTGAACCTGCAACACAAGCCGCTCTCTGTGCACGGGTCGCTGTGCATTCGTGTGTGGGTTTTTTGAGACTCCCTGACGGTCACCCGATTCATACTCGTTTGTTTTCTATCTAGAGCCAATCAGATGTCTCCTTCATTCTAAGCCAATCACATGAGCGCGCCCCCACGAGGGTATGATTTCTTGTGTTCATGACGTAGCTCTTCATGTACGCATTTTGCGCAGTCCGGTCAGCTCGCTGAACAGAGGGCGGGGCTTCAGGTGATCATGCAGAGCTGCGTGTCTCCGTCAGACTCAGCAGCTGATCTGATCTCTCTCTCACGTCCGGTTACACTTCACTCGCGGTTATGTCCAAATCGATCAGATCCAGCTCTCCTGATCGGCCTTTATAGAGAGCACCGATCAAACTATTAAGAGTGAATATCGGCCAATAATGACCGGGGGGGCTTCCAGCTGTATTGGCCATACAGGAAACACACATTTAAAACAGGTTTTCCTTCCGTGTTTGTGTACACAAGCATTCATCAAGGGTCCGGAAAGTGGCGCTGTACCTTAATAATATAAAGGCTTGTATTTGCGTGCATTTCCTGTTCGGAAAGTGGCGCTGTACTGAGAGTGGAGGTGTCCTGAGATCAGGCTCCATGGAGCTGTCAGCTCCGGACTGCGCAAAATGCGTACATGAAGCGCTACGTCATGAACGCAAGAAATCTACCCTCGTGGGGGCGCGCTCATGTGATTGGCTTAGAATGAAGGAGACATCTGATTGGCTCTAGATAGAAACAAGTATGAATCGGGTGGCCGTCAGGGGAGTCTCAAAAAACCCACACACGAATGCACAGCGATCCGTGCACAGGAAGCGGTTTGTGTTGCAGGTTCAGGATTTAAACGGAAAACAAATATGTGAGGATCAGAAATACACATGTAAAACTTTTTTCTGTATTTGGATTGTATTTACATGTATATGAAACGGAACACATTTGTGTGCATTGAAAACACAAGTGTGAATCCTTTTGAGCATCATGAAGTACAAGTGTGAATCCTTCTGTGTGCACGTGTGTATTATGCAGAGGTGTGGACTCGAGTCACATGACTTGGGCTCGAGTCAGACTCGAGTCACCAATTTGATGACTTGAGACTCGACTTGACTAAATCACAAAACACTTGCGACTCGACTTGGACTTGAGCACCAATGACTCGGGACTCGACTTGGACTCGAGCCTCTGACTTGAGGTGACTTGATCATTTAATTCAGGGGTCTCCAACACGCCGATCACGAGCTGCCGCTAGAAGAGCAGCCTCCCGTCGGGGAGAGCAGAATCTTCAGCCTTCTACTCTTGCGGAGAATCCTTGCAGGCAGGGGCGGGACTTTATTTAGCTGGGCCACCATGCGGCCAATCATATGCGAGGACACACTAGGATCATACCATTATGTGAAAGAAGGGTGGGGGGCACAGCAGGTGTAGTGGTACAGGCCAGCTGCACAGAGCGACGGAGAGACGGGGGAGACGGATTTAAATGCAAAGCTGAGTGCAGGATTTGTAAAATGAAAATAACCTTTTTTGGTTACCTTTATTTTGGTAACCACTCAGGATTTACTGTCAGAGGTGGGAGAAGTTCAGATCTTGTACTTGAGTAAACCACCAGAGTGTAGGAATACTCGGTTACAATAAAAAGTCCTGCATTCAAAATGTTACAAGTGAAAGTACAAAAGTATGAGCATCAAAATATAGTTAAAGTACCACCTGCAGAGGGATCTAGATGCAGGTGTTCTCTTCCCCATAGAGACGCCACGCTGCACATTATCCCTGGCATACAGATAGATTGTGGGTCCCTCACAACATGTCGTACACAGTGATAAACATTCTGTCACCTTACCATCAGGGATCTTATACATCAAACTCCTTCTGAGTCAAACCGTCACGGTAGCCGTACCTCACTGATCCCTCTTCAAATAGAAGAACACACGTTACTTTACCAGCAGAGAGAACATGGATGATTAAATTATGAATGTGACTAATAAAGAGCGGTTTGATTATTAAGTATTATTCTGTTGATTGATGTCATTACATTTGGTGAAAAACACATAATGACTTGTTTAAGACTCGTTTTGTCAAAGTTTAGGACTTGACTTGACTTGAACTTGCAAAACAATGACTCGGTCCCACCTCTGGTATTATGAGACTGTTCTGAGCCCGCAGCTCGCAGCCAAAGTGCGAGCGAGCCTCGGAGCGAGCAAGAGAGAGAGAGAGGGCGGGCATCGGTACCACGGATTGTTGTTGGACTGAGGCTCTGTTTGTTTAAAGTTTCCAGGTGATGCGGCAGACAGACCAGAGGATGCTGACCACGAGAGACAGACCTATTCCTAACATCAGTGAACTTCAGCATGGACTCAAAGGTACAAGGAATCGAGAAACGTTCTGGTTTAAATAGATAAAGTAACAACTATAATCAGCTTTCACATTTCAATGTATTTAAGGCAATTATTATTTTACATTGTGAGAATTGCTACCATTTGTCTCTACATATTGTCTGTAAAAGACGTGGTTAAAGTGGTTCTTGCAGTGAGACAACCGAGCAGTTGAATATTATTTAATAAGATATTTTAATGTTGATTAACTGCAGCCTGTTCATTCATAATCTGATTATCTTTGTAGTAAAGTGATGAATTAAAAAAACACATAAACATTTAAAAAATACATTATTTCTACAGCCGCTAAATAAACAAACGTTTCATAAATAACACACTTGCTCTGCAATAATGTCATATGTTTCTTGTCATTTCTGTTAGGAAAGGACATACCTGAAGGACACAACTGCCTCACCGTTTTCTCAGAGGGGCAAGAAGAAAATGAAAAGCTGATTTCAGATTAAAGACCAATACAGGACATTCACTAAGAAACTACACTTTTATTGTGATACACAAAGTCAAACAGGACCATTGTTTGTGGCAGCTGAGCCCAGTATGGGCTCACAGATGCAGTTAGGTGGTTTCTTCATCAGACCTGGTCCTCCTCCATCAGGCCACGTCCTCCTCCATCAGGCCACGTCCTCATCCCAGAGAAAGACCTCTCCACCTTCTCCAGCCAAACCCACAGACAGGACATCCGTCACGCTGAGGTTTCTCCCAAAGTCTCTGCCTCAATTGATCCACACTGTGAATATGAGGGGGAAATGTGTGTCATAAATGCTTTAGACAATAAGAAATATGAAGTTAACTGTAAGGAATGGCTCATTATTTTTTAAATAGACAAAACTATTACTGTATTTCAATATCTCATGTCTGAAAGTTTAATTTAAAAGAAGAAGAGGCCCCAAAAATAAAGATTGGTATATCAATAAATGTAGTTGATTGTGTCTTTTTAATTGTTTAAAGTAGATAGAACTGGTACTTAAGAGTTTGAATACAGTCTGTTTGCGGAGGAGGCACACAGGTAAGAGCATATAGCTACCATCACATGTAACTAAGCTTGACTTGAATTTATTAAAAGTATAATTAAGTAACGGCAACAAATCAATAACAAATCGTGCACACGTGAATCTTTGCTGGGTCCACTGTTGAATTTACCACATATTGTATGTTTTAGAAACCTTAAGGCATGTATAGATTTGTATGCAAGTAATATCTCAAAACTCAATGAATACCGTAGATTATTATTGAAAGTTATGCGGAATAGTTTCATGTTCACTTACCTTAAGCAACGTAAAACGTGCAGACCGGGGGGGGAATACAAATACTTGTATTTCTCTTTTTTGGTTTGCAAGGGTGTCACCTTCCGCGGAGCCCATTTTCTGTAGTATTATCCTAACAAAGAGAAAACGAGAGGGAACAACCCTTATTTAGGTTTTGTAAAAAGTGACAATATCAGCTTGCATTCATCCGACAAAAATACGACACAGGGTATTGTCTAATTGCTGGTTGTCTTGTATTTTTATGGGATTTGGATAACGGATTTATTCTATAAAATATTTTGAATGGTTTTCACTTAATACTGTTATAAAGTCGGCTGCGGACAGCCGGGCTGTAGTAAATAGTGCAGCAGATCTACACCGCTAGCTCGCTAGTTAGCATTATTAACGTCAGCTATTTATGTACATTTTCAAGTTCTGCTTGAAAGCAAGTTCCTGCAAACTGTTCAAACAAACGCTTCAACTTGTACCATTTATAATCTGTATGTTTGAATATGGATCTTAAATCGGCGTGACGTTGAAGCAGCTGCAGTTCCTTTAAGCATACCGTTAGCATTTTTCTTCTGGCAACTAGATTTATGATTTGAAAATTATAAAAGTAGGGTAGACATGTGGATATTATCCGGCTGAACAAAACGTGATGCGTCTCAACCACAGACCTTATTTCCAGCTAGTTTCAAACCATATTGCAATATCTACGTCAACGTTATTTCTGGAATCAACTGGAAATGTGAGATTCATATTTTTCAGAGACACAGATCTTATAGTGAGGTTAATCTCATACAGTACTCTGCTCTTCAACACTAATGTGACGCTAGCTGTCTGCATTGTCGAGCATAGCTATTTTAAATTAACAATAACAATGCATACAGTTACCTAACTAGCAAGCTAACTAATGTACAAGCAACAAGCAGGTTATTTTACCAACCTCACCGAGAAGCCTTATGTTTTACAGTATAATCCCAATGTGTTACACATCTCCATTATGTTTTAACTGTTATGCTACGGATAGCATCGTTAGCACAGATGTAGCTTCGTCTCGCTTGTTAGCTGAATAAAAAGACAAGTAAGAAATAAAGTGCTTGAATTTCACTTACCGAATAAACTGCATTCATGGACGGTCTGTTTGAACCGCAGAGCCATACGATAAGTGCGATATTTCAATGAAGAATACTCCACCAGGCATCAACACAACAAACACTTCGGAGTAGCAGCCTGGAGCTAATGAAGCTAACGGGGCTAGCAAAGAGACCACTGACTTCCGTTACATTAGAATGACATCCGTTACATTAGAATGACTTCCGTTACAGCAAGAATCCCCTCACACACACATAGGTGAAGCACATGCACATTCCCTACTGAGAACCTTTCAGTAAAATGTTTTGCAGGAGTGTGTGTGTGAGGTTAATTTTCAGTATTGTGTGTGTAAGGTGTTCAGTAGTAAACGTGAGATGATTTCAGTAGTGTGTGTGTGAGGCTTAATTTTCAGTAGTGTGTGTGTGTGTGTGTGTGAGGTGTTCAGTAGTGAATGTGAGAGGATTTTAGTAGTGTGTGTGCAAGGCCAGATGTTTTCAGTAGTGTGTGTGTGAGGTGTTCAGTAGTGAATGTGAGAGGATTTCAGTAGTGTGTGTGTGAGGCTTAATTTTCAGTAGTGTGTGTGTGTGAGGTGTTCAGTAGTGAATGTGAGAGGATTTCAGTAGTGTGTGTGCAAGGCCAGATGTTTTCAGTAGTGTGTGTGTGAGGTGAGTTTGAATTTTGGCCTACACGGCCCTTCATAGCGTGTGTGTGCGTGTGTGTGCGTGTGTGTGTGCGCGCGCGTGTGTGTGTGCGCGCCTGCGTGTGTGTGTGTGCGTGTGTGTGTGTGCGTGCGTGTGTGTGTGTGTGTGTGTGCGTGTGTGTGTGTGCGTGCGTGTGGGTGTGCAGGTGTGTGCATGTGTGTGTGCGCGTGTGTGTGTGTGCGTGTGTGTGTGTGTGTGTGTGTGCGTGCGTGCATGACAGGATCCCAAGCCTCATCATTATATAGATATTTCAGACAGCTGGTGGAAGAAGTACTATATTATTATAAATATAAAAGTGGAAATACTAAAGTATAGAAATACTTGGTTATAAGTCCTGCACTGTACTTAAAGGTCCCCTAGTATACGTTTTTTCATCAATATATAATAGGTCTCAGATACAGAACATGTCTCGAAATAAATATATTGGCTCCATCCGTCTTCTACGCTTCTCCGTGGTCGGGTCTCGGGGGTCTCGTTCCAGCAGAGAGCCCCAAACGTTCCTTTCCCTCATCAACCAGCTCTGACTGGGGGATCCCAAGGTGCTCCCAGGCCAGCGAAGAGATATAGTCCCTCCACCTGGTCCTAGGTCTACCCCTTGGTCTCTTCCCAGCTGGATGTGCCTGGAAGGGAGGCGCCCAGGTGGCATCCTAACTAGGTGCCCGAACCACCTCCACTGGCTCCTTTCGACGCGTATTTGGCTCAAAATAACTATTTTGGTTAAAAAGAACACAATGGTGCTCGAGGAGGAGATTCAGGTGATATGGTATCTTGGTTGCTGATTGGCTAATGGTTACACAAGCCAAAAAAACGTTATGACATCATAAAGTGGCCAAAATCTGATCAGCTCATTTTCAGACAGGTTCTCATAGAAATGGATCAGGACCAAAAGAGAGTGAATCCCCTGAAACGTTCAGATTCTCTTTCCACATGTTGACGTGGAAGAGACATGAACAAGTGGATTTTGCAGAATAGGTGACTTTTAAGTGAATACAAAAGCATGAGCAATAACATATACACAAAGTTGATGAAAAGAGAAAATATACAATTCAATAAAAGTCAAATTAAAAAGGCGGTTATTGAGTTGGCTCTTAAAAGTAAAAAGGCATTTCCTGGTGACTTTCTCAAGTTCAAGTGTGGGCCTAAAACTGAGCCCTGGGGAACACCACAGTTAAGCTCTGATTATCATGTATACACAAACCTGTCTATATGTACAGTAATGATTCAAGCCAATTAAAAACAGTGACAGAAATGCCAACACAATTGTAAAGTCCCTTTTAAACATACTACTGATGTTGGTATACATCTGACAACATAAAAAGGTATTATGTGGTTGCCATTAACAAGTAGGAACAATTGAAAACTGCTGCTGTTTTATTGTATATGTTGTTCAATTGTATTATTCCTGGCACGCGAAGGCACTTCTTTTTCTGGTAGAAAGCGATGAGTAGCCTTGGGTCTCTAACCAGAACCAGAACCTTAGTGTGCAGCAAAACACAAATAGTCAGCAGTCAAATGTCCCTGGGAGGCAGCAGTAACACAGGAGAGCCATAGCATCAGCCTCTGAGAGGTCCACGCAGATCCAATGTGTTCTGATCAGCTGTTACTTATGTAATATCAATTTCCATTCGGCAACCTTTTGAGGGAATCCAGACGCCAGTCCAGGGGAAATGTCTTATTTGCCTCCTGGTTTTTTATGGTGCAAATCAAAATACTCTTGGACTAACAGTACCTGCTGCATAGACCTGATGTCTGGGACTAGGACTCTCAGACATTTCTGAAGATGTGTCCACTGGTCTCTGCTGTCCGATCGTGATGAATGATACAAACAGGAACATGCGTATCTTGTCATTCACATGCATTATTGCTCACACAGCTGTAGGACTACGAACTGACCTTGGCTGGCTGATACATGCATAAACTCAACGTCCTGCCACGAGACTTGATCCTTGTTGAATAAACAATATTCTGTGGAGTCATGTATTTATCTGTATGGATATATGCCATAACAATGATACTGTCTGACAGAAACGTGATTTAGTGTGCAGTCAAACAGGGGAAGTAAATCAATCACAACGTCAATTTAAAGCAGAAAGCATCTGCACAAGACATGCTGTTTGAGCTCAACTGGCAGAGCAGTTCTGCACACTGAGCCTCTGCTGCAGCCTCTCTCTTGTTATACCCTAGTCATAACCAAATACAAATACATGCATATGTTGCGGCTGTAGTACTCTTGAATTAGAATGGCAAGCTTGGTAATATTGACAATAATCACATTCTATAACTTATGGTCAAAGATCTGTTTTAGTTTCACGAATTTCTGATATCAAACTTCCCGGTTATTTGAGATTTAAAAAACAAAACGCGTTAGCTGCCACACAAAGACATGGATATCAACAGCACAAGTTGGGTCTCTAAATAGATATGTTAAACCCCTGCTGTTGTCAATATAAAACGGCCAATGGATACAAGTGAACAAATAATAATAATGTAAAGGAAATGTAGCCTTCCACAGGGAGGGTGGAAACACTGTGTTGTCCTTATCAGCCCAATCTCGCTCACAGGGCTTTAACTCGAGCAGCAATGCTACACGAGAGGCTGCGGAGACATGAGTGACTTTGAAATGAGACCCATATTCTTGTATTCAGTCCGTACAACCCGAACGGGTATGTACAGTAGGCTACGCCACGTAAACGTTGTTCAAATATACAAAGGAGAATCGTGAGAAATGAACAGTTCCTCACCTGCAGGCTGTCTCTGCTCCGTCTCTCTGAGCTCAGTTCCTCGCTCCGTGTGCAGGCACGAGCAATCTGTACTGCAGCAGAGTGAGTGCAGCCTCTCGAGCTCAGTGTGATAGGACCGCGAGGACACGGGGAGGTACAGCAGCACGCGGGACGACGACGACGGGGGCTGCGGGCACGAGCCGTCTGCGAGGGGCTCTACTTCACCTGTTGCTTACGTCACCCTCTCTGTGAAAGTAGTCTCATCATCAACGAAATAATCGGCAACTCCAAAAACACGGAACATGGAACCCTAAGAAGATAATGTCTTCAGGAAACACGTTTGGGACATGTTAATAGATAGGACTCAGGGTTCGAGTTATGTGGGAGCCAATAGGAGCTGAGGGGTCTGATAGGGGTCTGAGCTCCCATGAAGCAGTGAAATCATACATCTGTGGGGGTCGCATTACCAACAACAACCATTATTTTAATCACAAATAATGCTGCATGTGTCAATGAGTATTATTTATGTTAACGAGGCAAATAGGCTCAAAGAAAACGTGTTTTCCAAAAGAACTACGCATCTCTTGATGACAATATGCCTGCACTGCACCTCCAAGGTGCGCAATCAATTATTGCGTGTGTGTGTGTGTGTGTGTGTGTGTGTGTGTGTGTGTGTGTGTGTGTGTGTGTGTGCTTAGTTAGTATTAAAGACCCTCGCTGCGAGGGGGACCCAAGTTCCCATCAGCAGAAACACGTGGGTTTGCTATCCGGCTCCAAGATGGTGGAATGAGCTCCCCATTGACATCAGGACAGCAGAAAGCTCACACACCTTCCGGCGCAGACTGAAAACTCATCTCTTTCGACTCCACTTCGAGCGATAGAATTACTAACAAAGCACTTATATACTAATAAAGGACTGGCTTATCTAAAGCCAGTTGAGTAGCACTTGAAATGTTTGGCTCTATGAAACCTGATGTACTTTAGGATTCTGTTTTCTTCAAGGTTTTATTTTGTTGGTCGAACGCACTTATTGTACGTCGCTTTGGATAAAAGCGTCAGCTAAATGTAATGTGATAAAGCTCAGATTATAACTCGAAGCTTGATAGGACTGATTTGCTATATACATATATTTATATTTGTCGTATTTTGGTGTTTGTATTCAAGATTACTTCGCTCCTGGTTCACAATAACTTCAGGCCATTTTTTAAATGTACAGTAGGGAGTAAACTGTTAAGACGTTTATTGTTTCCATAGTAAAGTCTGGCAAACTAATATTGTAGCCAAAATAATATTACGTAACAAAATTGTACCCAAATGAAAAGTAAAGAAAAAACATACAAAGTAAGGCCTGGTGAATAAACACAACAATCCGAGTTAAATTTAGAATTGGAGGATGAAACCTTCTTTATTGGTCACACATGTTTTGTATGTCTGGTTATGGGTGTTTTCCTGCTTGTATTGTCTGGTCCTTCTTCCTGAGTTTCCCCCTGTCGTTAGTTTCCCTGGTGTGTCTGATTGTGTTCACCTGTACCCCTTGTGTGTCTCCTGTGCTCATCGTCACCAGCCCCGCCCCTGATTCATTTCACCTGTGTCTTGTTGTCATGTGTTTAAATTCCCCTGTCTCCCAGTGTTCAGTGTGAGTTGGTATTGTCTCTTGCCATGGTCAGGTCTATGCTCTTTTGTGCTTAAGAATAGTTGTGTTCCTCACTACGTGAGTGATTTTCCTTTCGGTCTCATTTTTTGTCATCTCATCCTGAGATTAGTTCGTGACCTTTTTTTGTTCATCGTGTTTTTTGGAAAAATAAAGTATCTTATCAATACTTTACCTCTGTCTCCCGGGTCGTGCAATTGGGTCCTACCTACCGAGTGCCTGAGAAACGAACTTACCATTATGGACCCAGCCGACCCAAGAACGCTTCATGCCGCCCTGTCAGCACGAGGCGAGAAGATTTATCGCCACGGGGAATAGCTGGACATAGCCACCGAGGGAATAAAAGAGCTGGAGGACACCAGGCAGAGTTTCAGGAAATCATCTCTACGCAGATACAACAGCTGACTGCACAGATGAATCAATTCTTCACTCACCTACTGCTCCAGTACCGGTCCACATAGCCATGGTTCCGGCTTCACTACCGGCCCCAGTAGCCATGGTCCCGACTCCAGTTTCGGCTCCAGTACTGGCTCTTCGGCCGATGCCAGCTTCCTGTGTCCTGTCGGCTTACCGACCCTTTCAAGTCATCTCTCGAGAGCCGTCTCAAGTCTCCTCTCAAGTTCCATCTCAAGTTCCCTCTCGAGTCTCCTCTCGAGTCCCCTATCAAGGTCCTTTTCAAGTTCCCTCTCCAGTCACCTCTCGAGTCTCCTCTCAAGCCACCTCTCAGTTTCCCCCTCGCGTCCCCACTCAAGTTCCCTATCGAGTCCCCTCTCAAGTCACCTCTCAAGTGACCTCTCGATTTCCATCTCAAGTCTCCTCTCGAGTCTCCTCTCAAGTTCCCTCTCAAGTCCCTACCCTATGTCTTGTTCCGTTGGGGGTCCCGCCGACTACTCTTCTGCTGGGGGTCCTGCCAATCCTATGTCCTGTTCCGTTGGAGGTTCCGCTGGGGGTCCTGCCAGATCCATGTCCCGTTGGAGGTCCCGCCGACTACTCTCCTGCCGGGGGTCCTGCCAATCCTATGTCCTGTTCCGTTGGAGGTTCCGCTGGGGGTCCTGCCAGATCCATGTCCCGTTGGAGGTCCCGCCGACTACTCTCCTGCCGGGGGTCCTGCCAATCCTATGTCCTGTCCCGTTGGGGGTCCCGCTGACTACTCTTCTGCCGGGGGTCCTGCCAATCCTATGTCCTTTCCCGTTGAGGGTCTCGCTGACTACTCTTCTGCCGGGGGTCCTGCCACCCCTATGTCCTGTGCCGTTGGAGGTCCAGCCGACACCTGTCCCACCGGCCTCCGGAGCTGTCCGGTCTTCGCCCTCGAGCCTTGCCCCCTGACTTTCCCGGCCGCGGTCCTCGCCATCGAGCCCGGCCCCCTGACTCTTCCTGCCGCTGCCTTCGCCCTCATGCTCGGCTCCCTGAGTTCGCCCGCTGTGGTCTTCGCCCCTCCATGGACTCTGCCTTGCCCCCGGGCCGTCCGCCCGAGACCCCCACCTTGGACTTTGCCTTGCCCCCGGGCCGTCCGCCCAAGTCCCCCTTCTCGGCTTCCGCCTTGCCCCCGGGCTGTCCGCCCGAGATCCCTTCCGGGCCCTCTGCTGTGCTCCTGGGCTTTCAGCCCAAGACCCGTCCTCCAGACCCCCTCCCCTGTCATGTGTTTTAAATTCTTAAAATCTTACCAATACTTTACCTCTGTCTCCCGGGTCGTGCAATTGGGTCCTACCTACTGAGTGCCTGAGTTTTGACACATGTGCACGCACAAAACACACACACACTATAGAGGAGTCACTGGGGTCTCCTCTCTCTCTTATACAACTCCTACGCACACTGTTGCCATAGCGACTTAGTGCCCCTTAATCATACTGCATTGAATGTGGTCAACAAGGCACATGGGTCACCTTGGTAACTGAAACATTACAATTGCTTCCTTTACCGAGGAGACTCCTCACACACACACACACACACACACACACACACACACACACACACACACACACACACACACACACACACACACAGGAAACTGTTTTAGTACAGCGTGAGGGATAATGGTCAGTTAGACATCTGCCGGGCACTGAGACATCAATGGGAGATGATGAACACAGCAGGATATAATAAAGTATTACATGAAAAGAATATATTCAAGTAAAGTACAAAAGCATTTAATATCTACTGCATCAATCCTGTCACTTTAATTTTAATCAGATTTGGTTGAAATTATTTTGGTTTCTTCCCTTTAAACTGTGGGTTTTCTCCGGAAGCTTTTCCTTGTACGATGTGAGGGTCTAAGGACAGAGGGTCTAAGGACAGAGAGTCTGAGGACAGAGGGTCTAAGGACAGAGGGTCTGAGGACAGAGGGTCTGAGGACAGAGGGTGTCGTATTGTCATACTGATATTCTGTACACACTGTGAAGTCCACTGAGACAAATGTAACATTTGTGATATTGGGCTAAATACATAAACATTGATTGATTGATGATTGTAATAACCGGAAAAGCATGACATTGGCCCTTTAATAAAAGAATATATATGTTTCTTGTAAAGTGTTAAAGTTTGAAGGTGAGGGTTTGATCTAGGAACACTCAGGTAATAGAGGTGTGGAGCCCTCACTGCAGAGTGAGAAATCGAGGCAGGACTTGTGGAGTGATTTGGGGAGTATTTCTGACTTGTAGCGGTTTGAAGAACCTCCATCCAGTGTGAGGGGCAGTGTGGGGGAAACTACTGAAGCAATTGGAAACAGGACTCAAAGAGAGACACAATGGATAGCTGGATAGATGCAGGAGCTGGATAGATACAGGAGCTTCAAGTCACAGACAAACAGACTGAAAAACAGTTTCTACCCCTGGGCCGTCAGGCTGCTCAACCACCACACATAATGCAATAACTGTAACCATTCTCACACATACGCACACTTTTAAATGCATTTTTATATACTATTTTGTATTTCAATATTTTTAACTATTTATTCCCCCGTATGATTGTATGTTGTCTGTCCTATTGCCGTGTTTTTTGTATTTGTTTGTATTTTTTGCACACCAGGGGCCTGTACTGCGAAGCTGGTTCAACATAACCTGGATATGTTTGAGTTAGCCGGTTGGCCTAATCCAAAACATACGCGCTCTCGCTAAACGGTACTGCGACACGGGTTATCAAGTGGATCGCTCAAGCCAGCCGTATATTTAGTTAGGTGCACGTTCACATGAAAGGGGTGGTATCTGGAGCATTCGACCAATCACAGACATGGAGAAATCTAGAGCTATGTACTTCACTGCGGAGGAGCAGACAATCATTATGAGCCGCTACGAGGATTTGAAACCAATAATTCAGGCTAAAAGTAGCACACTTGTGGCTGCCAAACGGCGTAAGCAAAGTTGGCAGCATATTGCAGACTCCGTGAATGCGTAAGTAAAATACGTAGGCGCATACATATATATATATATATATATATGCCTATATGCCTATATATATATATATATATATATATATATATATATATATATGCAAAAGCGTGCATAGCTGCACGGCTTTAAAAAGAGTAATGGATGCACGGCAGTCATGTAAAAAATAAATCCGGCCCTTCCACATTAATTAATTAATCTAGTTTATTGGATACATAGTCATTAAAATACCAAATTAATCATTGAGTGGCAGCCTTTTTCCCATTATAATATCATCGATCGAGGGTCACAAGTGGACTTTAAGACTAATATTGTTGTAATCCTTTTAATTTCTAGAACTTTTTTAATTCAAGCTGTAGGCTACATGACATTTTGTTTTCGTTTTTCAGATGTAACCCCGGCGGGTCGAAAAGGACATGGGAACAAGTAAAAGTGAAATATAAGAACATCATTCAATCTGGTAAGTTTCCCTCTTTTGAGATATTAAAAATAGAACTTCACGTTTTGTATTGCTTCAATTAGTGTGTGTTTCATATCTGTAAAGGAAAGCGGTCACATTTTTTCACACTTCTTGCAGCCAACAAGAAAAAAACGGAGCAGAGGAAGACAGGAGGGGGCCCTCCTCCAAATGAGTTCACCCCTGCCGAGGAGCTGGCCCTCAGCAGCAATGTGGGTCGGCCCTTGATGGTAGGGGTGGAAGGGGGGGTCTCTTCAGACCCTGGTGGCAGCAGCTCCCACCACCGTTTCATGGGTAAGAGTCAGGGATCTATAAATAGCTGGGATGCTATTAAACACAAGGTTATATATCTATTTGTGTGGGAGTAAGTAACATGTTGGCCTATTTTATTGTTCTGCAGATGATGGGGAGAACGTGGTGTTGCTGCCACACCCCCAAAATGAGCAACTACCTCATACAGAGGTAACGTAACCTTTGGTATGTCGCCCTATATGGTCACTGAATATGGCTAACATCGACCATTTACATGTCTTGTTTTTTTCAGGAGGGCCTGAATGATGATGATGATGAGACGCTGTCTGTGTACTCGGAGAGCGCTCTGCCGGTACACTTTAGTATTTTATTACCAATGATATGAAGTTTTCAATTTGCCCTAACACAGATAGAGAGGGGGTGGACACGTTGCTTTAATTGATTCTTTCTGATTACTTGCACGTGGTGGTGGGACATGGGACAAATAACTACTCTCTATTGAAAAGATATTTGCTTTGCTCAATTTGCAGGAAGAAGGAACTCTTCCTGCCCCGCAGCCTGGGACCTCCAGTGCCTCCACATCTAGGGCCTCCACACGACAGGTAATTAATTAACCTAAATGTAAAAGTATAGGCACGTTATAAAATGGTCAGCTTTCTTGCTGTGAGCCATGCTTGAATGTTAAAGCAACATATATGTGTTTCAGGCTGAAGCAGACTCTGTGAGGGGGGGGCGCTTTACAAACGGACCCTAGTGCAAACTGTACAGATGAATGCCCAACGCATAGAACTGAATGCATGTTTCTATGTTCCTGCCTGTCGGCGTCAGCTCATAGAGGTGTTTTGATTCTATCTTGTTATGCACAATGTTGATGATGCTCTCTGAACTAGCTACATGGGTCTGGGGTAGAGATCTTCAGAATTGATTGTGGCATCTCAACCTGTGGTCAAACCGTGGCCCGTGACAAGTCTTGTGAATTCTCCGGCAGAAGCTCCAAATACACCATCAGTGTTTGCCATCAAATCTCCAGCTATCCATCGTGTCTCTCTTTGAGTCCTGTTTCCAATTGCTTCAGGAGTTTCCCCCACACTGCCCCTCACACTGGATGTAGGTTCTTCAAACCGCTACAAGTCAGAAATACTCCCCAAATCACTCCACAAGTCCTGCCTCGATTTCTCACTCTGCAGTGAGGGCTCCACACCTCTATTACCTGAGTGTTCTTAGATCAAACCCTCACCTTCAAACTTTAACACTTTACAAGAAACATATATATTCTTTTATTAAAGGGCCCATGTCATGCTTTTCCGGTTATTACAATCATCAATCAATCAATGTTTATTTATTTAGCCCAATATCACAAATGTTACATTTGTCTCAGTGGACTTCACAGTGTGTACATAATATCAGTATGACAATAGGACATCCTCTGTCCTTAGACCCTCTGTCCTTAGACCCTCACATCGTACAAGGAAAAGCTTCCGGAGAAAACCCACAGTTTAAAGGGAAAAATGGGAGAAACCTCAGGGAGAGCAACAGAGGAGGGATCCCTCTCCCAGGACGGACAGACGTGCAATAGATGCCGTGTGTAAATTGAAGATAATACATTTACAACATAGGTCGTCCAAATGTTTGGAAATGCATGTGTGTATAATAAGAAGATGAATCCACGAGGATATCCATCCAGGACCGATGATCCAGGACCACAGCCACGACTCAAGATCCACGACTCGCGATCCAGGACTCAGGACCGCAGGATCATCCATGACTCCGGATCCCGGCGTATATCGACACCAAAAAAAAAGAAATGTGGGGAAGCTGGGTTAATCGGAACATGAGAGTACACAGGTATAGACAGAGAGAAGGAAGAAGTAAGATGTCTCCCGACAAACTAAGCCTATATCAGCAAAACTAGGGGCTGAATCTAATCAGCCCTAACTATAAGCTTTATCAAAAAGGAAGGTCTTAAGCGCACTCTTAAACACGGACACAAACTGGAAGCTGATTCCACAAATGTGGAGCTTGATAAGAAAGACTCTAGGAACAACCAACAACCCTGAATTCTTGGAACGCAATGCCCTAGTAGGACAGTAGGGTATAATGAGTTCTTTAAGGTAAGATGGCGCCTGCCCATTAAGGGCTTTGTAGGCGAGAAGATGAATTTTAAATGCTATCCTGTGTTCTATAGGGAGCCAGTGTAAGGCAGCCAGAACAGGAGTAATGTGGTCCCTTTTCCTAACTCTGGTTAGTACACGAGCCGCAGCATTTTGAATCAGCTGAAATTCTCTAAACCCTGATAATAAGGAGTTACAATAATCCAGCCTAGAAGTAACAAATGCATGGACTAGTTTCTCTGCATCGTTTTGAGGCAAGATATGCCTGATTTTTGCAATGTTACGTAGATGGAAGTAGGCGGTCCTTGAAATTGATTTTATGTGGGCGTTAAAGGATAAATCCTGATCAAATATAACACCAAGATTCCTTACAGTCTCACTGGAGGCCAAATTAATGCCATCCATAGTTAGTATATCTTTAGATAATTTGTTTCGTAGATTCTTCGGGCCAAGTACAATAACTTCAGTTTTGGTCGTGTTTAACATCAAAAAGTTTAAGGTCATCCACATTTTTAAGTCCTTGAGGCAGTCTTGAACTTTATTTAGATGATTAATTTCATCAGGCTTGATTGATAAATATAGTTGAGTATGAGGGCCGAGCATGAGGGTGAAGGCAGCGGCAGGAAGAGTCAGGGGGCCGGGCCCAAGGGCGAAGACGACGGCACTCAGGGGGCCGGGTTCGAGGGCGAAGACCGCAGCTCTCAAGGGGCCGGGCTCGAGGACGAAGACCAGTCAGCTCCGAAGGCCGGGCAGAACCCGGTGTCGGCCGAACAGGAGCTGGAGCCAGTGGGACAGGCTTAGGCAGGATCCCCCGCGGAAGAGGCCCAGGAGTTGGCAGGACCCCCGGCGAGACAGGTGATGGCGGGGCCTCCAACGGAACAAGACAAGGGGTTGGCAGGACCCCCGGTAGAAGAGTTGTCGGCGGGACCCCCAGAGGAACAGGACATAGGATTGGCAGGACCCCCGGCAGGAGAGTAGTCGGCGGGACCTCCAACAGGACAGGAAATACGGTTGGTAGGACCCCCGGCATGAGAGTAGTCGGCGGGACCTCCGACGGCACAGGACATAGGGTTAGCAGGACCCCCGGCAGGAGAGGCCTCACACATGGACCAATGATCAAGAAACACGTTCCACCTGACCAAACACCTGAGAGCATCATCGTTGGCTCATCAATCAGGATGTTAGCACTATGAAAAGACCACAGGTGAGAACTCTCTTACAGCAACAATGGAAGCCAACATGGAAGCAAGAGGAGGAGCTGGGCTGAGAGTGAGAGGAGCAGGAAGAGGAAGAGGTGGGTGAGAGGAGGAGGAAGAGGTGGGGTGAGAGGAGGATGGAGAGGTGGGTGAGAGTGAGAGTGAGAGGAGGAGGAAGAGGTGGGTGAGAGGAGGAGGAAGAGGTGGGGTGAGAGGAGGAGGGAGAGGTGGGGTGAGAGGAGGAGGGAGAGGTGGGTGAGAGTGAGAGTGAGAGGAGGAGGAAGAGCTGGGCTGAGAGTGAGAGGAGCAGGAGGAGGAAGAGGTGGGGTGAGAGTGAGAGGAGCAGGAGGAGGAAGAGGTGGGGTGAGAGGAGGAGGGAGAGGAAGAGCTGGGTGAGAGATCTGAAGCAGAGCAGCTATGTGCTGAGATGCATGCTGCTCAATGTTAGCTTTGAATAAAATGTGATTTTGTTCAACAACTCATTTGTATTTCTTCACTTACTGTATTTCTGTAAACTCAAGCAGTCTTTCTCTGCAGAACCCTCTCTGTACAGAGCACAGCCCATAACAGATGAGAGGGCTTTAGAGTATGCTCAGCAGTGTGTAGCTGGGTGGTCAAACCATCTAGTGTTATGAATGAAGTTATATTTGGTGCTAAAGTTTGCATTTGGTAAGTGTGTCTGTGGTCTTGAGTGCAGTTCTTCACTTAGCAGGAGGAATGAGGTGTTGCACTTTGGGTGTGTGGATTTGTGAATTGTGTTTAGTGTTCTGAGAAACAAATTGTGTTAGCAATGGAGAAACTGTAAGAAGCGGTTTTATCACTGCTACTTTGAATGATTGTGGAACATAGCCTGATAATAAAGACATATTCATAATATTTAATAAAGAAGTGCTAATTAATGGAAAAACTTCCTTCAACAGCTTAGTTGGAATTGGGTCTAACATGCACGTTGATGGTTTAGAAGAGAGAATCATGGAATTTAATTTAATTGTTTAATTGGCTGAAAAGTATTCTAGTTTACTATCTAGTGTAATATTAGAACTTACGTTTCCGGGAGCTGTTGATAACACTATACTGGTCAAAGGCAAGAGGTCATTAATTTTGTTTCTAAGAGTAACAATTTTATCGTTAAAAAAGCACATAAAATCATTGCTACTGAGTGCTATGGGAATAGAAGGCTCAATGGAGCTGTGGCTCTCTGTCAGCCTGGCTACAGTGCTGAAAAGAAATCTTGCATTATTCTTATTCTCATCTATTAATGAAGAGTAGTAGCTGCTCTCACTTTACGCAGTCCCCTTGTGTTATGAAGGTTTGTCTGCATGTAGACGGTCTGCAGTCACAAACCCTCAAAGTGCACCCTGTAGCGAGTAACACTCTAACACAGAGAAGACCTGTCTGTGCTGCCCCTGAACGCCTCGTTGGACATTTCTCTTTTTCCATTGTTTGCTTCCTGGTTTCTGTGACGTGTGAACACCCAGATCAACAACAAATGACCGGCCCAAATGGACCAATCCGCGGAGCCCCTCACACACCAGGACCCCTTGGCTAACTAACAGGGAGTCCCATTGACTTGCATAGAGCTCCCTGAACGCTGGTAATAGTAATAGTTGGGATGGTGGAGAAATGCTCTCCGCAGACCCATTCTCACAGCGTTATAAACATTTTTCTTTTTCAATATCAAGCCACACTTATTGTTTTTACTTCGGCTGTGAGTGTTTGTGTGTGCTCAGGATGAGTTTCGCTTGTATTGCCGACCCGGAAACCTGTCCGCTCCTCGCAGCAGCTCGCAGCAACGAGCCTCGCAGCGTCCCGACCAATCAGAGCACACTGGGCTCACATGGAGGGGGGGGGCAGGAGCTCCAACAAGCCGTGTAGGACAGAGAGTGAATACACAGAGATGCTGTTTGAGAAACCAATGTGATTTTGGAAAATTGCACAATGTTAATCTATTCTAGTAGACTCTAGTAGAAATGGCCACGACATGGGACTTTTAAAAAAAAGTGGGAGAACACAGTGATTGTAGCCTTTGCAGACCAGTTACATGCCTATAGGACATACTACAGAAGAGGGAACACCCCAACAAGCAGAATAGAGCCTCTTCAATACTTATCTAAAAAACTCTTTCTCATTCATTCTTGAACCTTCCTGTATGTCTCATCCTCTTCCTCTAATGTCACTCTCTCTCCGCACGCTTGTGTTAGCATGTCACTGAGGGGAGTTTTACAGTTTTACCCTCAGTGGTTGTGTGTCCTTGTCATTGATGCGTCACACTCTTTTGCTCCACCACTCCCTGCTTCCTCAGCAAAAACTAACCTCATCACCCCCACAGTACCTAGTAAAATGCATGTACATGTGTGAAAGGGACCAAATATGTAATGCACTAAAAGAAGACAAAAGAGAAAATGAATGTCAAAAAGACATGAACACAGATATCAAAAGGAATAAAGGAGGGTTCCTAACATGTAGAAAAATGTTACCAGAATTCCTGCGTCACAGTATCTGTCCCTGTAGAGATCAGTCTCCATGGTAACACCAGACTGTGGTAGACAGAAGTGACGCACAGCAACTCCTTTTTCAACCTGAACCAAAAGATATTATATTATGGTAAATGTAATCTGTTCAATTGTTATGGATACACATTGTTCCAATAATCCACAGTGAGGAAGTCAGCCACATAGCATCTGAGATTTGTCAGGCTTCATATGTAGAAGTTGACCCAAGACACAGTCTCTATCTTGTATAAAAGAGAAACCTATTAGTTTGGAAAGGATTACAGGAGTTCTGTATAGTTCATTAAAGAATTAACATTTGTATATAAATAACCCCATGTGGCTAGGATCTGTACACAGTTCCTGGAGGCTGAAAACATCCCAGTTCTTGCATGGCCAGCATACTCACCGGACATGTCACCCATTGAGCATGTTTGGGATGCTCTGGATCGGCGTATACGACAGCGTGTTCCAGTTCCTGCCAATATCCAGCAACTTGGCACAGCCATTGAAGAGGAGTGGACCAACATTCCACTGGCCACAATCAACAACCTGATCAACTCTATGCCAAGGAGATGTGTTGCACTGCGTGAGGCAAATGGTGGTCACACCAGATACTGACTGGTTTTTGGACCCCCCCAGACATCTCACTCATCCAACTCATCCAACTCATCCAACACATCCAACTCATCCAACTCATCCAACACATCTCGTGCAGTATAATCCACGTCACATCCAGCCCACTTCTTTTTTCTAAAACCTTTCTATATCTAAGAAAATCTTCAACTCCTGCAAACAGGCGAGTAGCACGACAAATGTAAATGTCAAGACTGTCTCTGCAGTGTTTGGGAAATTGTTTTTAACGCTGTGTGGTTAACCTCTTATGTTTCACAATGTGGACAACACAGTTCCTGATTGGCCAAAGAACTGAGCATTTTATTTATTAATAATACGTTTATTTATTATAGCACCTTTCACAGAAATAGTGCTTCACAAGTAAGAACAAAAGTTAAAATGAAGACCACAGAAACATGAATACAATAACCACCTGATGCAGAGATGCAAGGTCAACATAAAAACAAAACACAGACCATGTAGAGTCCAGAAAGGAACTAACATAATAACAGAACACATCACACACATTTGAAATATAAATGTAAGCCAATGTAAAAAGATTGGTCTTCAGTAGTTTTTGAAAAGCTTCTCCAGAGAATGCAGAGCGGATGGCTACAGGGAGAGAGGGTTGGAGCCACCACCTGAAGGGCACGGTCACCTTCAGACCGTGGGACTGTCAGTAGGCCCTGGTCTGAAGACCTAAGTCAATCAATCAATCAATCAATGTTTATTTATATAGCCCAATATCACAAATGTTACATTTGTCTCAGTGGTCTTCACAGTGTGTACAGAATATCAGTATGACAATACGACACCCTCTGTCCTTAGACCCTCACATCGTACAAGGAAAAACTTCCAAAGAAAACCCAGTTTAAAGGGAAAAATGGGAGAAACCTCAGGGAGAGCAACAGAGGAGGGATCCCTCTCCCAGGACGGACAGACGTGCAATCGATGCCATGTGTAAATTGAAAAGATAATACATTTGCAACATAGGTAGTCCAAATGTTTGGAAATGCATGTGTATAATAGGAAGATGAATCCACAAGGATATCCATCCAGGACCGATGATCCAGGACCACAGCCACGACTCAAGATCCAGCGCTCGCGATCCAGGACACAAGACCGCAGGATCATCCATGACTCCGGATCCCAGCGTATATAGACACCAAAAGGAAAGACATTTGGGGAAGCTGGGTTAATCGGAACATGAGAGTACATAGGTATAGACAGCGAGAAGGAAGAAGTAAGATGTCCCCCGACAAACTAAGCCTATATCAGCAAAACTAGGGGCTGAATCTAATCAGCCCTAACTATAAGCTTTATCAAAAAGGAAGGTCTTAAGCGCACTCTTAAAAACGGATAGGGTGTCTGCCGCCCGAACAGAAACTGGAAGCTGATTCCACAAATGTGGAGCTTGATAAGAAAATAAGGATTTTATGTGGGCGTTAAAGGATAAATCCTGATCAAATATAACACCAAGATTCCTTATAGTCTCACTGGAGGCCAAATTAATGCCATCCATAGTTAGTATATCTTTAGATAATTTGTTTCGTAATTTCATCAGGCTTGATTGATAAATATAGTTGAGTATCATCCGCATAACAATGAAAGTTTACGGAATGATTCCTTATAATATTGCCTAACGGAAGCATATATAATGTGAACAAAATAGGTCCGAGCACTGAGCCCTGTGGCACTCCATGGCTAACTTTGGTTTGCGTTGAAGATTCATCGTTAACACGTACAAACTGAGAGCGTTCAGATAGATAGGACCTAAACCAGCCTAAAGCAGTTCCCTGTATGCCAACTAAGTGCTCTAGTCTTTGCAATAGGATATCATGGTCGATAGTATCCAATGCAGCACTGAGATCGAGCAAAACAAGAATAGAGACAAGTCCCTTGTCTGAGGCTATTAGAATATAATTTGTGACTTTAACCAGAGCTGTCTCTGTGCTATGATGTGTTCTAAAGCCAGACTGAAAATCTTCAAATAAATCATTGTTTTTTAAGTAATCACACAACTGTTTTGCGACCGCTTTCTCAAGAATTTTTGAGAGGAACGGAAGATTAGAAATAGGTCTATAGTTGGCTAAAACCTCTGGATCGAGGCTGTGCTTTTTAAGAAGCGGTTTTATCACTGCTACTTTGAATGATTGTGGAACATAGCCTGATAATAAAGACATATTCATAATATTTAATAAAGAAGTGCTAATTAATGGAAGGTCCTACTAAGTGACCTACTGGGGATGTAATGATAGCGAAGGTCACACATATATATATTCCGGTGCATTTCCACGCAGGGCTCTATATGTAATAACCAGGACCTTAACATCAGATCTAAACTAGTGGGGTGTGATGTGTGTGATCCTGCTTCACCTGGTTAACAGTCTTGCAGCAGCATTCTGGACCATCTGGACCACTTGTAGGCGGTTGAGAGATGACTTGCTGAAACACGTGAAAATGGAGTTACAATAATCCAGCCGTGATGATATAAAAGCATGAATGGTAATTTCAAGCTCCACCAATGTCACAACAGACCTGAGCTTTGCAATATTTCTAAGATGGAAAAAGCATGTACGGGTCAGTGATTTAACATGCTGATCCAAATGCAGCCTGATCAAATGTCACACTAACATCTCGTAGATTAAACCGAAGAGCTGATGAAAGGGACCCTATACTCCTATGCACCTTTCGGAGCTATGACGCAATGATGAGAACCTCTGTGTTGTCTGCATTACGCTGCAAGAAGCTGTGTCAGATTTGCGTGAAAGCCCCCCCGGAGTGAATATTTTGTTGTATCAATTAAGATAGTTAAGGTATTTGACCCCTGACCCTGAGAGTGGAGTAATTGCCCTGCAATTAGATTAGCCCCAGGCACCCCCTTTGTTGTATAGGTCTTTTGTTGTATTGATTAAGGTATTTTACCCCTGACCCCGAGAGTGGAGTAATTGCCCTGAAATTAGATTAGCCCCAGGCACCCCCTCTGTTGTATAGGTCTTGTGTTGTATTGATTAAGGTATTTGACCCCTGACCCCGAGAGTGGAGTAATTGCCCTGCAAATAGATTACCCCCAGGCAGTCCCTTTGTTGTATAGGTCTTTTGATGTATTGAATAAGATAGTCTCTTTGACCCCTGCCCCTCAGAGCCCTTTGTTATCTAATCTAATTAGCCTTTGATGCCTGCCCTTTGATGTGATGTGTAATGTCACACTGATGAAAGCCTCTGTATAAATACCTACCCTCCCAGCCTCCCTCCTTTGCCCCACCCCTCCTGAGGCTATGGCAATCAGAGGAGTGTATAGAGATATGCTCAAAACTAAATTTAAAAAAGACAGACAATTCAGCTTACCAAGTCAACCGTCTGAAGCGCCAGTCAAGAAACGAATGCAGCATCGGGGGATGGGTTCAGAGTACAGCCTCTTTCTGGTCATGTGTGTTGGAGGAGGGGCTCTGTAAGGAAGTCTGAAGGAAGGAGGATATATTCCCCCCCCTCCCCGTTTGTGTACTTTCAAAGTATAGCTCACTCGAGATGGTTTCTCCAAAATGACAGGTTTTGCATACATAAAAAGTGTATCTTACAGTTCCTTTAGTTGTAGGATTGTGAACTAATGTATAATTACTAGGGCCGGGAATTTAACGCGTTAATTAAGATTCATTAATTACACAAAAATTAACGCGTTAAAAAAATTAACGCATTTTAATCGCACTTTAATTGCACTTATTTTTGCACAGCGGAACGTTTCTCACTGGATGAGTTTCAGGCATACCGATTATACTGGAGCACCAACTGACGTTCATGACTTCAGCATGGGACTTCAAACAACAACAAACCACGGTGAACAATAGTCAAACATGAACGAACAAGCTGATGAGACCGCTTTGGTCGGCCCCGTGGATGAGACATTTTGTTTTAAAAAACGGACGGATGGAAGCGTCGACAAGAACACGGTTGTGTGCAAATTATGCAAAAAAGAATTTGCATATCACCGCAGCACATCAAGCCTAAAGTATCACCTAAATGCAAAGCATGTAGCAGCTAGCGTGGACGTTAGCCCGACTCCGAGTGCAAGGAACCACACCCTGACCCAACCCAAACTCAACCAGATGACTGGTTTCTGGGCCAGGATATGTAAATCCCGGGGCCATCTTGTATTTAGCTCGGGCAATGAAGCCTCACCTGCTGGTTGCCCGATCGGGCAATCTATTATGCCAGTATCATGCAGCTCGTGGATCCAGTAATGAGTGACCCTGTCACAGTTGCTTTCTCACTCACCTATTTTCTGCATTAACTTTCCTTAGTCACCTGGTAGTCACACCCTGTCTCTCTCTCACTCTGTTGCACCCATCAGCTCCATTAGTATTTAGGCCCACTTCACTTTCACCTCAGTGCCAGATCGTACTTTGCAGCATGCCAGTCTTTCCCGCATTACCCTCCAGATTGCTCTCCCGGTTTCGACCCTGCCTGTCCCTGACCAGCCTGCCTCGCCTGCTCCCTGACCAGTTCTGTACCTGCGACTCCCGTCCTGCTTTCTCCTGGAACCCTCGCCTGTCCCCGACCAGCCCTTTGCCTACTATCTGCCGTGTTGTCTTCTACCAGCTTACTGCCATCAATAAAGCTGGTTACCGACTATCCCTGGTTTCCCGTGTTCTGCATTTTGGTCCTCAGCTCGTCCGTGACAGAACGATCTGGCCAGAAATGGACCAAGCAAACACCGGGTCTCCTAGAGACCGCTTTGAAAGGGTTGAGGATGCCATCCAAAGACAGGAGGTCACGATAGCTACCTTAGCTACCGAGACCCACCAGGCAACCTCATCCCAGGGACAAATGCTGGATTACCTTACCTCCCAGATGCAACAGATGGTCGCCACGGTACAACAGCTAACGGCTACCATGGCTGCTACCGTCCCTCCGCCCGCAGCTCCGATGCTCGCTCCAGCCCCTGGCCCGACGGGAGACGCTCCGGAGCCTCGTGTGGGAACGCCGGAACGCTACGCTGGTGAGCCGGAGGGATGCAGTCCTTTTCTCACAAACTGTTCCATATTGTTTTCACTGCAGCCACACACCTTCGCCTCCGAGGCGGCTCGTGTAGCTTTCACCGTTAATCATCTGACGGGAAGAGCCCGTTTATGGGGAACTGCAGAGTGGGAGCAGCAGACTCCAGCCTGCGCCTCTTTTGCTGCATTTTCCGCGGAGATGCGGAAGGTGTTCGGTTCCGTTCGTCTGGGTCCCGACGCTGCCGGGGGTCTGCTGAGTTTGAGCCAGGGTTCCGGCACGGTGGTGGATTACGCTATTGACTTCCGCACCAGCAGCCGCCGCAGCAGCTGGAACGAGCCGGCGCAGTGTGACGCATTTCTGAGAGGATTAGCGGATTATATGAGAGATGAGTTGGTTTCCTATGATCTTCCTGCTTCCTTGGATGGGTTGATTGAGCTCACCTCTCGGATTGACAGTCGAATCCAGACCCGGAGAGGAGAGCAACAGACGCGAGCGGCGGGCCGCTGCTCGCGACAACAGCTTCCGGTTTCTGGGAGATTTCGACTTCCGGTTTCGGCGGAGAATTCCCATAACTACTCTGACTCACGGTACGGGGAGGCCGAGCCCATGCAAGTGGGTCGTACCAGTCTTACCTCTGAGGAGAGGGAGTTACGTCGAAGAGGTAATCTTTGCCTTTACTGTGGTCAGGCTGGACATATGGTTTCCCGTTGTCCGGTAAAAGGCAGAGCTCATCAGTAATGGGGAGTATACTGGTGGGCCAAACCTCTGAGCTGATCCCCAATCTAAGACCCTTGTGCCATGCTCAACTCCTCCTGACAGGCACATCTCAGGCTCTGGCTGTTTTTATCGACTCCGGATCAGATGTTAGCATCATTGACGAGGAGCTCGCACTACAGCTGGGCATCCAACAGGTTCGGTTGCTCCAGCCGGTACCGGCTAATGCTTTGGATGGTCACCTACTGGGAACGGTGACACACCAGACGACGCCGGTACATATGCTCATGTCGGGGAACCACCATGAGGCAATCCAGTTTCATGTGCTACGGTCCCCCCAAATCCCTCTGATTTTGGGCTATCCGTGGCTTCACCGCCACAACCCAAACATTGACTGGGCAACTGGGTCTATCCTAGGTTGGAGTTCCTCCTGTCATCAGGTTTGCCTCAAGCAGGCTTCCGCACCTCAACTATCTGTGGATATGAACCTGGTTCCGGATGTCACAGGGGTTCCGGCAGAATATTTGGACTTTAAGGAGGTTTTTAGCAAGGCTAAGGCGACATCTCTCCCACCTCATCAGCCCTATGACTGCGCCATTGAGCTACATCCAGGAGCAGTTCCACCCAAGGCCCGGTTGTACTCGCTTTCGGCACCAGAGAGGAAGTCCATGGAGACTTACATCAATGACTCTCTGGCTGCAGGAATTATTCGTCCTTTTTTGGAGAACCATAGAAAGGGGTGAAAATGGAAAAAATGTATCCGAAAATAGTGCCTCATATGCGGGTAGAGTCCCCTGACATCTAGCCTTCATTCCTCCAGAGTCGGAAAAAGTCTAAGTCAACTTCCAGAACCATAAAAAACGGGTGAAAATGGAAAAAATGTATCCGAAAATTGTGCCTCATATGGGGGTAGACATTCCTCCATGAAGTGAGGCAACCGTGCAGTCCTTTCAAAAACCGACTTCCGGTTTCCTATTTCGTGCAGACAGTGGTCTTTCACACCATCAAAATTGACAAACGAAACATCGAATGACATCTACAGACCAAGACGAAGCTAACCGAAGTACTCCCAGACTTTTAGCGTGTGAAAAACGTGTGCAAAGTATCCGCAAACGGGTCAGTGTCTGTGATGCTAGCTTTGCTGCTAGCGGTTAGCATTTTAAAAGTTATCTATATATACCTATGGTGATTGTCCCGATGTCCCACATATATATGTAAGCCCACTTCTCAATATTATTAATAATTCCAAAATAATTAATTATAGTTGTTATAACTATTAAATATGCACCCATATTGACTTGGGTCACATAATAATAAATTCAACAAACTCAAGAATTGATGCCAAGGCCGGGCTTCGAACCCCGCTCTCAGTATACCGAGGAGCGGCTCTGTATCCATTACTCCATACCCTGTATCCTTACTGAAATTCACATCAACGGAAGTTATATTTATACAGTGGGAGCCTGAACCAGAACCTCATGCCTCATGTTCTCCGTTCAGCACCACAGAGAGTGCTGCTGCTGCTTCTACACACCTGTGAAAAATAGTCCGTTGTTACTGTTTGAACTAACGTAGCAACAGCAGGCAATATTATTAATAATTCCAAAATAATAATAATTATAGTTGTTATAACTATTAAATATGCACCCATATTGACTTGGGTCAATTATAATAATAAATCACGAACTCAAGATTTGATGCCAAGGCCGGGTTGCGAACCCCACTCTCGCACAGCAAGGAGTGGCGCTAAAAGTAATATATAGACTCCACTATGGCATAAAAAGACATTTCTCTATCGTTTTGGCGATCAAACTTGACAAATAACACATCAAATCACATCTACAAATCAATACGAAGCTAATGAAACCACTTTCAGACTCCTAGCGTATTTACAAGTTTGAAAACGTAGCAATGGCTTTTCACATCACACCATTGTGTGATATATGAGTCGTTTGTACATTTTACTGGTGGAAAACAAAGCTAAATGTCTCGTTACTCTATTGACGAATCTATAGCAGCTGGATCCCTGAAATGCTACACCAGTGTACTACATATAGCGGGGAACATTTGCTGTGAATATCAATTGCGTCACTCAAATGCTTGATTTTATATCAATATTATTCCAATTAAAAGCTAATTTGTCCAAAAAGGCTACTAATTCATATCTTTTGATAACAACGTCTGATCGGTTCGGGCTCAATGGCTATTCCCCATCTCTGATTATTCTGCATCCAATGGTACCCTCCTTGAGTCTCTAGGACTTCAGGGGGCGGAGCTAGGGCAGTCAGACGCTAATGGCAGTAATGCACGATGGCATTTGATTGAAAAAAGGTTCTGGGTGGGCCAGGGTGCCCATATTTCAGATTCCTGATCTGGGCCTTATTTAGAGGCCCCCTGTGAAAAAATTATCTCTTTAGCCCTTTTCAAAGTACTTTAAACAGTCACGGAGCACTGTGGCTAGTCAAAAGGCCGCAATGGAAGGTTTTGTTAAATTTTAAGCCGTAACCTTTGACATTTAGTCGCACCAGAGGCATCCATTTGCATCTGCTCTCCGAGACGGTTAAAATGACATCAAGCTCAAAGCGGTCAGACCTTCCTTTGTGCTGTAAAGGGCACCGTACGGCATGAAAGCGTGACCTTTGACCTTTGGAGCTTTGTTACAATTCAAGCCGTAACCTTTGACATTAGGAGCAGCAGAGGCATCAATCTGCATGTACTCTTCGAGCCGGTTCCAATGAGAGCAAGCTCAAAGCGGTCGGACCTTCCTTTGCGCCGTCGAGAGTACTGTCGGCATTGCGAATGTGACCTCTGACCTCGGTTTTGACCTTGTCCGAGGTCGCAGGGTCCCCATATTTTGCAAGCGGGTTCCACACAAGTGCAACAACACACTCTCGGAGTTTCGGAGCGCCAACCACATTTTTTCAATTTTTTTAATTTTCTTCCCAATCAGCCAACACAAGCCGTCATATGCGAAGCTCCAGACAGCATTTTGCTCAAAGTTTGACATTTTATTGAAAAAAGGTTCTGGGTGGGCCAGGGTGCCCATATTTCAGATTCCTGATCTGGGCCTTATTTAGAGGCCCACTGTGAACAAATTATCTCTTTAGCCCTTTTCAAAGTACTTTAAACAGTCACGGAGCACTGCGGCTGCTCAAAAGGCCTAAACGGAAGGTTTTGTTACATTTTAAGCCGTAACCTTTGACATTTAGTCGCACCAGAGGCATCCATTTGCATCTGCTTTCCGAGACGGTTAAAATGACATCAAGCTCAAAGCGGTCAGATCTTCCTTTGTGCTGTAAAGGGCACCGTACGGCATGAAAGCGTGACCTTTGACCTTTGGAGCTTTGTTACAATTCAAGCCGTAACCTTTGAGATTAGGAGCAGCGGAGGCATCAATCTGCATGTACTCTTCGAGCCGGTTCCAATGAGAGCAAGCTCAAAGCGGTCGGACCTTCCTTTGCGCCGTCGAGAGTACTGTTGGCATTGCGAATGTGACCTCTGACCTCGGTTTTGACCTTGTCCGAGGTCGCAGGGTCCCCATATTTTGCAAGCGGGTTCCACACAAGCTAAACAACACACTCTCAAAGGCTCGGAGTGCCAAGCACATTTTTGGATTTTTTTTCAATTTTCTCATTCTTCTCCAGCACTAGCCTCTCAGACTATTCACGTAAATCAGAATTATGTGAGAAATATGAAATGTTATTGAGAAACAAATTATGGGTGAGTTTAAGTTTCCATACTTCAGATTCCCAGACACCCCATAAGTACATGGTAAAAATATTTGGAAAAAAAAATTATGGGTGAGTTTAAGTTTCCATACTTCAGATTCCCAGACACCCCCCCCCCATAAGTACATGGTAAAAATATAAAGCGGGACCCACATTGGTTTGTCGTACACCCCCCCCCCACACACCATTACAACATATTTGTCGTACGCCCCCCCTCCCACGCACCATTACAAAATATATGCTAACTGGGACCCATATTTCATTTCTGCCACCCCCCCCCCACACACCATTACAAAATATTTGTCATACGCCCCCCCCCCACGCACCATTACAAAATATATGCTAACTGGGACCCATATTTCATTTCTGCCACCCCATAAGTATAAGTACACACAGTACGTAAATATTTGTTTAAATATATGGTGAGCGGGCCTCCTATTGACTTTCTGCCACCCCCCCATGAGTACAAGTACAACCCGAGTAGAACACCGGCACCTAGGGTCCAAGAACGTGCAGCACACAAATACGTTATTTCCGGCTCAAATATAGTGGCGACGGGCCTGTAAATCCGCTGGACCATCCCTTGGCCCAAATATATGGACGGCGCTGCTAAATCCTTATGGGAGAATTGTACGGCCGGGCACTAGAGTGCTTACCAATGCCCCTGCAGTTTTCCAAGCATTGGTGAACGACGTACTCCGGGACATGTTGGATCGTTATGTTTTTGTTTATCTGGATGACATTTTGATCTTTTCAAGGAACCTCAAGGAACACGTCCATCATGTCCAGACAGTCCTCCAGAGACTTCTGGAAAACTCGCTGTTCGTCAAGACGGAGAAGTGCGAGTTTCACACTTCTTCGGTCGCCTTTCTCGGTTACATCGTGGGTCAAGGAAGTGTGGAGATGGATCCGTCTAAGGTTTCAGCGGTTACTTCGTGGCGTGTCCCTGACTCCCGGAAGGAGCTGCAGCGTTTCCTGGGATTCGCCAACTTTTACAGACGGTTCATCCGTGGCTACAGCACCGTGGCCGCCACGCTCACCGCCCTGACCTCGTCCAAGGTGACGTTCCGATGGTCCCCTGCAGCCGAGGAGGCTTTTCAGGACCTCAAGGGCCGGTTTACATCGGCTCCTATCCTGCAGGTACCAGATCCTGCTGGTCAGTTGGTGGTGGAGGTGGATGCTTCTGACGTTGGGGTGGGGGCCATCCTGTCGCAACGTTCTGGTGAGAACCAGAAGCTCCACCCCTGTGCTTTCTTTTCGAGGAGATTGAGTCCGCCGGAGAGGAACTATGACGTGGGGAATCGGGAGCTTCTAGCAGTCAAGTTGGCGTTGGAGGAGTGGCGACACTGGCTTGAGGGGACAGAACAACCATTTCAGGTTTGGACCGACCATAAGAACCTGGAATACATCAGGTCGGCCCAAAGACTGAATTCCCGGCAAGCCAGGTGGTCGTTATTTTTTACCCGGTTTAATTTTTTCCTCTCCTACCACCCGGGCTCCCGCAACGTTAAAGCCGACGCTTTGTCCCGGCAGTTCGAGAGGGGGGGAGACAACTGGGGTATTCCGGACACTATTCTTCCTGCTCCTCGGGTGATCGGCGTCCTCACTTGGGAGATTGAGGAGAGGGTTAAGACCGCGTTGGTGGACCAACCCGGTCCGAGTTCTTGTCCTCTCAACCGTTTGTTTGTGCCTCAGGTTTTGAGGGCTGAGGTGCTTCAGTGGGCTCACAGCTCCAGACTTTCCTGCCACACTGGAATTCAACGTACCGCCTGTCCTGTGTGCAATCGGCACAAACCATCTCACCAAGCACCAGCGGGACTCCTTCATCCATTACCGGTCCCACGTCGCCCTTGGTCACATATTTCAATGGACTTTGTGACTGGTCTACCACCGTCCCACGGACATACTGCCATCTTGACGGTGGTAGATCGGTTTAGTAAGATGGCTCATTTCGTACCCCTGCCTAAGATCCCGTCAGCTAAGGAGACGGCAGAACTGATTCTTATCCACGTTTTTCGCATTCACGGACTGGCGACTGACGTGGTTTCCGACCGGGGGCCCCAGTTCACTTCTGTGTTTTGGAGGGAGTTTTGTGAACTGATCGGGGCGACGGTCAGTCTCATCTCCGGGTTCCACCCACAGGCCAATGGTCAGACCGAACGGAAGAATCAGGAGATGGAGACCACTCTCCGCTGCATGGCTTCCGATCATCCCACAACCTGGTCAAAACAACTTCTGTGGGTGGAGTATGCCCACAACACCCTCATCAGTTCCGCTACTGGTCTTTCCCCTTTTCAGTGTGCATACTGTTTTCAACCCCCATTGTTCTCTGCATTGGAGAAGGAGGTTACCTGCCCGTCTGTCCAGGCTTTCATCAGACGTTGTCGGAGGACTTGGAGGTAGGCTCGAACAACTCTGCTTCAGTCTGCTAACCGGTACGCCACAGCAGCGAACCGCCGACGCACCAAGGCACCTGTGTACAAGGTAGGCCAGAGGGTGTGGCTTTCCACTCAGAACATTCCCCTTCGGGTGGAGTCTAAGAAGCTAGCACCCAGGTTTATTGGACCCTTCGAGATTGTCAAGGTCATTAACCCTGCAGCAGTTCGACTGAGTTTGCCCCGGAACATGAAGATCCATCCCACCTTCCACGTTTCTAGGATTAAACCTGTCCGGGAGAGTCCTATGATTCCCGCCGCCCCTCCACCACCATCCCCTAGGGTGATCGATGGGGGCCCTACCTACACCCTTCGTCGTCTACTCCGTTCCCGTCGCAGAGGAAGAGGGGTGCAATATTTGGTGGACTGGGAGGGCTATGGTCCCGAGGAAAGGCAGTGGATTCCTGCTCGTCATATCCTCAACCCTCAACTCATCCGAGACTTCCACCTACGTTACCCGGAGCAGCCTTCTAGGACCCACGCTCAACCAGGTGTTAAGCCAGGGGGCACTCGTCCGCTACAGACCAGAGGCTTCGTCGAGGAGGAGGGGGAAGCGTCATCAGTCAAGGGGGACGAGGATATCCAGGAGGGAGAAACCGAGAGAGCATTCTCAGATGAGTATTAGCCTTTCCCCATACCTCCACCTTCCATCCTTTGTCAGTAGGGGTTTTGTCTATTTCTTTTTTTTCTCCTAGAATTTTCTTAGACGTCAGGAGCCGTCCATTAAGGGGGGGGTTCTGTCACAGTTGCTTTCTCACTCACCTATTTTCTGCATAAACTTTCCTTAGTCACCTGGTAGTCTCACCCTGTCTCTCTCTCACTCTGTTGCACCCATCAGCTCCATTAGTATTTAGGCCCACTTCACTTTCACCTCAGTGCCAGATCGTACTTTGCAGCATGCCAGTCTTTCCCGCATTACCCTCCAGATTGCTCTCCCGGTTTCGACCATGCCTGTCCCTGACCAGCCTGCCTCGCCTGCTCCCTGACCAGTTCTGTACCTGCGACTCCCGTCCTGCTTTCTCCTGGAACCCTCGCCTGTCCCCGACCAGCCCTTTGCCTACTATCTGCCGTGTTGTCTTCTACCAGCTTACTGCCATCAATAAAGCTGGTTACCGACTATCCCTGGTTTCCCGTGTTCTGCATTTTGATCCTCAGCTCGTCCGTGACAGACCCGACAGTAAAACTAAACATATCTATAACTATTTTAGGTAGTTTGAGAGGTAATTAAAATAGCTACGTGTGATATTCTAACCTGAACTGTGTGTTTTCTTCTGCTCACCGCTGCATGTGCATACATCTCTTTCTCCTCATTAAGTGTTAGACATTAGAGTTGACTATTCTTGTCTGTCACATACTCTTCTTGTCTGTCACATAAGTGGCGCAACTGAAGCGGTATTGCTCTAAAGGGAAATTATTTTGACCGAAGATATTTAGATTTGCCGGCTAACGGGAACTCTGATGTGTGCTTCACGGATGCGCTCGGCTCTCTCAACTGCTGCTCGGGTCTGCTCGGTCAGCTTCCGGATGAGGAGGCATTCGTTCGACCAACTTACAGTAGTTAACATTACAAACATTTTTAACAGGGGCCATAATAGTGTAAATAATGTTTGTTTTGGCAGTTATAACTGAATGTAATGTGTTCTACTTTTTTCCATCTGGGAAGGCATTTGCCTTCATCAGATAGAAAGTGTTTTGACCAACAACTCAAGTATTTCTTATAGCTATGCAGGGCATGCAAGCAAGCAAACACAAACAAGAACAAACAAACAAGTGAAATGAAGAATAAAATTGAAATTGTACAATATAATATTGTGGTGGTTCATCTTATAATTCAGTCTAGAGAATGCACCAGACAGCATCTAAGACCTGCAAAAATTCAAAATGTTCTAGGGGGACGGAGGCCCCCCAAACCCTTCGTGCCATTTCGTCTGCGTGCATTTTTCAGGGCAATCTCTATTGGGCTCAGGGCCATCTGTAAATTAGTTTAGATGGCCCACAGGGCGTAAAATCCAAGGGAGTAAAATCCATGTGAAAATTGCTTCTCACTGTTCTCAGGTCAAATATGTATATTTGATTAAAAATGCGATTAATTTCGATTAATTAATTACAAAGCCTCTAATTAATTAGATACATTTTTTTAATCGAGTCCCGGCTCTAATAATTACTTTTATTAACTATAGGTTTGCATCCATTAAAGTGTATCTTACAGTTCCTTTGTGAGTGAATTTGTGAGTGTCACTAATATATATATATATATATTCTTTATTTAACCAGGTAAAAAAACTCATTGAGATTAAAATCTCTTTTCCAAGAGTGACCTGGCCAAGAAGGGCAGCATGTACAAAGTTACAACATATAAAACACAGACATGAAAGGCAGACAAATACAGCTGTAAAACACAAATAAAATGGCACATTAGCCAGTCAATATGCGAAGTAAAACAAACTATTAAAATCATTCAAAAACTGGCAACATTTAAAATGATTTCAGGATATACGAGCACTCACATCGACCAAAACTAAAAAAGTTTTACGCAGTGACTGACATTCTGTATGGGAGTTCACAACTGAGCTGCTGTAGGGAGTTGAGTATGTTATGGCTCTCGGGGGATGGTGGGTTAAGAGACAGATTCTTAGTTTTTGGAATGCCTCAGGGGGTTAACGAAATCTACTAAAACAAAGTACTTCATTATCTACTTTTTTCAGCTTTTATACACAAAAGTGCAGGGAAGGTAGGCAGATTTAGAACACTATCTGTGCGATAGTGTTAGTGTTCCCTGCCCTTACGAACAACACACACACACACACACACACACACACACACACACACACACACACACACGTTGGAGTTGCCCCTTGATGTGAGGATTTAAGATAAACAGGGGATGTTAATCTATATGTTAATTAAGACACTCATTAAGACACCCAAAACACGTTATTGCCCTCTCTAGATCTGATTCAGTTTTTGTTTTAAATGATATGTGAGCAGGGTTGGGTTGTAACGGAATACATGTAACGGCGTTACGTAATCAGAATACAAAAATCAAGTAACTGTATTCAGCTTGCGTTACATTTGAAAAACGAGTTATCTGATTACAGTTACTTTCATAAACCTGAAGTGAATACATTTTGGATTACTTATTGGAATTATTGGTGGAAAGATTTCCTCTCAACATGTAATATTCATTGCTAGTAGGTACAGCCGATTCAAATCATCAGAGCTGCCGCAGATGAACCAAAAAAGCGTTTGAAAAAAATCGCGGGTCCGCTCGCTCAGTGAAACAATAACAACGAAACATGGAGGAACAAAAGTCTGCGTGTGTGTGTGTATAGGTGTGTGTGGTTAAAACACATCAGCCTGCGGTCGCTCTTTGGCCTTACTCATGATTATTTCTGAAGGTATACGCAGTGAAGGCGGTGCGTGAAAGGCATTGCGCGGCTCGCTCGTATTCTCAGAGGCTGAGTTAACCCTCCTGCTGCCTCCTGGTGCTGCAGAGATGTCATGAAGTGAAGGAGGTGTTCCTTCTATAAAACAGCTGTGAGCAGCAGATACTGTGAGTGTCACGGACATGAATACATAGATCAAGGCAGACTGGTGCACACACTATCCTGTTTTGCCAATCCGGTGCTTAAACAAATATAGCTCAACACCCCTGGCCGAAATGTCCTTAAAATGAAGTCCGAGTTTGACATTTTAATTCATGTCCTGGCAACACTGGCAGGACAGAAGGCAACACGCCCGTTCTAAGCCGTGTCCTTCACTCCTCACATCCCAAGCTGCATCCCCAACAACGTGTATTATGTTGTTACATCGTTTCAGATGTGATGTTTCAGTTGTGCTCTTGATAAGCCATTAAAACAGTAAAAACACGTTCAGTTTCCTTTTGCTTTTTGTGTCTCCTGTTCACCAAAACATACCCATCCGCAGGGGCGGACTGGGACTACAAATCAGCCCGGGACTCTCGACCGGCCCACTTCGGTACCGCCGGCCCACCTCGGTACCGCAAGTAATTACCGCTAGTAAATTGTCAACGGGGGGGGTGCTAGTGACTTATCCGACCGGCCCACATCGTCCGACCAGCCCACTTCAGTACCGGCCCATCGGGATTCGTCCCGAACGTCCCGATGGCCAGTGATCTAACATGCCAGAGGCTGTTCACCTTGGAGACCTGCCCTGCCCATCCGTGATGGAAGAAGAAGAAGAAAGTCATCCAAAAGTAATCTGATTACGTTTTTTAAGACACGTAACTGTAACTGTATTCGGATTACTTTCAGAGCCATGTAATCAGTAATCAGTAACTGATTACATTTACAAAGTAACCCTCCCAACCCTGCATGTGAGTGCTAAGGATGTTTCTTTTTAAGTTTTCTGTGAAACTGTTAACTACAAGGTATCTGCTTGCAAAGAGGGTATTCATATTAATTTAAAAGATCTTATTTAGTTTTTAATAGTGATACCTGAGGATATTCTCTTTAGTTGTAGGATTGTGAACTAATGTATAATTACCTTTATTTAACTATAAGAAAAGTCTCTCTGAAGAGGGGAAATAATAAAACAAATTTAAAAACATGATCTTTGTCTTTTTATAATTACTTTACACCACTATAAGGAAAACCAATATTAAGTTTGTGTGAGGTTGTACTAGGGATACTACCCATAAAGAATGTGTGTTTCTGCTCCATTTCACTCCATGAAGCCTCCAGCTTGTACAAGGGCTCCGCCTCCACTCAACATAACATGTCCCGCCCTCCTCACCAGATCATTTAAAAGTAAGGGGATGGAAATAGACGAAAATAAATACGCTCAAACTAAATAACAGGCCAGTCATTTCCAATCACCAAGGCACTTTTCAAAAAAGAAAAATGGCCAAGAGAAGCATAGATATGGATTGAATCAGCGAGAAGCCTGTGACAACGTACAGCCATCAGTCCGGAGCGCCAATCAAGAAACAAATGCAATATCTGTGCCGGATTCAGACGCCTCCAGCCAAAGAACTTCATGAAGAATGGACTCTGAAAAATGGCGATGTTTGGGGTTATGTATTCAACTACATGGCGAATGAACTGCATTTCTACAATCTGAAGAATGGAGAAACGTACGGACCCTGCAGTGTTAAAGCGACACTGACCTCAACAGATTGGGCTGTGTTAACTCTGGTGTCTTCCAGAGATCTCCACGCAACCACGGTACCGGAAGAAGTAGTGCATCAAGAAACCATAGTGGAACCAGCGGTGTACAAGATATTTGCAAAGAAAAGCAAAGAAACACAGACAGCATGCGAGATCAAAGAAGAGATTTCACTGCCGCCCCTCAATGTGGAGGAAGAAAGAGTTATTTCCCCGCTGCCAGAAGTGAGAAGAGTCCTGACAAGCACCGTTTGGGAAACTAAAAGGGGACCATCGGGGCGATGGTATTACCGTGCAAACCATTTGGAGACGCTGGGGAAGGACCCCTCTGATGATTTTGTTTTGGAGAATTTTAACTCTATATGTGGAGTATTTCAGACAGCAGTGCGGGTGCCATTGACTGCTTGGCTGAAAATGATTGATGGAAAAGCTACAAAGCTTAAAGAACTTTTTAAACAGAGTCAGACATCGATGGACATTATACTGGTGAAAAAGAATCTCACCTTTACAGAGGACTCTGCCTCCCACTCCCTCAAAAAAAACATTGTGTATTCTACCTATCAGGGTTTCCGTTAGCCGGTAATTACCGGTTTTTAGCTGGTAAAATGTATTAAAAACCAGTAAATTCAAAACCTGCCGGTCAACATGTCTGGTAATAATTAGGGAGGCTCCGATCGATCGGCCGCCGGTCATTATCGGCCGATATTCCCTCTTAATAGTTTGATCGGTGCTCTCTATAAAGGCCGATCAGGAGAGCTGGGTCTGATCGATATGGACATAAACGCGAGTGAAGTATAACCGGACGCGAGAGAGAGATCAGATCAGCTGCTGAGTCAGACTGAGACACGCAGCTCTGTATGAGCACCTGAAGCCCCGCCCTCTGTTTAGCAAGCTGCATGAGAAACTGACGGGCTGTCAGGAGAGAGAGAGAGGGAGAGAGAGAGAGAGGGAGAGAGAGGATCCGTGTCTCCCGTGTTATTATTCAAAGTTGATGTAAACTTCTGAATAATGTACGTTATCTACTACAAGTAGTTTGTTTGAATGTAATAATTATGTTGTTTGTTGTTTGTGGAATCATTTATTGAAAAATTAATCTGAATTGTTTCGATCTGTTACGATTATAAACTGAAGCAATATAAAAATGAGCCCCGTGAACTGAGTTTTAAACATCAGCATATCTGCTCATAGTCCGTTAAATTACCTGTTTATGGAAACTCTGCTACACAACTCTTATTATTATTATTGAAATATGACCGGTAAGTTTCAAATTTGTCCGGTAAAATAAATTCTGCCCGGACATTTGACCGGCGAGAAAAAATCCTAGCGGAAACCCTGCTACCTATGTAAAAAGAAGGTCGGGGTTGTCTCTGTATCAAGATGATGTGTTTTAAAAATGAATTTTGTGAAAAATACCAACTGTGTGAGAGACGTCATAAAGACACTCATTTTAACCACAGTGTTTGTTCTCTACAAATGTTTTAAGATTGTTACAAAAATGTAAAAAATAAAAAAATAAAAAAATTATTTCAGGTGACTGGCTTTATTAGGAAAACAAACATATAATACAAATGGGTTAGGGGTTAAATGTAATCATCGTGGACTTAATAGTCTAACAAAATACTTTTATCTGAATACATTTGTTCTTTTTAAGAGCACTTTTTGAAATTATTTATTAATTATTTCAGTGGAACAATCCAGTTTTTGTTAACATCAACGCTTTCTTCTCTTTTTCTTGTGTTACTAAGATACTTTTAGACACACTTTGGTGTATGCAACACTTGTTCAGATAAACAAGGTTTTTTCTTTTCTGATAAACTTACATATTTTTGTTATTTTATTAACTTTTTTCTAAAAACTCTCAATTCTATAATTGACTACCACCATTCAATGCAATAAGCCCCACCCTCCACTCAGCAAATCATCTAAAACGAAGGTCCTCGCTAAGACGACCGTTGTAAACTAGCAATGGAGCAGAGAAAAGCCAAGACTCCCCCCGCGAGTTGCAGCCAGGAACAGACTACTGGACTACCATCATCACCACCAAGGGGGAAACCCGAATCTTGCAATACTACTGCTGCTGATTTTGCTCCTTGGGCCAAAACGTCTCTGTTTATGGACACAGTGAAAGCGGTGTTGGTTGATATTGTGGAGAGGGTGATACATTGGTACAGAGAAGAAATATGCAACGGGTGCCGAGTCAGTCACCCTGGCCAGAGGCAACACGATTTTTCTGAATGACATGTCCGATTTTTACTTCAGAAACAATTACAACGCGTTGATGAAAAGACTCTGGCTCACAGACTTCATTACTGAGATCAACCAGACTCTTAATGATAAAGACATTTTCACGGATGATTGGAGGATCCAAGGCGCTTCGGAGGCTTTTCTTCACAATCTCAAAAATTGCAGACGCTTCAAGGAGAGACTTGAAAAGATCCATGCTGAGTTGGATGGAGAAGAAGAAGACTAACAACCAGCAGTTGGATGGAGAAGCCAGGGACATTGACTTTTTCCTTTAAGTAAAATAAAAATGGGAAACTACTATGCAAAACGCTCTGTATATATTGATCATAATGTAGTCATTACCCTTTTAAAAAGTGTGGTGATGGGGACGATTGAAAACAGAACGAGTAGTGACCCCTGTGTAAAAAGAATGGCCGAAGTTTGTAAACTGGAAGACATTTTGGATATCGTTCGTTCTGGCAGTACTATTCCGGGTCATTGGGAAACGATTGTAAACGAAACATTTAGAGTGGTCCTGGAATCTTCATTTTCCGAAACATTCTGTAACATTATCTCAGAAATGAAACAAACATCAAAAGTGTATCATGTGCTCTCATTGTATGCTCTGTTTGTAGATGTAATGCATCTTTGCGTCGAAAACAGCATACACGTGAATATTTTTGACTGAAGTGAAAAAACTCCATCACGATATCTCCAGTAATATGGGGAATTCTAAGCTGGAGACTGTCCTGGGGATGCTACAATCAGTATAACTATTGATTTTGTGTGTGAAAAAAATAAAAAAAGTGTTTTTTTACATCTAAACACTGTTGTCATCATTATAGCAAGGGGAATTAAGCATAAATCTGTCAAAGATTCTTAACAAAATCTTAACAAAATCTACTGACACAAAGTACTTCATTATCTACTTTTCAGCTTTTTATACACAAAGTGTATCTTTCAGTAACTTTACCAGAGAATTTAAGCATAAATCTGTCAAATGTTCAAAACAACCTTGTTTCACTGAAATACCCTCAAAATGACAAACTGCCATTAAGAGTCAGAATCCTAACGAAATCTCCTCAAACAGAGTACTTTCTACAGATGAAGCCTCCCACTCAACGCAATATGTGCCACCCACTCAGCAAATCATATAAAACTAAGGACGACCGTTAAAAACTAGCCATGGATCTGAGAAAAACCAAGTCTGATGTAGCCTGCCCTTATTATCACCAGGATAATGGATATGGGCTTAATGACTGGATGTTACAAAGTAAGGGAGAGGATGTCCCCGAAGAAGAGCTCTCCTCTATATCATATCCATGTAAGGTCTTTAGGACAAAAGAGGACCATGATAACATGACATATGAAGAATATCTTTTCTTTAAAAAATGGTATTAAAGATAACCTTTATAGAAACAGTATATCTCATACCACTCGCCAAGATCGCAAACGACAATTAGCAGAAAAGAAAAGAAAAAGTAAAGAAAAACGAAGAAAAATAAAAATGAAAAGGAGAAGAAAAATGAAAAGCAATCGCAGAATGCAAATGAAAAGAAAAGGGACCATAGGACGGAAAACTAAAAAGACAAAAAGAAGGAAGGTGAAAAGAAAAAGAAACAAAGTGAAGAAATTTAAACTAGAGGATGGTGTTGTAGAGCCATTACCGGATCATAATAATCTTATAGATCATCTCCCGCTAACCGACTGCTGCAAATGTGTTGAACAAATACCAAAAGCAATGGCAGAACTTTGCTTCAGTATAATGAGAGAAAAAGCGCGATACTGTGGAATTGCCCAAATTGGCGTCAGTGCCAGAATATGTATTAAAAGACTGTTGGAGGATCTATATTCTAGTGTCGGTTGTCATTACAGCGAAGGATACGCCAAAATGTGTGACGACATAGACAAAGCTTTTGAAGACAATTATATGGTACCTGTCCTTACATCTAAACAAATCCTACGCCAAGTATTCAACAGACCACAAGAAGTCCCAGAAAGGATTACATTCAGAGCTAATAATGGAGAAACCGAAGAAGAAGCAAAGCAGATTATAATCGTTGCGGGTGAAAGGATAGAGAATTTGCATGTGATGTTAATGCATTTATCTGATATAAAAAATGCATTCGTATACTTCCAAGAGACCCCTAAACATCTACTTGGGCTGTGTGAATTGAACGACAAACCGATCACTGTCAATGAAACGCGGAGAGAAGCAGCAGTGCAAATCGTTAAGTCTATTACCTTGTATGCACTACGACATTAACTTGGTAAAATGTAATATGTTTTCTATGAAAATGTGTTGAATGTTGTGTTTTTTCAATTAAACAACCATTACAAAATGAAAATGTGTTTTATTTTTTTGCTTTCATATATAGTAATAGTATTGTAAACGAAACATTTATAGTGTATCATGTGCTTTCATTGTATGCTCTGTTTTTTGACATTGCTTTTGGTATTTGTTCAACACATTCGCAGCAGTCGGTTAGCGGGAGATGATCTATAAGATTATTATGATCCGGTAATGGCTCTACAACACCATCTTCTAGTTTAAATTTCTTCACTTTGTTTCTTTTTCTGTTCACCTTCCTTCTTTTTGTCTTTTTAGTTTTCCGTCCGATGGTCCCTTTTCTTTTCATTCGCATTCTGCGTTTGCTTTTAATTTTTCTTCTCCTTTTCATGTTGCTTTTTCTTTTTCTTCGTTTTTCTTTACTTTTTCTATTCTTTTCTGCTAATTGTCGTTTGCGATCTTGGCGAGTGGTATGAGATATACTGTTTCTATAAAGGTTATCTATAATATCATCTTTTAAAGAAAAGATATTTTTCATATGTCATGTTATCATGGTCCTCTTTTGTCCTAAAGACCTTACATGGATATGATATAGAGGAGAGCTCTTCTTCTGGGACATCCTCTCCCCTACTTTGTAACATCCAGTCATTAAGCCCATATCCATTATCCTGGTGATAATAAGGGCAGGCTACATCAGACTTGGTTTTTCTCAGATCCATGGCTAGTTTTTAACGGTCGTCCTTAGTTTTATATGATTTGCTGAGTGGGTGGCACATATTGCGTTGAGTGGGAGGCTTCATCTGTAGAAAGTACTCTGTTTGAGGAGATTTCGTTAGGATTCTGACTCGTAATGGCAGTTTGTCATTTTGAGGGTATTTCAGTGAAACAAGGTTGTTTTGAACATTTGACAGATTTATGCTTAAATTCTCTGGTAAAGTTACTGAAAGATACACTTTGTGTATAAAAAGCTGAAAAGTAGAAAATGAAGTACTTTGTGTCAGTAGATTTTGTTAAGAATCTTTGACAGATTTATGCTTAATTCTCTCAAGAAGGTTACCGAAAGATACACTTTTGTATTAAAAGCTGAAAAGTAGATAATGAAGTACTTTGTGTCAGTAGATTTTATTAAGAATCTGAATCTTAATGGCAGTTTGTCATTTTGAGGGTATTTCAGTGAAACAAGGCTGTTTTGAACATTTGACAGATTTATGCTTAAATTCTCTGAGAAAGTTACCAAAAGATACACTTTTCTTTTTAAAAAAGCTGAAAAGTAGATAATGAAGTGTGCTTTGTGTGTACAGACACACAGAAAACACTGAAAAACACAACAAGAAGGACTGTAATACACATGTATCAGACACGCTCCCCTTGCTATAATGATGACAACAGTTTTTAGATGTACAAAAACTATTTTTTTATTTTTTTCACACACAAAATCAATAGTTATGTAGCATCCCCAGGACAGTCTCCAGCTTAAAATTCCCCATATTACTGGAAATATCGGGATGGAGTTTTTTCACTTCAGTCAACATATTCACGTGTATGCTGTTTTCGACGTAAAGATGCATTACATCTACAAACAGAGCATACAATGAGAGCACATGATACACTTTTGATGTTTGTTTCATTTCTGAGATAATGTTACAGAATGTTTCGGAAAATGAAGATTCCAGGACCACTTTAAATGTTTCGTTTACAATCGTTTCCCAATAACCCGGAATAGTACTGCCAGAACGAACGATATGCAAAATGTCTTCCAGTTTACAAACTTCGGCCATTCTTTTTACACAGGGGTCACTACTCGTTCTGTTTTCAATCGTCCCCATCACCACACTTATAAAAAGGGTAATGACTACATTATGATCAATATATACAGAGCGTTTTGCATAGTAGTTTCCCCTTTTTATTTTACTTAAAGAAAAAAGTCAAGGTATCGAACAAGTCCCTGGCTTCTCCATCCAACTGCTGGTTGTTAGTCTTCTTCTTCTCCATCCAACTCGGCATGGATCTTTTCAAGTCTCTCCTTGAGGCGTCTGCAATTTTTGAGATTGTGAAGAAAAGCCTCCAAAGCGCCTTGGATCCTCCAATCATCCGTGAAAATGTCTTTATCATTAAGAGTCTGGTCGATCTCAGTAATGAAGTCGGTGAGCCAGAGTCTTTTCATTAACGCGTTGTAATTGTTTCTGAAGTAAAAATCGGACATGTCATTCAGAAAATCGTGTTGCCTCTGGCCGGGGTGACTGACTCGGCACCCGTTGCATATTTCTTCTCTGTACCGATGTATCACCCTCTCCACAATATCAACCAACACCGCTTTCACTGTGTCCATAAACAGAGACGTTTTGGCCCAAGGAGCAAAATCAGCAGCAGTAGTATTGCAAGATTCGGGTTTCCCCCTTGGTGGTGATGATGGTAGTCCAGTAGTCTGTTCCTCGCTGCAACTCGTGGGGGGAGTCTTGGCTTTTCTCTGCTCTATGGCTAGTTTACAACGGTTGTCTTAGCGAGGTCCTTCGTTTTAGATGATTTGCTGAGTGGAGGGTGGGGCTTATTGCGTTGAATGGTGGTAGTCAATTATAGAATTGAGAGTTTTTAGAGTTTTTAAGCATTGTAGCTTTTTTATCTCATCTCCAGCAATAGGTCATCATTTAAGAACAAGTAATAGTTTTGTCAAGAATCTACAGAAAAAAGTCAAAAAAGTATAGTATGTCAGAAATATGGAAAAGTCATATAGTATGTTGAAAATCAAAAAAAGAAAACTCAATTCAATACAAATGAATGAATATTTTACCCTGTTCTCAAGGTTTGCACCCTTAAAGAAAAACCCCTTCCTTACCAACTACTTCATATTATACCCTTTGTTAAGTGTTGCGTACATCAGGGTGTATCTCAAAGTATCTTGGTAACATAAAATAACTAAAATATGTAAGTTTATCAGAAAAGAAAAAACCTTGTTTATCTTAGTAACACAAGAAAAAGAGAAGAAAGCGTTGATGTTAACAAAAACTGGATTGTTCCACTGAAATAATTAATAAATGAAAATAGAGCAAGTATGTGTGTTAGAGAGGGAGTAAGATAGATGGAGATAACAAATAATGTGTGCGTGCGAGAGAGAGAGAGAGAGAGAGAGAGAGAGAGAGAGAGAGAGAGAGAGAGAGAGAGAGAGAGAGAGAGAGAGAGAGAGATCAGTTCATCCAGCAGAACCTACAGCAGGGGATTTGGTGCTCTCTGCCGGTGAACTTTTCACACCTGATGCAAGTGGTTGCACTTTTTTTTTCCAGTGCACATCCAGCACAGTCCCCTCTTTTTTGTGGAGCCGCTTGCGGTTGTGCCGGTGTCGGGGGCAGAGCCGCTTGCGGTTGTGCTGGTGTCAGGGGCAGCTGCCGAGGCCTGTACGTCCGCCACTATGGTAACAGCAGCCGGTGTACGAGGTGGATGCTTTCTCCGCGTTATTTTTGCAGACACCAGAGATCTCCCCAACTCCTCCAAGAAAAGCCTCCTCCTGAAGGACTTGGCTTGCTTCCAGGAGGGATCCACAGCAGTAAAAAGCACAAATGCGTTGAAGGCAGAGACATCTATCATGTTGTGGAAGAGGACCTGTGGCCACCGATGGGTCATCCTCCTGCAGCTGTAGGAGCCCACAACCTACAAAAGATTAATACAAAATGAATACAAATATTCTTTTAAATTATTAACAACTGTATCATGTATTATTTATATACTGGTAATGCCTCCATACCTTGTCTAGGTTGTCGACAGCTCCCTTGCAGTGGTTGTAGTCTGCAATGATCACAGGTTTCCTTTTCGCCTCCTCTGTCACAGCTGGGTCCCTGTGTTTACTGCTGAGGAGGAGCACGTTTCTCCCCCGTTTGGGAATGTAGCTCACCGCTGTGGTGTTCTTGGTAAAACCAAAAAGAGAGGAGAGGGCAGCTCTCTGCCTCACCTGCAGGAGTTTGGATGGAAGCTCAGGCTTATTTCTTCGGATGGTTCCGACAAGGGCCACTTTCCTCTTTAGTAGCTCCTGCACAAGTGCATATGATGTGAAAAAATTGTCACAAGTCACAGTGATCCCTTGGAGCCCCTCTGTCATTTCCAGGACGACACGCTTTCCCTGGCCCACCTCGGCAGCACTGCCAGAAGCTTTACCGGTGTAAATCTGGCACTTCCAGGCATAGGAGGTTTCAACGTCAGCGGTGATCCAGATTTTTAGCCCATACTTTGCTGGCTTGCTTGGTATGTATTGCCGGAATTTGCAGCGGCCTCTGAAGGGGACAAGCTGCTCATCCACACACACATCTTCACCAGGGTTGAAAAGCATCGGAAGGCGATGTGTCCACTTCTACCAGAGAGAGCGGATGGGGACAAGCTTGTCTTCTCTGTGACAGGAAGGTCTCATCAGCTTGTCGTCAAACCGGAGGGTGGTATTCATCAACCGGAATTTGGTGTGGGGCATTGTGGCACGGAAGATGGCACGTCCACTGTGGTCATCCCAGAGGCTGCGGGTGGATTCGCCCTTCAATTTGTACACTCCAGCCAAAATCAGAAGACCGATGTATGCACAAATATCTGTGGCATCCACATCACTCCAGTTTGCCACCGAACGTCCCCCCTGCAAGTTTGTCATGTCGACAATACTACTGATGATCTCAGCAGTGAAAAATAAATTGAAGGAGGATTCCACGTCATCAATTCTTGTGATGGCATAACGCGTGGGCCCTGGAACCAAACCTCTGGCAGCGGGAATGTAGCGCAGCGTGTCGTTGTTAGAGGGAGACCAGATTTCACCATTTTTTGATGTCCACCCACTGCCAGAATCTTCTGTTTCCTCTGCAGTTTCAGTGGAAGGGTCAGAAGAAGAAGGATCAGACTCCACTACAAACTCCACATCACATTCTTCTTCTGAGGTTGTTTCTGATTCAGAAGAAGAGTCAAGCAGCTCGCTGGAGGTTGCCGGCTGCATCACCATATCCCTAGCTTCTTCCACAGAGAAGTGCCTCTTCATCTTACTCACTTGTTGAGTATCACAGGAATGAAATGACCAGCCAGCCAAACTACACATATTTATGGATCTGGCTTTGCAGCCAGGTGTTCGCTTATTGACTTAGTGCATGTATGGCTGTGTATGTTTGTATGCTAAAGAGACATTATCAAAGCCTTTGAAGTTCCAAACAATTCAAAACAACAAGGTCAAGCTGGGTCAAGATCATACCTCTGTTTACCTCTAAGACACATGAAACAGCACAAATGAAAAACAAAATGCCACGAGAGAACACTTACTCCTACATTCTCGCACACATCAAAGGTAAAGAGATGAGGGGGAAATTGCGAATGCTGTGAACTGTAATCCAAGACATGACAAGCATGTAATTCAATGTAAAATGTCACATCTGGTCATATACAGTAAAAAGGACAAATTGAACTATTTTCCTCCAATATAAAACCCTGACATTACAAAATGCATGATTGTATACCGGTATGGCGGAGAGATCAAAAGATGTGGTTATAATGGAAGTGGATGGGACATTTTTGTCTAATCTGATTCTGTGCAAAAACTAATAATCCACCAAAATAAATGTTGTTGCTAATCTTTGACATATCCAAGACTGTGATAAAAAATAAAAAAGCCGACCCACCAACATTTATTATATGGAAAATAACTGCTTTTTTGTGAATTTTTCATAGAAAACGCAAAATCATGTTTTAAAACTGGCAGTTCAAGGGTTAAAATCCTGAACATAATTTAACATTTGGTATTTTTGATCAGGACTGAAGTTGATTGAAAGATTTAACCCCAAAAGGTTTTAAAAAATATTAATCTGTTTTTTGTCCCAAATGACTAATTTGTAACTTTTTTGTTTAATCTGATTTTGTGCAAAAACTAATAATGCAAAAAAATCCATTTTGTTGCTAATCTTTGACATATCTAAGACTGTTATAAAAAAAAGAGCCAGTCTCCAGATATGTATTTTTGGGAAAATAACAAATTTTCTCTGTTTTCATCGTGAAAAAAACCATCGGTTTCATGTTTTCAAAATGGCATTGAAAGGGTTAAAATCCTGAAAATGATTAAATGTTTGGTATTTTCTATTAGGAAGTTGCTTTAAATATTGAACCCAAAAAAGTTGTGAAAAAAAGCTTTTAATATAATGTTTTTATCAAAGTCTTTTGCAGTGGACATTTTTGTCTCGAATGACTAATTTGCGTAGTCGATTTGTTACACAGTGAATTAAAGACCGATTTGAATTTTTTTTAATTGAATTCCAAAATAGATCGAGAAAATAGCCTTGTTACAAAAATTCAGGCCGTTTGCACCAACACAACCAAAGTTATTGCAAAATGAAAAGTGAAAAATTACCCAAATGGACAAAAACGTCCACAGTGATACCGGAGGGTTAAGACATTTGTAGAGAACAAACACTGTGGTTAAAATGAGTGTCTTTATGACATCTCTCACACAGTTGGTATTTTTCACAAAATTCATTTTTAAAACACATCATCTTGATACAGAGACAACCCCGACATTCTTTTTACATAGGTAGAATACACAATGTTTTTCTTTGAGGGGTCCTTAGTTTAAAATGATCTGGTGAGGAGGGTGTGACTTATTATGTTGAGTGGGAGGCAGAGTCCTCTGTAAAGGTGAGATTATTTTTCACCAGTATAATGTCCGTCGATGTCTGACTCTGTTAAAAAAGTTCTTTAAGCTTTGTAGCTTTTCCATCAATCATTTTCAGCCAAGCAGTCAATGGCACCCGCACTGCTGAAATACTCCACATGTAGAGTTAAAATTCTCCAAAACAAAATCATCAGAGGGGTCCTTCCCCAGCGTTTCCAAATGGCTTGCACGGTAATACCATCGCCCCGATGGTCCCCTTTTAGTTTCTCAGACGGTGCTTGTCAGGACTCTTCTCACTTCTGGCAGCGCGGAAATAACTCTTTCTTCCTCCACATTGAGGGGCGGCAGTGAAATCTCTTCTTTGATCTCGCATGCTGTCTGTGTTTCTTTGCTTTTCTTTGCAAATATATTGTACACCGCTGGTTCCACTATGGTTTCTTGATGCACTACTTCTTCCGGTACCGTGGTTGCGTGGAGATCTCTGGAAGACACCAGAGTTGACACAGCCCAATCTGTTGAGGTCAGTATCGCTTTAACACTGCGGGGTCCGTACGTTTCTCCATTCTTCAGATTGTAGAAATGCAGTTCATTCGCCATGTAGTTGAATACATAACCCCAAACATCGCCATTTTTCAGAGTCCATTCTTCATGAAGTTCTTTGGCTGGAGGCATCTGAATCCGGCACAGATATTGCATTCGTTTCTTGATTGGCGCTCCGGACTGATGGCTGTACGTTGTCACAGGCGTCTCGCTGATTAAACCCATATCTATGCTTCTCTTGGCCATTTTTCTTTTTTGAAAAGTGCCTTGTTGATTGGAAATGACTGGCCTGCTATTTAGTTTGAGCGTATTTATTTTCATCTATTTCCATCCCCTTACTTTTAAATGATCTGGTGAGGAGGGCGGGACATGTTATGTTGAGTGGAGGCGGAGCCCTTGTACAAGCTGGAGGCTTCATGGAGTGAAATGGAGCAGAAACACACATTCCTTATTGGTATTATCCCTAGTACAACCTCACACAAACTTAATATTGGTTTTCCTTATTGTGGTGTAAAGTAATTATAAAAAGACAAAGATCATGTTTTTAAATTTGTTTTATTATTTCCCCTCTTCAGAGAGACTTTTCTTATAGTTAAATAAAGGTAATTATACATTAGTTCACAATGCTACAACTAAAGAGAATATCCTCAGGTATCACTATTAAAAACTAAATAAGATCTTTTAAATTAATATGAATACCCTCTTTGCAAGCAGATACTTCCTTGTAGTTAACAGTTTCACAGAAAACTTAAAAAGAAACATCCTTAGCACTCACATATCATTTAAAACAAAAACTGAATCAGATCTAGAGAGGGCAATAACGTTTTTTAGGTGTCTTAGTGAGTGTCTTAATTAACATATAGATTAACATTCCCTGCTTATCTTAAATCCTCACATCAAGGGGCAACTCCAACGTGTGTGTGTGTGTGTGTGTTAATTGTTCTTAAGGGCAGGGAACACTAACACTATCGCACAGATAGTGTTCTAAATCTGCCTACCTTCCCTGCACTTTTGTGTATAAAAGCTGAAAAAAGTAGATAATGAAGTACTTTGTTTTAGTAGATTTCGTTTCGTTTGTTTTACTTCGCATGTTGACTGGCTAATGTGCCATTTTATTTGTGTTTTACAGCTGTATTTGTCTGCCTTTCATATTTTGTAACTTTGTACATGCTGCCCTTCTTGGCCAGGTCACTCTTGGAAAAGAGATTTTAATCTCAATTCGTTTTTTTACCTGGTTAAATAAAGAATATTTGTGACACTCTGCAGATTTATGTGTAATTCACTCACAAAGGAACTGTAAGATACACTTTAATGGATGCAAACCTATAGTTAATAAAAGTAATTATACATTAGTTCACAATCCTACAACTAAAGGAACTGTAAGATACACTTTTTATGTATGCAAAACCTGTCATTTTGGAGAAAACATCTCGAGTGAGCTATACTTTGAAAGTGCACAAACGATATATCCCCCTTCCTTCAGACTTCCTTACAGAGCCCCTCCTCCAACACACATGACCAGAAAGAGGCTGAACCCATCCCCCGATGCTGCATTCGTTTCTTGACTGGCGCTTCAGACGGTTGACTTGGTGAGCTGAATTGTCTGTCTTTTTTACATTTAGTTTTGAGCATATCTCTATACACTCCTCTGATTGCCATAGCCTCAGGAGGGGTGGGGCAAAGGAGGGAGGCTGGGAGGGTAGGTATTTATACAGAGGCTTTCATCAGTGTGAAATTACACATCACATCAAAGGGCAGGCATCAAAGGCTAATTAGATTAGATAACAAAGGGCTCTGAGGGGCAGGGGTCAAAGAGACTATCTTATTCAATACATCAAAAGACCTATACAACAAAGGGACTGCCTGGGGGTAATCTAATTGCAGGGCAATTACTCCACTCTCGGGGTCAGGGGTCAAATACCTAATCAATACAACAAAATACCTATTCAACAGAGGGGGTGCCTGGGGCTAATCTAATTTCAGGGCAATTACTCCACTCTCGGGGTCAGGGGTCAAATACCTTAATCAATACAATAAAAGACCTATACAACAAAGGGGGTGCCTGGGGCTAATCTAATTACTCCACTCCACTCTCAGGGGTCAAATAACTTAACTATCTTAATTGATACAACAAAAGAATCACTCCGGGGGGGCTTTCACGCCAATCTGACATCAAAGAATGGGAGGCGGGACTTAGCTCATTGGCCAATGGGAGACAGACTTAGCTCATTTGCATAATTGGGGGCGTGTCCATCTGTCACTTTCTACTAATGTGATTGAAACAGCATCATTACTACTACTCTTCGCCTTATAACTGCAAACAGCTGGCTGAAAACATCGGAGAAGAGGGGAGCTGAAGATAAAGGAAGCCAGTAGATGTGAGGGTAATGATGGTGGTGCAGATCAAGAAAGACAGTGTTTCTCATTTGACAGATGTGCCCTCCAGCGAAAAGCTTCTCACTCTGCCCCTGAACAGTGAATCCTCACACTGCAGTCTCTCTCCACCACACACTCATCCCATTAACCTGCTGCTAGAGCAGAGTTTAGGAAGCAGGCAATCATACTCAGCACTTTTAATTACAAGGAGGAAGAACAAGAAGTAGGTGGGCACTAAATTCACAGCCAGACTTACATCGGGGGGCTTAGACTTAAGCTCATTTCTGCCCCTGAACCACACAAAGAACAGTGGATTCTATAAGTGGCTTACAGAAGGCTTCAGGAGCATTGGGAAATCCAAATGAAGTGTTATTATACAACATCCAGTCCACTAACAGTGCTCTGGTCATAGGGGGGGGGACACCTTCGGGACAAGGTCTCTGTTTAAGGACATCGTCGCAGCTATGGGGGCACTGGTATTAGTTTGCTACTTTTCTTCAGTGAACGACCGGAACACTTCTACCAATGTTGGTGAGCAATCCGTTGCACACGTGCAGCAGTTGAATATTGAGACATCTTCACACATACCTGAGTCGTGCTTGCTTGTGTCCACCTGTTGAATGTTAAATCCAATATTTAGCGTCTGGGGAAATGAAGCCGTTTATGAATAAAAAACAGGGGGAAAAAAACAGACCAGAATACTGTTTTTGTACAGTTTTATTTGTTCATTGTTCAGTTAGTGGAAATCGTCAAAATGACATAAAACAGATACATGATGGCTCTGACCGCCTTATCCTGGACTGTACCAAGTGTGAACCCCCCTAACACAAATGTGTTCCGCTTGTTGGCGGTCATTCCAAAGAATAAAATGATTATTTCGCACCAACGGTTTCAATGTAATTGTTCTAAGGTCTATCAGTATCTGTAACACTGAGCTAAGTCGGGCGTCTGTGGCTTCCTGTCGAGGCGATGTGAGCTTTCCACCTGGACATAGTAGATTCTCTTGGCAGGAAAGGAAAGGCTACAGATCAGGAGACGACGGGCTCCAGGACCCGTACATGACAGATAACCCCCCCCGCCCCCCCCACGACATAGAACCAACACCGACTGAAAGTGAGATGTTCTGAACATCAGATCGCTATTCACAATCAGAATCTTGCAATGACCTTTCTTTATGATAAGGCTAATCAAGGATCAAAAAGAGTTTGCATGTTGTGGATGCAAAGTATGTATTATTTAACGACTTATCCAAATTCACATTGTCAAACTCATTTGGTACAAGATAACTCATCTGAATACTGTTCTGTCCAATCCACCACATCATCAGCACCTAGTCCATTAAGTGGTTAAAGGAACATTAAACCACGATTTAAAGGACATTTTAGAGAATAATTCTTGTGGTTCTACCTGACGACGTTTGGGAATCTTATTCAGTGTTATTCAGTGTCTTTGTAGAGGATCATACGCATGACCGTCTGTGTTCCATGGCTCTTCAGCTGCAACTATCGGTTGATTTGAAAAACTGAATCTGCAAATATTCTACCTATTCAACAAACATGCCAATCCTACTGCTTTTACATTTTTATATCATTCAAAGCTGAGTTACTTTGTGTTGTTGGAAACACCAAACAGCACGGGATGTTCTCAGTGTTTTGCTATTTCCCAAAGACAGGAATACACAGATGATCTGATAATCAACATTCTTGTTAGTTGCAGCTCAAAATGTTGCCATAATTCATAAAGTAGTCTTGACTTTTGAACATGTTGAACAGCAGGGGTTACACTGCTGGAAGGAAACGGTGGTAACGGCTAACGGGATGAATCAAAGTGAAAGTTTCATTTACTCTGCAGGTTGTATTCTGCCGCTGGAACATAGAGCAGGAGCCTGCGGCGGGAACCTTTGGCTCTGTGACGTTTGTTTTCTGGCAGCAGGATAACAATTCCAAAACTAACACTCAAAGGTTGATATGCAAATCAAAAGGTCATTCAGACTTTGATCCATTGGAAAAAGTGAGTCTGTAAACAAAGACTTAAACAGATTATTGTCTTCTTTTTTTCTAACACAGTTTGTAAAATAGAAGGCAGAAAACAACAGCATTGTACCACCATAGAATGTATCCGTCTTATTCTTCTGAAAGTAGCATTTAGATAGATTTCCTATCATACACAAGCACCCTTCATGTACCGTCCCTTCTTCAGGACTGAACCAGCTCACTCATTATCTCCCCTCTTCACGTGGAACGTACCATATTAAAAAGGTTCACATGCACATTCTCTCCTCCAGGAACGTCCCACAGCTGCCGATGGAGCATGTTTGGCAGAGTGCATTCTGGGTTCAAAGCATAGTCATCCTTGTGTTAACCTAATGTGTGCAAGAAGCTGAGATTCCTTCCTTTAGCGTGTTGAAAGCTTCTTTGTTTTCTAAGGAGAAAGGAGTGTTTTAAGCTAAAGCTCATGTGCTGCTGTCTATCCATTTGAACAGATTGTTCTCTGGAGGAGACTCGATAATAACAGCTCTGACAAGGAAATGCTTACCGAAGTAGCACAACTGGGTATCTCTGGCTACATCCATTTTTATCCATTTTCTATTTTGAGTCAATTGTTTTGTCGGAGTGCAATACTACATCAGCGGAGTCCTCTCTCAGGACCCGTCCTCTCTCAGGACCCAGCCTCTCTCAGGACCCAGCCTCTCTCAGGACCCAGCCTCTCTCAGGACCCAGCCTCTCTCAGGACCCGTCCTCTCTAAGGACCCGTCCTCTCTAAGGACCCAGCCTCTCTCAGGACCCAGCCTCTCTCAGGACCCAGCCTCTCTCAGGACCCAGCCTCTCTCAGGACCCGTCCTCTCTCAGGACCTAGCCTCTCTCAGGACCCAGCCTCTCTCAGGACCCGTCCTCTCTCAGGACCCAGCCTCTCTCAGGACCCAGCCTCTCTCAGGACCCAGCCTCTCTCAGGACCCAGCCTCTCTCAGGACCCAGCCTCTCTCAGGACCCAGCCTCTTAGGCAGCCGTCAGAAGGTTTAACACCAGAGAACCTTGACCTGAGGGCGACTTTGAGCCCTGCAGGTACCTGTACTCTGGAAACACTCCCACTCTCAGAGCTGAGTATTATTTACAAACCTAATAAAGAAAGGAGAGTAGAATAAGAAGCTGCTTACTCCTGAGAAGATGTCATGAAGCCAACAGGCTGCTAATGCAGGGGAAAACTCCAAACTGTCCACACCCGTCCCATCAATGGCTCTGGGGCCTCCAGCCATTCCTTAGCATAATACTCTCACATCTCACACAATGTACCAAACATCATCCCTCTGTCGAAAAGTACAGAAGGTAACAATCAACTTAAATCCCAACATTCCCCCGTGAGAAAACAATACATAGACTTACCCAACACACACAAGCACGCATACATGTTGATTTGATAAAAGATAGTGATAAAATAAAAATAAATCTACAAATGCACTTTTGAATGAGAGAAAACAACAAATCATAGATGCATGAAAGGAAGCCAACGCCTTAGCTCACACACACAAACGTACACATAAGAAATAAACTGATTTAAAAAAGAAAACGCCTCCCATGAGTCGTTGGGCTCTGCTGACTCTCCAGTATTGGCTCGTCAGCAATGACATATCTTGATCACTGATGATATCATTCAGTTCGCCCCCCCGGCGTCCTGATCAGAGTCCAGTGGAGTGTCTTGTAAAAAAGTAACTGGAAGAAAATACCCTTCTTTCCCCTATGAGGGTATGTATAAGGGTCAAAGGTCGGGTGAAGGAGCAGTCGGTGCAGGTGACAAAAGACATGCTGTCACCTTGAGATAAAAGAAGGGAGAGAAGACTGCTTTCATGTGACCCAGCTAGCAGCCACTGCTACCCTCCTGTGTACCAAGAGGAGAAGACAAAGAGAACAAAAGAGAGGAAGAAGGGATGATGAATAGAGAGAGAGACAGAGGGAGGGACACAGAGAGGGACAGAGAGAGAGACAGAAAGAGAGAGAGGGACAGACAGAGGGACAGACAGAGGGACAGAGAGAGAGACAGAAAGAGAGAGGGACAGAGAGAGAGACAGAAAGAGAGAGAGAGAGGGACAGAGAGAGAGACAGAGGGAGGGACACAGAGAGGGACAGAGAGAGAGGCAGAGAGAGAGGGACAGACAGAGGGACAGAGAGAGAGGGACAGAGAGAGAGACAGAAAGAGAGAGAGGGGGACAGAGAGAGAGACAGACAGACAGAGAGAGAGAGAGAGAGGGGGACAGAGAGAGAGACAGAGGGAGAGAGAGAGGGACAGAGAGAGAGAGGGACAGAGAGAGAGACGGAGAGAGAGGGACAGAGAGAGAGAGAGACGGAGAGAGAGAGGGGCAGAGAGAGAGAGAGAGAGGGACAGAGAGAGAGGTAGGGGGACAGAGAGAGAGGGATAGAAAGGGACAGAGACAGCGAGGGACAGAGAGAGAGAGAGACGGAGAGAGAGGGACAGAGGGAGAGAGAGGGATGGACAGAGAGAGAGGGAGAGGGACAGAGAGAGAGGGATAGAAAGGGACAGAGACAGCGAGGGACAGACAGAATGTTGAGTGGGGGCTAGCGGTTGTTCTTGGCAGCCTCCTTGGCGGCCACGATGAGAGGAGTCATACTGGAGAGCGGCTTCGCCATCTTCAGGAACTGATGCTGAGGAGAGTAAGGGGAAGAGAAACAGGAGGAATGGGAAGGAGGGAACAGGGGGAACAGGGGGACAGAGGGACAGAGGGAACAGGGGGAACAGGGGGACAGAGGGACAGAGGGAACAGGGGGAACAGGGGGGGAGTATGGAGGTGGAGACAGGAGAAGTATCAGGATCAGTTCACTGTGTAAAAACAGAGAAGACAGAAACACAAGGCATCTCTTCATTGAAGTGACACTCTTCGTAGGACTCCTCCACACACCCTCACACCCTTCACTGCATTCACTGTGTGTGGGAGTAAATTACTTCAATATTTAAAGGCGATATATCGTACGATTGTCCATAGTAATGCAATATAAATCATACTCCGTTGTATAAATGTAACTTAAGAAAGATGTTTCCAAATAGCAAAGATACTAGTCCATACCAATACCACTTACATTTGATTTGTGTTTCCCAATTCAATACATACAAATGTTGCTATTTGCTTTTAAGTATTAGCTTTGATTAAAGTGTGCTAAGGATTACACCTAAACACATTGTGATGCTGTTTTAATACCTAAACAGATATTGAACAATTCCTTATGTAACTCAATAGAGACTGGCTTTGTTAAAGTCATTAGCTCTATTATTTAGCCCACAGGCTGCTAACAGCTAACAGCTAACACCTAACAGCTAACACCTAACAGTAACTTGCTCCACTCTTATGGACCCATTTATTTGGGCATTAACACACTTAAAGTCTGCTTGACTAGATTTGGCAGAGCTGCTTTCAACAAACTTTCACATTTTTGAACTAAACAGAACACGAGAATATGTTTCTGAAAATAGGTGAGAAATTTACTTTGAATCAACCTTTAAAGGGTCACTTCAGGACTGTGTGAGCACATCAAGTCTAAATGAGTCTAACATGGAATGCTCCTTCTCAAATATGATAAAGTCCCAGTTTCCCCACTTAGCTGAGTCATGGAACACACACACACACACACACACACACACACACACACACACACACACACACACACACACACACACACACACACACACACCACACACACACACACACACACACACACACACACACACACACACACACACACACACACACACACACACACACACACACACACACACACACACACACACACACACCACACACACACACACACACACACACACACACACACACACACACACACACACACACACACACACACACACACACACACACACACACACACACACACACACACACACACACACACACACACACACACACACACACACACACACCTGCAGCAGCTCTTTAGCCGAGCCTCTCTTCTCCACGTCCATCTCCAGACATCGGGTCAGAAAGTCTCTAAAGGTCGTCGACAGCTTCTCCGGGTTCTGCAGCTCCGGAGTCCCGTTGGTTGCTATGAGATACAGTGCCTAGGCAACACACACATGTTAGCAACATGTTAGTGTGCATCACATGCAGCACAGGTATGCATGATTCACAACTAACCTCCACTCAGGTTAAGAGTCTGGGCACACTTTCTTTCAAGTCTCACATCAGTAATACGATCACTCGGTCTGCCTATTTCCATCTACGCAACACCAACCGCCTCCGCCCGTCCCTTAACCCTAAGAGCACCGCCGTTCCTGTTCACACCCCGGTCACTTCCCGCATCGACCACTGCAACTCCTTCTCTTTGGTCTCCCTCTCAAATTCATCCAGACTTCAACTGGTCCAGAACTCGGCCGCCCGTATCCTCACCAGAACCCCCCCATTAACCACATCTCTCCTGTTCTTCAGCAACTTCACTGGCTCCCCGTCAGCTTCCCCGGCTCCCCGTCAGCTTCCCCGGCTCCCGTCAAATCCCGTATCGTCTTTAAGATTCTGCTCCTCGCCTTTAAGGCCATCCATAGCCTCACTCCTCTGTACCTCTCCGACCTCCTGCACATCAACACACCCATCCACACTCTCAGGTGTTCTGCTTCCCTCAGCCTCACTGCACCCCCCTTCCATTTAACCACCATGGGGTCTAAAGCCTTCAGCCGCTCTGCACCCCGCCTCTGGAACTCCCTCCCACTTGACATCCGCAACACTGACTCTCTCCCTGTTTTCAAATCACGCCTCAAAACACATCTCTTCACACTCGCATATCCACCCTGATCGTTATCATCACACATCCTCTGTTTTATTTATTTTATTTTTGATATACTGCATTGTCTTGTTTATGTTTTTTATGCTGGTTTTATGTATTGTGTATCTTGTTTTTTTGTATGGCGACCTTGAGATGAATGAATTATTATTATTACATTACACGCTTTTATCCAAAGCAACTCACACACTCAACACTGAGGACCCTCCCCACAGGAGCACTTTGGGGTGAAGGGTCTCAGGGACACAACGACATGCTGACTGCAGCGGGGTTTGAACCTGACCCCAACACCAACGCTCACCCCACTGCGCCACACGCCTCCCATCTCTCTCTCTCTCTCTCTCTCTCTCTCTCTCTCTCTCTCTCTCTCTCTCTCTCTCTCTCACACTCACTCACTCACCCTCAGGGGGTTTTCATTCAGGTACGGTGGCTCCCCCTCCACCATCTCTATGGCCATGATGCCCAGAGACCAGATGTCCACTTTTGGGCCGTAGGCTTTGCGGGTCACCACCTCTGGAGCCATCCAGTATGGAGTCCCCACCATGGTGCTGCGTTTACTCTGCTCCGGAGTGATCTGAGCGCAGAACCCAAAGTCAGCTGGAGGACGAGAGAGAACAGAGGGAGTGTTATGCATATACAAAGGTTAAAGGTCACCATCAATCTGCAACACTGTGATATATTTCAAAGGTTGTGCTTGAAGCTCATTGACTACCAAACGCTCGTAAGTGTTAGCAAACCAGCACATCATCAGTAAGTCAATGCAGCGAGTGGCCACGGCGTCAACGAGCAGACATATGTGGCCTCTTTGAAAAAGTTGAACATTTACCAAGTTTGTAATAATCATTATTTTATATCTGAAAGACTCATGTTGAGTTTACAATTCTCAGGAAAATCCAAGTTAAAATGTTATGTATTACTCTGTCCATGGTGGTTAGACTCAATTTAAGTTGTAGTAGTAGAATCAGAGCGCCCTCTGCTGGTCATGACAAGCAACTTCAACAACAATCTTACCCAACCTCAAAGCAACAGTGGTGTACAACAATAGATTAAAGGTCCCATGGCCATCTCTACTGATCATACTTCCATAGCTGAGGTCAACTAGAATAGATTCAGCATCTGTATGTGTATTCACTCTCTGGCCTACTCGGCCTGTTGGAGCGCCTGCCCCCCCCCTCCCCTCCCTCCCTGTGAGCCCACTCTGCTCTGATTGGTCAGCTCGCCCACTCTGTTCTGATGAGTTCACCACCGTTACAGCGGAACATCAGTGTTTGTGTTTCAATGGCGTTTGTTAGCAACCAGGAAATGACACCAGTGATGAGAAACAGATGAGAATGCTGCGTGGGGTCTGGGGGACGTGCTGGGGGGCCGTTGTGGGGCTCGCTGCTCCGCTCTGTGGGGCTCGAGGAGCGGACAGTGTGAGCTGGATTACTGGTGTCGCTTCCTGGTTGCTGCGTGGGGTCTGAGAGACATGCCAGCATGGCACCTACTCTATATCCAGCATCCAGGGAAATACAGCGGGAAATCTACCTCACACTGTCCGCTCCGGTAGCCTCGCGGGGCGGACTCCTGAGCTGCGTGCGTGCGTGCGTGCGTGTGTGTGTGTGTGTGAAAAAAAAATGGAAAAAGAAAATGTCCAGCGAGGCGTTCTGTGTCACAGACAGGTCTTCTCTGTGTTAGAGTTGTACTCCCTACAGGGTGCACTTTGAGGGTGTGTGACTCTGCAGACCGTTCACATGCAGAACAAGCTTCATAACACAAGGGGACGGGGGAGAACCGGAAAAGCAGGACATGGGACCTTTAAGAAGTTATACATGTCTTTTAATAAATATGACCCAGACTCACTGAGTTTGACGGAGCCATCCATGCCCAGCAGGATGTTGTCGCTCTTAATGTCCCGATGGATGACCTGGTTCGAGTGGAGGAACTCCAACGCCTGGAGACACTGAGAGACAGACAGGAGACAGACATAGTTTATATTACTGTTACAAATATTGATATGAAATGAGAAAAAGAACAGCCAGGACACATTAGGCACACAGAGACAGGAGGATGACAGTGATGAGGTCCACATGAGCCTCAATCCTCTCTACCTCTCTGCACACAGCAGCTATCTGGGCTTCATCCATGCAGGTCTCCGTGACGACGTCAGTCAGCGACCCTCCGGCCAGGTACTCCATCACAACCCACAGCTCGTCTCCAACCAGGTAACTGTGGGAAACATCAAACATGCAGGTACTTATATGATGTACACGTTTTGTGTTTCAATAACACCAAGACATTCCTTCAGTCATCAGACCCTATAATAAACATACTGTACACAAATCCAAATCTTAAGAGTATTTTGTTTTCAGAGTATTATATAATCAAATGTTCTGTGCATTGTGGACATATTTAACGAGCCAACGCTGCATTTGTCTTCAACCCCAGAGCTACGGGTCAGTTCCCCTTTATTTGTTAGACTTTGGAAATCAGGACCATTCTTTTCAGATGTTGGTGAGAACACCTCCTTCATATGTCTGTCGTTTTCACACTTAGTCAGAATGACTGCTTGTGCTCTCAGCTCCCCAGTGACAGCACCGTCTGAACAAATATGTACAGTCGCACAGTAAATCAGAGCGAGTTAAATGTTGTTTCCATGGGGATGACAGCATTATTACCAGTCCTGCTGGTGCTCCTCAATGTCTCTCAGGACAAACGGGTAACTACGGTAACAACACCCACTCCATAAATGTCTAGACTGTTGGCAAGGCAACAGCAACACTGAACATGATAAAACCTTTCAACAGGGTTCAGTCTGGATGGTTCCATCTCCCATGTTTACGTGGAATATTTGGTGTCCAGTATTTCCAGCAGATTGTGTTTTTCAACTTGCTTTACATATATACTACATTCAGTATGTTTGCTGTCAGAACAACATCGACAGCAGGATGTCAGATGAGTGTGAACCTGCCAACTGAAGATATCCCTCCAACTGTTAAAGCTGCAGCCTGTTCAATCTGTGTGTGTGCGTGTGTGTGCGTGTGTGTGTGTGTGTGTGTGTGTGTGTGTGTGTGTGTGTGTGTGCGTGTGTCTAACCTGTCTAGGTAGTTGACAATGTTTGGATTCTTATTTTCCCTCATCACCAGGATCTCATTGATGATCAGTTCCTTCTTGGGCTGCTGCTGCAGGTTCATCTGTTTAATGGCCACCTGAGAGATGAGAGGATTATTGGACTTTCTCAGAACTATGCAAATAAGTCACACATATTTCAAACGAAACTGAGAGCAGAGAGGGTGGAGAAAGTGGGGGGTACAATAAAAGAAAGAAAGATGTACGAGTAAATTGAAAGAGAAAAATAAGGTGGGAGGGAATAAAATACGCCTAAAAGGGAAAATGTAAAAGAAGTGAAGACAGACAGTCGGAGGGACGTCTCTAAATCTGAGGCAGTGAAAGTGACCCTCAGAGACCCTGACCCAGCAGACTCTGAAGTGACCCTGGAGGTCCCAGCTGGTAAACCCTGTTCCTGACACAGTGTTCTCACGACCTGCCTTCTGCCTCACTTGAGGGCACAGACTTCTAGCCTCTTCCCTAACCCCTCAGAATGGTGAGAGAGGGATTCCCTTTGGACCTGCTGCAGACTCTGCTCCTTCAGCTACAGTAGCACTGTCTGCACACCTCTGTGGTCTGTCCTGGCTCTACAGACAACAGGTGATGTTAGATATGAAGGCTAGATGTCACTCCGCTCGGTCAGGAAACAGTAATGATCATTGGTTCAATGGACCTGTCCTCCTAAGTAAACATACTAAGAACCAACGTAAGACGAGAGGCAAGAAACACACCAGTGCGTTTGATTCTGATATTATTTAGAAGGCTTGTATGTGGAGTAGCAGTGACTGAGTGTCAAAATTGTACTTATTTTTATTCTGACTTATTTCATTCTATTTCATTAACATTTTACTACTTAAGTTGCAACATCCTATTTGTTTCAAAAACTAGATCCTACTGTGGGATTAATCTCCACTTTAGCAGCACAGCTTTATGGATGGCCACCATACAGCGTCTGTACGTTTTAGTCTTGGAACTAAACATTATCTTCAAGTGTGTCCAACACGTCCTGATCAGTGAGTCCCCTCAGAGCACAGAGGGGGGACGGGGGCACACACCTCCTGTCCTGTGGCGATGTCGATGGCTGTGTACACCGTCCCAGACGCCCTGTGAACACACAGCAGAGCACAGACACACATTGTGTCACATTAACTCACCGTAACATTCATTTCAGTGATTGGAACGGATTCAGACTGTAAATGTATACCTTCCAAATAAAGTGTGTGTAAATGGTCCGAGCACGTTCTGCACACACAGCCTACAGGGAATTCTAAAGTAGTGCTGTCTAGAAACAATGTTCCAAACTAAAAACAACTCCTAATGATGTATTTTATTGAGTATAACACATGCTGAGGGTTTATTAAAATAAAAGGTGTGTGGTGTGATTTAGACCCCGGTGCTATTGGCTCTGGATGACCTATGATGGACTGGAGACACGTGCATCACCTCGACCCAAAGCAACTGAAAGCTGCTCCACCAGATGGTACGTTGGGTTCAGAATATTAAAGACTCTCAAAGAGTAATGCAAACACTTGGGCCTGTTTTCGCTTATGTCAATCTTCTGGAATCTTTCTTTGCAGAGCGAAAGCTCTTTCTACAACACGTAAAGCCACTCTTCATTCTCACATGAGAGTTGAGTGGGTGAGCCTCCACACCCTGACTCAGCACTTCTATCACTCACCCCTGTCCAATCTTCTCAAACCGTGTATACTTCTTCTTGGGGTCTCCCACACTTACGATGGTCCCTGAGAAAGACAAAGAAAGAAGAGTCTCTTATTGAGTGGTCGTAACGAGCAGTAAAGTATGAGGAGACAGGAAGTCAGACCCTTTAACTTCCTGTTCCCTGAACCTACGGATCGGAATGGATAGAACAGCTGACTTTCTATCCATCCACAGTGAGCTCTATGGTCATCACACTCAGACCAATGCAGCATGCTGACCGGAGAGAGAAGAGGATCTACACAGAGAGAGAAAGATGGACAGAAGGAAGGAGACACAGATTTAACACGTCAGAAACTAGAAGGTAATGTACAGATACTCAACAGCTCGGACGCTAAGACACAGGCGGAAAGAAATTAAGGAAGAATTAGAAGTAACAAAAGAAACAGAGGAGAGGAGGGGGCTAGATAATGAAATATAACATAGCTGAAGAAACAAAAGAAAAGCAAGGAGGGATGAAAGGCAGAAAGTAATGGCTGTGGCTCAGTGTGCCGATCTTCCGATCAGAAGAGCGCTGGTTAAATCCCAGCGGCAGTCAGCATGTGTCCCTGAGACTGTCCACAGGCCTGAGTGTATGTGTTGGGTAAAAAGCATCTAACAAGGGACATGTCATGTAATTAAGTCAGGAAGAAAGGTAGAATGAAGAGATGAAAGAAGTTAGAAGTAGACATGACAAGGATAGAACATAATCAGAAAAACAAAGGAAAGGAAGGAAAGGAAGGAAAGAGGGGATCAGCTCTGAGTCCGTTCAGTAATCAGAGTCCACAGGCAGTGATTAGAGGACACCACTCTGTCTCTCTGCAACCACAGGAGACTGGACAATGGAGAGAGAGGACCACCAATCAGATGTGAGGATTGGACATTGGGGGCGGGGACAGTGGATATCAGGTCTGTCAATCAGAGATACAGACAGGCAGTATCCTGGTCTTACCAGCAGAGGGAGATCTGAGCACATCTGGACAGGCGTGGGGCGAGGTTCAGAAAATATACAGGCTTTATTACAAATACACAACAACAGTTCAATGTTATTCTGAAGGGTTGGTGTACGACTGTCCAACTATACCAACATTTAACTGTGGGGAATACAAGTTAAACATTTATCAATGTATTATCTAGGTTAAATGGTGTTAAAAATTAAACGTGACGTATCAAATTCATCATTTCCTTATTATAACTCATCATTTATCACACAAACCTCCTCCTGCACCTTCCTGTGAGGGAGGTGCAGGACATTGAGAGGAGAACCAGTGATTTCTGGATTGGCTAGAGCTTGTACTGGCATATGATTTGATTGGCTGACGCTTCTGTCGAAGCTTCAAAAGTAGAACATTGCTCTACTTTTGAAGCGAGCAACGCGAGCAAAGCGAAAGCGACGCAACCACAATGCAGTTCGGCAAAGCGTGATGTCACCCCATTCAAAGTGAATGGGCAGAAGCATTGAAGCTTCAACGCACGCCGCCGTGTGGACGGGCCGTGACGTTAGAGTCTAACTCCCGCCTGATCCAAATAAGGCAAAAGAGGCGGGACCTGCTGCCACCGAGCTGGAAGTTCCAGAGCTAGCTCAGGCTAAGAAGCTAAGCTAACATGAAATACATGCATACCAAGTTACTGCGTGGCACTGCATGGTTTTGATAAAACAGTGTAGTTCCACTATATAAACATTACATTCAAAATCAAACGAGACAATCTGCAAGAGAATGAGCTATTTTTTGTTATTCTTAATGCTTGTTATTCACATGTTAATAAAATAAAATAAGTACCGATACATAGCAGAACAATTGTGGCGATGTTCAGCTTAATAAGCCTTGTTCAACATCATTTATTTAGCTAATACTACAGTGGGCTGCAGGCGAACCAAGTCCGCGTTTCGCTGCATTCCTTGATCTCCAGTTATAACGCGGGACTCGCAGGGGGCTAGCTCCGGTGGCCACCACTGGGATAATTGGGTCCCCTTTTAACATTTGCTCCTGTTTAGCATTATGGGCGTCATATCCATAGACTATAAAAGTCTTACCCAAGGCTGAATCATAAACTAAACCAGGGGTCGGAAACCTTTTTGATATGAAGTGCCATTACAAAAAATAATTGTTATGAGCGTGCCGACGATCGTGAATTATCAACGGGGCCTGACAAACCGACCCGATTTCGGGAGTCAGAGTCCGTCAGAGGCAGTCGGGCATTCGCGGTGCCCTACTCAGGTTGGTGTGTCCCGCACCGTCGTTCCTTTACGGCACATTTTCACACCTCCTGCGGCCGATTCAACATGTTGACGGCCAAAGAAATCACTCTGATTGGCTGTTGCTTCTTTTGAATGACGAATACACACTATTGCCACTCGTCTACTGAAGTCTTTGCGGTGTGTTCGTAGGTGGGCGGCGTAGCCGATGTAAAAGTCGGTACGCGTTCTTTGGTCTCAGGTTGGTGTGTAGCAGCCTTTAGAGAGAGAGAGAGGGGTGTGCATGTGTGGATGGTAGAGCGACAGTGAGCAAGCGTGTGTATGTTTCTGAAGTGAAACGAGGCAGCAGAAAAACAGAGGTCTGTGATGTATTTTGTGAAACAGAAGAACAGCTAAATAAATGCAACGGCCTCCCAAGAAGAGCTCGCCTCTCTCCAGCCATTGAAGCTAAAGTGGGTTATTGAACCTGAAGCTTGTTGCTTCTGCCCTGGGAGACGACAGAGTCATCCCCCCCTTTTCCTCGACTACGGTCTGGGAGCCGACAGGAAGGTTCAACACACAGATGGCCAGTCCGCCCCTTTGTAGCATATTATTTCGATGAGCAGATCGCCACTGGGCTTTCAACTAAAGACACAGCCACGCAAAAACTGCGGCATGTGTACAGCTCCTTATGGGTACTGCAGTTAGTGCTTTCCTCTGTGGGGAAACGACCAGCACCACGGAGGAAAGCGGCAGAAAGTCACCTGGAGTTAAAGAGAGCGGGCTGCGCTGCGTGCATGGCTTCCTTCTGCAGGTAACAGTGAGACGCGCTCTGGCGGCAGGCTCGTTCAGGATCCGAAAATACAATTTAAATATTTTGCACACTTATTCCACTTATTCCTAGTGTGCCACTGGTTACGGTGGCACGCGTGTCAGGGGTTGCCGACCCCTGAACTAAACTGAATATATATATATACATATATATATATATATATTAGGGCAGTCAAGTTAACGCATTAATAACACGTTAACGCAAAAAAAAATGAACGCCACTAATTATTTTAACGCGATTAACGCATTTGTATTCTTTTTCCTCGGCCGCCCCGTAGTTTCAGAGCACATCGATTTTAAAATACCATCTGCTGACAGCCCCGCTCCTGCCGCCCGCTTGTGGCAGACCACACTTCCAAGCTCACCGGCAGGCACCGACTGGCCTACGGGAGGACCGGGCGGGTGTGTGTAATGTGGCCCGAGCGAGCGAGAGAGAGACCTTACGTGCTTGTTGTTGTTAGCATCTGGTGCTAGCTAGCTGCGCTAACGGATATAAGGAGCTGTTTAACTGAAAACAGAGGAGCGACATTTCACCACAACTGCGCCGAGCACTTGACTTTATGCAGGAAGCAGACAGCGGGACATTGTACGAAAAGTCAGCACACTCATGATTGCAGCGTCTAGGCAGCTCCCGTTCGAGCATATGCCTTGAGTTGCACATAGCTCCAACACACACACACACACACACACACACACACACACACACACACACACACACACACACACACACACACACACACACACACACACACACACACACACACACCACACACACACACACACACACACACACACACACACACACACACACACACACACACACACACACACACACACACACACACACACACACACACACACACACACACACACACACACACACACAATTTGTATTGAATGAGAGAGGTTCCAGGTTGTTGTGTTTAATATTCATGAGAATATTTGTCATTGTTCAAATGATAATAAACATTAGCATAAAGCATATTTGTCCAATCAGATGTTGATAAGAGTATTAAAAAAAAATATTCCTCTAAGGTACATTTAGAACAGATGAAAAATGTGCGATTACCTATGGACAATCATGCGATTAATCGCGAGTAATTTTTTTAATCGACTGACAGCCCTAATATATATATATATATATATATATAAATATACATACATACATACATACATACATACATACATGTATAAAGGGTTACGTCCTTAGCTGGCTAATAAGCTATATAACAAGCTAAGCTAACAAGAACACACACACCTGCTTACGGGGTTAACATGTATAATATTATCATTTTAGACTTCTTGGAAGTTCTGTTAGTACATTCAACCGGCTAAAGGGTCAAGTACAGTAACTACAACTAGCTAACGTTGTAGCCTAGCAGAGTGGACAAGCCGTTAGCTGACAGTGAGGCACGTACCTGTCCATCAAAGTGACCACGCCCTAATTTATGCAAAAACGTTAAGACCTAATATAAATAAAAGGGTTGCGTTATAAAACAATTCACTCAACAATTAATAATCATTAAGGTGGAATATAACTATACCCCCTCTCTGAAGAACCAGCACCTTACCGTGGTAGAGAGGTTTGTGTGCCCTGATGAACCTGGGGGCTGTGTTGTCTGGAACCTTGTGTTCCTGGTAGGGTTTCCCATGGCAAATTGGTCTCAGGCAAGGGGCCAGACTAAGATTGGTTCAAAAGACCTCATGAAAGAAATAAGAACAAGAAGTGAGGATACCCGGCCCGGAGGAAGCCCGGGGTCCCCTTCTGGAGCCAGGCCCAGAAGGAGGACTCGTCGGCGAGCGTCTGGTGGCCGGGCTTGCCACGGAGCCCGGCCGGGCCCAGCCCGAAAAGGCAACGTGGGCAACACCTCCGCTTCTCCGTCCCGCGGGCCCACCACCTACGGGAAACATCGATGGGGTCGGGTGCGCTGCCAGAAGGGTGGCAGTGAAAGCGGAGGGTCTCGACGGACCAGACCCGGGCGGCAGAAGCTGGCTTTGGGGACGTGGAACGTCACCTCTCTGGGGGGGGAAGGAGCCGGAGCTTGTGCGGGAGGTGGAGCGGTACCAGTTGGATCTGGTTGGGCTCACCTCTACGCACAGCGTCGGCTCTGGAACCTTACTTCTGGATAGGGGTTGGACTCTATTCTTCTCCGGAGTTGCTCACGGTGTGAGGCGCCGGGCGGGTGTGGGGATACTCACAAGTCCCCGGTTAGGTGCTTCGTTGTTGGAGTTTACCCCAGTGGACGAGAGGGTCGCCTCCCTACGCCTGCGGGTTATGGGGGGGAAAACTCTGACTGTTGTGTGTGCTTATGCACCCAACAGCAGTTCAGAGTATTCGGCCTTCTTGGAGACCCTGGAAAGAGTCCTGTATGGGGCTCCTGAAGGGGACTCCTTAGTCTTGCTGGGAGACTTCAACGCACATGTGGGCAATGATGGAGACACTTGGAGGGGCGTGATTGGGAGGAACGGCCCCCCTGATCTGAACCGGAGTGGTGGTTTGTTACTGGACTTCTGTGCTAGTCATGGATTGGCCATAACAAACACCATGTTCGAACATAAGGATGCTCATAAGTGTACGTGGTACCAGAGCACCCTAGGCAGAAGGTCCATGATCGATTTCGTTATCGTATCATCGGACCTGAGGCCGTATGTTTTGGACACTCGGGTAAAGAGAGGGGCGGAGTTGTCAACTGATCACCATCTGGTGGTGAGTTGGGTCGAGTGGCGGGGGAAGCCTCTGGATAGACCTGGTAAGCCCAAACGTGTAGTTCGGGTGAACTGGGAACGTCTGGAGGAGGCCCAAGTTCAGGAGGCCTTCAACTCACACCTCCGGCGGAGCTTTTCGGGCATTCCTGTGGAGGTTGGGGACATTGAACCAGAGTGGTCGGTGTTCAAAGCCTCTATTGCCGAAGCCGCGGCGGGGAGCTGTGGTCTCAAGGTCCTAGGTGCCTCAAGGGGCGGTAACCCTCGAACCTCCTGGTGGACACCGGTGGTCAGGGAAGCCGTCCGACTGAAGAAGGAGGCCTTCAGGGATTTGTTATCCCGGGGGACTCCCGAGGCAGTTGCAAGGTACCGACAGGCCCGAAGGGCAGCAGCCTCATCCGTGGCCGAGGCAAAGCAGCGGGTGTGGGAGAAGTTCGGAGAAGACATGGAGAAGGACTTTCGGGCGGCACCAAAGTTGTTCTGGAAAACTGTCCGACACCTCAGGAGGGGGAAGCAGGGAACCATCCAAGCTGTGTACAGTAAGGATGGGACGTTGTTGACCTCAACTGATGGAGTGTTGGGGCGTTGGAAGGAACACTTTGAGGAACTCCTGAACCCGACAACTCCGCCCTCTATGTTAGAGGCAGAGCTGGAGTATGACGGGGGATCAACGCCAATCTCCCGGGGGGAGGTCACTGGGGTCGTCAAACAACTCCACAGTGGCAAAGCCCCGGGGGTGGATGAGATCCGCCCGGAAATGCTGAAGGCTCTGGGTGTTGAGGGACTGTCATGGTTGACACGTCTCATCAACGTTGCGTGGAAGTCGGAAACAGTACCGAAGGAGTGGCAGACCGGGGTGGTGGTCCCCCTTTTCAAAAAGGGGGATCAGAGGGTGTGTGCCAATTACAGAGGCATCACACTACTCAGCCTCCCCGGGAAAGTTTACTCCAAGGTACTCGAAAGGAGGGTCAGGCCGATTGTCGAACCTCAGATTGAGGAGGAACAATGCGGATTCCGTCCTGGTCGTGGAACGACGGATCAGCTTTTTACTCTCGCAAGGATCCTGGAGGGGGCCTGGGAGTACGCTTATCCGGTCTACATGTGTTTTGTAGACTTGGAGAAGGCGTATGACCGGGTTCCCCGGGAGGTACTGTGGGAGGTGCTGCGGGAGTATGGGGTGAGGGGGTCTCTACTCAGGGCCATCCAATCTCTGTACTCCCAAAGCGAGAGCTGTGTCCGGGTCCTCGGCAGTAAGTCGGACCCATTTCCGGTGAGGGTTGGCCTCCGCCAGGGCTGCGCTTTGTCACCAATCCTGTTTGTAATATACATGGATCGGATTTCGAGGCGTAGTCGTGGGGGGGGGGTCTGCAGTTCGGTGGACTAAGGATTGCACCACTGCTTTTTGCAGATGATGTGGTTCTGATGGCTTCATCGGTCTGCGACCTTCAGCACTCACTGGATCGGTTCGCAACCGAGTGTGAAGCGGCTGGGATGAGGATCAGCACCTCCAAATCTGAGGCCATGGTTCTCAGCAGGAAACCGATGGATTGTCCACTCCAAGTAGGGAATGAGTCCTTACCCCAAGTGAAGGAGTTCAAGTATCTCGGGGTCTTGTTCTCGAGTGAGGGATCAATGGAGCGTGAGATGGGCCGGAGAATCGGAGCAGCGGGAGCGGTATTGCAGTCGCTTTACCGCACCGTTGTGACGAAAAGGGAGCTGAGCCGGAAGGCAAAGCTCTCTGTCTACCGGGCCATTTTCGTTCCTACCCTCACCTATGGTCATGAAGGATGGGTCATGACCGAAAGAACGAGATCGCGGATACAAGCGGCCGAGATGGGTTTCCTCCGCCGGGTGGCTGGTGTCTCCCTTAGAGATAAGGTGAGAAGTTCGGTCATCAGGGAGGGACTCGGAGTTGAGCCGCTCCTCCTTCGCGTCGAAAGAAGCCAGTTGAGGTGGTTCGGGCACCTAGTTAGGATGCCACCTGGGCGCCTCCCTAGGGAGGTGTTCCAGGCACGTCCAGCTGGGAAGAGACCAAGGGGTAGACCTAGGACCAGGTGGAGGGATTATATCTCTTCGCTGGCCTGGGAGCGCCTTGGGATCCCCCAGTCAGAGCTGGTTGATGTCGCCAGGGAAAAGAAAGTTTGGGAGCGGGAGAAGATGGATGGATGGATGGATAACTATACCCCGAATGATTTATATTGCATCCAGGGGTAGAAACATGTTTATTTCTGCTGTAAAGTTGGGCATTTTAACATGGGGGTCTATGGAAATTCATCCTTTCTGCAGTCATCGCCTATCGGCCAATAGATGAACTGCAGTTTGTGGCACTTCCTTATTGGCCTCCCGGATCTGCCCCAGAGTTTGCCGCTTGGTCTGAACACAGAGTGTAAACTCTAAATATAGCACTCAGGGACTTGCTGAACTCTGCTTCACAATTCTTTACAGGAAGCTGATTGTGGATGATGATGGTTATTTATACAGAGATATAAGATATGAGGGATTCAAACCATCTTCCTTAATGACCACGACTCATTTGTTTGAGTCACTTTACAATTCTCCAATTGTTGTTTTAGACTTTCCAGCAGAAAACAGAACCCAGCTGTAAGCATTGGATCCTGATTCGATCAGTTGGAATACAAACTCTGAAACTCTGGTTTACAAAGGCTGAGAGATTGTAATGTGTTGTTTTACAACTGAAATGAAGACAGTATATATCCCCTTCGTACATTTTTAAGCTTTTGGCTTTTTATTTAGCTAACAACTGGCTACAGGAGATTTCAGAGGATGTTTTACTAGTCAGCCTTTACAGACATGTGTTGACTCACGCTCCTGCAAACTTTTCTAAATCAGGTTTCTCAACTTGTAGATTTAGATTTGAGATTTGGTCGGACAGGTAGGCATGCAGCTCCTTTACACAGGGAACTTCTGGCATTTGCATTTATGCTTCAAAAATCACAAGTGGCATTCATTTTTAAAGACACTCTTGCTGAACAAACATGTAGGTCTCATACACGTTGTCACCAAGCGGCAAACTCTGGGGAACAGCCGGGAAGCCAATACGGAAGTGCCACACACTGCAGTTCACACATGGGCCACTAGGGACTGGCAGCAGAAAGGAGCAATTTCCATAGACCCCCATGTTAAAATGCCCAACTTTACAGCAGAGAAAAACATGTTTCTACCCATGGATGCAATAGATATAAATATCGATATAGTTAGATTCCACCTTCATGATTATGGGGTCTTAACGTTTTTGCATAAATTAGGGCGTGGCCACGTTGATCCACTCTGCTAGGCTACAACCATAGAGGCTACAACGATAGTTAGTCATAGTACTGTACTTGACCCTTTAGCTTTAGCCGTGTTCGTGGTGATTGTGCCTTTTAGGGAATATTGTTACAAATACCAGACAATTAAAATGTCGTGCTGTGCGCTTGAATGTACTAACAGAACTTCCAAGAAATCTAAAATGATAATATTATACATGTTAACCCCGTTTGCAGGTGTTTGTGTGCTTGGTAGCTTAGCTTGTACTTATTAGCCAGCTAAGGACGTAACCCTTTATGCATACATATACATGTTTAGTTTATGATTCAGCCTTGGGTAAGACTTTTATAGTCTATGGCTATGACGCCCATAATGCTAAACGGGAGCACATGTTAATAGGGAACCCAATTATCCCAGTGGTGGCCGCCGGAGCTAACGGAGCCGCAGGGGGCTAGCTCCAGCCAGCGTCCCGGAGCTAGCCCACTGCGGCTCCGTTAGGTCCGGGCGGTGGAGTCCGTCTTTTCTCAATGTGTGAATGACGAGCATTAAGAATAACAACATATAGATAATTCTCTTGCAGATTGTCTCATTTGATTATGAATGTAACGTTTATATAGGGGAACTACACTGTTAGCAGTAACTTGGTATGCATGTATTTCATGTTAGCTTAGCTTCTTAGCCTGAGCTAGCTCTGTTTACTTCCAGCTCGGAGGCAGCAGGTCCCGCCTCGGCTCCGCCTCTTTGCCCTTATTTGGAGCAGGCGGGATTAGACTCTGACGTCACAGTCGAGCCGTTAGTGGCCGACTCCGCCTACTAAGGGCTTCACGGCAACTCTGCAGAACCCTATGGGTGACGTCACGGACACTACGTCCATTTATATATACAGTCTATGGTTGTTACCCAAAGAAAAATGAAAACCCCTGTGGCTCCTGATGAGGGAACCAAGGCAGAGGGAAGAGCCCTAAAGCCAGACACGAGTTAGGCTCGTCTGCACTTGTGGGACCCTAAGCTATAGATGTGTTTTTAAATGTGTTTTTGGGTAGATTCGTGAAATAAGGTCTGTTAAGAAAAGCTAAAGAGATGTTCATGTTTTGTCTACATTGTTATGCTGATTCTGCAGCTTTAAGACTGCCTTCAGTGGAGAGGAGGGGAACCACACACAGCTGGTAATATATATATCCTATATATAGGACAGATTTCTTAAATAATGATAACTATGTTTGAATATCTTTATACTAATAGAGATAATATAAAAAGAATATCGTACTAGAGATACTCTCGTGTTTAAAAGCTACGAGGTGTGTGTGTGTGTGTGTGTGTGTGTGTGTGTGTGTGTGTGTGTGTGTGTGAGAGAGCAGCCTTACGTAGTTTCTCTAGAATCTCCTCGTCCGACATCTTCTTCTTCCTGGTCTTGTCCTGGGGGCGGGGCACAGAAGGCCCGGGGGCGGGGCATGCACTGGGTGGGCTGCTGGGAGCTCCCTCTGCAGCAGGGGCGGGGGTACCAGCGGCTGTCGGCATGGTGATGGGGGAGGTCGCAGCATCTTTGGTGGGAGGAGGAGGGAGCGGCTCGATCACTGAGCGAGTGTATATCTGGAGTTCAAACAAGTGAAATTAAATCAGTGTTGAGAAAATACTTTAGATATTATTTAAGTGTCCAATCTGCTTTCTTTTATAGACATTCAAGACGCAGTGAACACATCCAACCAGGATTTGGGCTGAAGTGTTTCATTTGTCTACCATTATAGTTTGTACAGGACAATGATGGAACCCTTCATATATCTAAGCAATGAAAACACCAGCAGTGAGGATGACCACGTGTCTTTTGGAAATGTTTTTCATCTCCTAAACCATCCGTTAATACATCACAAAGCACACAGACGGAACCCACACATTTATTGTCTCATCTGACAAACAGCAATAAGACACTGAGTGTGTAATCTCGACTAGATAGGACTCACTGCTGATTCAGAAACCTGTGTAAGTTCTATTTTTGTTTCTAGACCTCTCTGTTTCATTCATTCTACTCTGTATAATTGTTCTGTAGTTATTCTGACTAAAATTGTGTTTTGAAATCTCAGAACGGCTAAAATACATGTTTTTCAGGCAGAAATCTGGGTAAACTTGTTTTTTCAGAAATCTTAAAAACTGAAACATTTGCTTGTTAGGGTTCACTTTCATTAGGGTTTACTTTGATTAAACAATTGAACAAATACTAAGTGCTTTACTAGGGGTAATTTTAGTAGGGTTATCTTAAAACCTCTGTAACAAGGGTTTAGTGTAAAAAGGGCATTACAATAGGCCTGAAGGCTCAGCTGATTGTGTGAAGTGAGACGGTTTCAGCTGGTGCCCATCAATCAATCAATCAATCAATCAATCAATCAATCAATGTTTATTTATATAGCCCAATATCACAAATGTTACATTTGTCTCAGTGGTCTTCAGTGTGTACAGAATATCAGTATGACAATACGACACCCTCTGTCCTTAGACCCTCACATCGTACAAGGAAAAACTTCCAAAGAAAACCCAGTTTAAAGGGAAAAATGGGAGAAACCTCAGGGAGAGCAACAGAGGAGGGATCCCTCTCCCAGGACGGACAGACGTGCAATAGATGCCGTGTGTAAATTGAAAAGATAATACATTTGCAACATAGCTGCAGAGAGTTAACTAATTAAAGGGGCGTAGGCCCACAGCTGTGACAACTTAGCAATCAGGATTAGTGTCCATTTTAGGAAGCACTTTCCTGGAGCTTCAGCGTCATACTGACAAAGACAATAGAGTCCTGCTGGAGTCACGAGTATCACTGGTGTTTCTAGCCCCTCATGCTAAAATCATGTGTATATTCTCCATTCCTGTTTATGTGTCCCCTCACAATTATCACTGGCCCCGTGCGTCTCCTAATCGCTATAACCGCCCTGCTCTCGTCTATCCCACGTGCTCCACTGACATCCTACATCTAGTTTCAGGCGGCCTGTGGAACTGCCAGTCAGCTGTTCCTAAGGCTGACTTCATCTCTGGCTACGCCTCCCTGCAGTCTCTGGATTTCCTTGCTCTCACTGAGACCTGGATTACTCCATTCAAGACATCCACCCCAGCAGCTCTCTCCACAGCATACTCCTTCTCCCATACACCCAGACCCACAGGCAGAGGAGGGGGCACTGGTCTCCTGCTCTCTCCCAAATGGAGCTTTTCCCTCTTCGAGCTACCTAACTTCGCTCCTTCCACCTTTGAATTCCATGCTGTCACAGTAACCCATCCTATACAATGAACCCTTGTTGTTCTCTACCGTCCACCAGGCGCCTTGGGGGACTTCTTGGAGGAATTAGATCATCTCCTCTCACACATCCCTGAAACTGGCCCTCCCGCTGTACTTCTCGGAGACTTCAACCTCCAGACGGGGAAGATAGACGAACTAACATCTCTGTTAACCGCCTTTGCTTTCTCACTGTCTCCGTCCCCACCAACTCATAAAGCTGGCAGTGTCCTTGATCTCATATTCTCAAGGAACTGCACTACTTCTAACCTCTCTGTAAACCCGCTCCACACCTCCGATCACTTCTTCATTTCATTCTCTCTACCCCTTTCCAAACATAACAAACTAATCTCTTCTCATCCTGCACCTGTCCGCCGTAACCTCCGTTCCCTCTCCCCCTCTACCTTTGCCTCATCGGTGCTCTCAGCCCTCCCTTCCTCTGACTCGTTCCAACTCCTGCCTTAAAGCTCTGCTGCAGAAACTCTCCTCTCTCCTCTCTCATCCTCTGTGGCCTCTCTCTGTCCTCTCACATCTCGGCAGGCTCGTCAGTCCCCTCCTGCTCCCTGGCTAAATGACGCACTGCGTGCTAATAGAACCGTCCTTCGGGCAGCAGAGCGGAAACGGTGGAAATCCAAACACCATGACGACCTCCTAACCTATCAGGCTCTCCTCTCCTCTTTCTCTGCTTCGATATCTCAAGCAAAAAGCACTTTCTTTCAAGAAAAGATCCAATCTTCCTATTCCAATCCCAAACAACTATTTTCCATCTTCTCCACCCTCTTGGACCCCCCAGAGCCTCTTCTGCCAAGGGACTAAAGAAACCCACTCTCGACCCGTCTGACGTTATAAACTACAGGCCTGTCTCTCTCCTCCCGTTCCTGTCTAAAACACTTGAACGCGCTGTCTTTAGACAACTCTCCTGCTATCCATCAGAACAACCTTCTGGATCCGCACCAGTCTGGTTTCAAGGCAGGTCACTCCACAGAAACTGCCCTCCTTGCCGTCACTGAGGAACTGCACACTGCCAAAGCAGCCTCCCTCTCCTCTGTCATCACCCTGTTGGACCTGTCTGCTGCATTCGACACGGTGAACCATCAGATCCTCCTTCGCACTCTCCAAGAACGTGGAGTTTCAGGCTCTGCACTTTCCCTCCTCACCTCATACCTCAAAGACCATACCTACAGGGTAACTTGGAGACGGTCTGAGTCCGACCCTTGTCAATTAACTACAGGGGTCCCTCAGGGCTCTGTTCTTGGTCCCCTCCTCTTCTCCCTGTACACAAACTCGCCCGCATGGTTTTTCATACCACTGCTACGCTGACGACACCCAATTAATTCTGTCCTTCCCCCGCTCAGAGACCCAGGTCGTCGCACGCATCTCTGCTTGTTTAGCTGACATCTCTCAGTGGATGTCTGCTCATCACCTCAAGATCAACCTTGACAAGACTGAACTGCTTTTCCTTCCGGGAAAAGATTGTCCCACTCTTGACCTGACTATCAACATTGGCACCTCTGTTGTTTCCCCGACTCAGACTGCAAGGAATCTGGGTGTGACCCTAGATAACAACCTGTCCTTCACTGCAAACATCGCTGCTACAACTCGCTGCTGCAGATACACGCTTTACAACATCAGGAGGATGCGTACCCAGCTGACCCAGAAAGCCACGCAGGTTCTGGTCCAGGCTCTCGTCACTTCACGTCTAGACTACTGCAACTCCCTCCTGGCTGGTCCACCTGCATGTGCCATCCGACCTCTGCAGCTCATCCAGAATGCAGCGGCTCGTCTGGTCTTCAACCTTCCTACATGTTCCCACACCACTCCGCTCCTCCGCTCTCTCCACTGGCTTCCGGTAACTTCTAAAATCCACTTCAAGACAATGGTACTTGGGTACCATGCTGCGAATGGATCTGGCCCTTCCTACATCCAGGACATGGTTAAACCGTACACCCCAGCACGTGCACTCCGCTCTGCATCAGCCAAACGGCTCGATGCACCCTCGCTGCGAGGGGGACCCAAGTTCCCATCAGCAGAAACACGTGGGTTTGCTATCCTGGCTCCAAAATGGTGGAATGAGCTCCCCATTGAAATCAGGACAGCAGATAGCTTACACACCTTCCGGCTCAGACTGAAAACTCATCTCTTTCGACTCCACTTCGAGCGATAGAACTATTAACGAAGCACTTATATACTAATAAAGGACTGGCTTACCTATAGCCAGTTGAGTAGCACTTGAAATGTGTTGGCTCTATGAAACCTGATGTACTTTATGATTCTGTTTTCTTCAAGGTTGTGTCTTCCTGGTCGAACGCACTTATTGTAAGTCGCTTTGGATAAAAGCGTCAGCTAAATGTAATGTAAAAGACACTGTAAGAACATGCTTCAACGTAGGACAAGTATTGTAACTAAGCTGTGAAGGGTTTAAGGTGTGTGTGTGTGTGTGTGTGTGTGTGTGTGTGTGTGTGTGTGTGTGTGTGTGTGTGTGTGTGTGTGTGTGTGTGTGTGTGTGTGTGTGTGTGTGTGTGTATATGTGTGTGTGAGTGTGTACCATGGACACAGTGGTGGTGCCATGGAAGCTGCCTCTCAACCACCAACCTGTCTGACATAGGAGCAACAATGTGTGACTGTCTGTGTGAGGGAAAAAAACAAAAGGGATTTATGAAGTCGTTCCACGAGATTGTGTGTGTGTGTGTGTGTGTGTGTGTGTGTGTGTGTGTGTGTGTGTGTGTGTGTGTGTTTAGTCTTTTAACCAAGCCATATCTTTTGGTTGCAGTTTTCGTTTTCAGTCTTTCTTAAAACTAAAAACTTTCACAGCTTATTTCAGCTTTAGTTTCTTCAACAGCAGATACAACAATGATGACAGTAATATAAAGGCCCAACAAAATGTAATTTTACTATATTAAACTCAGTTGACATTTTATTAGGCACTTAAAGCTGAAACTAATGCGGTCTAATAACATGACTTGACAGAACAAATCTACACTCCATGGAGGTTATAATGTTCGGCTCCTGCAATAAAAATGTCCTAATTGTTAGGTCTGCTTTAGGATAGGCCATGTGTTCTTGTCCACTGAGTGCTTTCAGTCACACACCTTGTCTGTGTGTGTGTGTGTGTGTGTGTGTGTGTGTGTGTGTGTGTGTGAGTGTGAGTGTGAGAGCTTTATATCCTCCATTGATTGCATCAACTCATCCAGATGACTTCTTATGTATACAAAGAAGTACAGATGTGTTGTGTGTTCAGATAAAGTAGTGATCTTCAGCTGGACTGGAAGAGTGTTTCTTTTACTCTTTAATTGAAATGCTCTACGTCTAGCTGTACTATCCTACATCTTTAATTGTAGTTTTCTACTCTAACCTTCTCCTTCCCTAATACTGAACTCCTAGGAAATGTTATGACCCAACATTTTACACACAAACAAGCTTCTGTAAAACTTTAAAGCTGTTTAAAAATGTATTTAAAAACAACTTTAAAGTGATTATTTAAGTTCACTTTATACTTCCTTTATATTTTATTTCAGCCTTTAGAGGCCGGTCCTCCCTGCTTCACAGGACTGTGTGAGGTTACCCTGGAGACGGGGTTAGGATGGGATGTTGCTGGATGATGGGATGCATTACATTATTGAGGGTCCTGACAGATATAGGGTGTGTGTATGTGTGTGTGTGTCCTTACTGATTTGGTGTGTTCTGGCCGAGGGGCGATTACCGGTGGGGGCTCAGCCTCATCTTCATCGTCGTCTTCTGATACGGTTGCTATGGCGGGCGTCTCCGACACGGCCTTGGAGCCCTGCATGATGTCAGAGGGAGAGAGAGGGCGGAGCCTCAGTGACATCACGGTCACATGAGCCAACATGAGACCCATCATCGCTTCCTGCTGTTACAAACTCTTCTCTTCTACTTCATCTCTCCTCAGGCAGAGAAGTGCCTTTTCCCCTCTGAATTCAGTCTCTCTCTCTCTCTCTCTCTCTCTCTCTCTCTCTCTCTCTCTCTCTCTCTCTCTCTCTCTCTCCTCTCTCTCTCTCTCTCTCTCTCTCTCTCTCTCTCTCTCTCTCTCTCTCCTCTCTCTCTCTCTCTCTCTCTCTCTCTCTCTCTCTCTCTCTCTCTCTCTCTCTCTCTCTCTCTCTCTCTCTCTCTCTCTCTCTCGTCATCACTGTTGATGTCTGGAAGCTCTCATCCTGTCTGGATCACACTTCCTCCCTTCCATGCACCTGCTCCTCTCCTCTGATCTGCCTCTCTCTGATGGTCTGATGCTTGGCTGGGGGCCAAGCTGCAGAGACAAGGAGACGAGGAAAAGATGCTGAATCACAATGCAGAGAGAGAGAGAGGTGGCATCATCGTCATCTCCTCCTCCTTCTCTTTACTGCACTCTTTACGAAAGCAGAATTTGCTCCTCTCTTTCAGAACAGAACATGGCAAATACATTGGAAGCGCATTGCTAATGTAGAAGTGTGCACCAGGTGGAATATATGTGTCCTGAGCTGGACCATACTGGACACCTACACATTGGAGTCTGGACAAAACTGTATTCATATAAATTACAAATGTCTTCCATTCATTCATTCTTGCTAACAGGATTAAACATGTAGGTTTGGAGCTGACATGGTTTGGGGCTGACATGGTTTGGAGCTGACATGGTTTGGGGCTGACATGGTTTGGAGCTGACATGGTTTGGGGCTGACATGGTTTGGAGCTGACATGGTTTGGGGCTGGTATGGTTTGGGGCTGGTATGGTTTGGGGCTGACATGGTTTGGGGCTGATTTGGTTTGGAGCTGACATGGTTTGGGGCTGGTATGGTTTGGGGCTGACATGGTTTGGGGCTGACATGGTTTGGAGCTGACATGGTTTGAAGCTGGTATGGTTTGGGGCTGACATGGTTTGGGGCTGATTTGGTTTGCATCCAGGAACACAGAGCTGTTCGGGCGCTCAGCCCAAAAGTGTGGTGAGCATTATGAACCCAACTAATAGCTGGACACAACGACATTCACTGAACCATGAATACTTTCATTCAAGTTCATTTAGTTCATTGAGATGAAAACACTTGTACTTCTGTGAGGTTGTGAAAGCAAGATCCTTACTAGGTAAGGTTTAGAACACTTTCCGACCCACTGCATTCAATACACGAGACACAGAAACCGTGTACTGAGGTCAGACCCGGCAGCAGCATCAGATCAGCGCCTCCCTCCACCCTCATTCACACTCTGCTCTCTTTTAACCTTATCCTCCTCTCACCTCTGCGTCTCTCTCACCCCATCAGTTACCCCCCCCCCTATCCCCCTTGTCTTGTCAAACGGTAGACTAAACCTCATCTCCTCTCTCTTTTTAATCTTCTCATGCTCTCCCTCGTTTCACTATTTATCCTCCAGGCAGACCAATCCAGTCTCCATCCGCTTCAACAGAAGCTCCCCTTAAGTGTCCTTATCTTTGTTGACCCTTGCTCACCTTAAGGCCTAAAACAAAAGTAACAGTAACATAAGAGGCCACGAGATGTTGCCATGTGTAATGAGCATGTGAATCTGTGAATCTCCCTGGGGCTCCAGGCTACAGTCAACTGTTCAATATTGACAATAGAATTAGTTTAACCTTATAAATAAATATATAAATATATATAATATTATAATCTAAGACAACTTAGTATACTGGTTTTAGTGAGCTTTAATCATTCAATTATTTTTGCTTGTATACTTTTTTTGTTTCCAGTTCAACTGTGGTAAGATAAACAATACCAGAGTTCACATGTTTTGTAGTTTCTTTATATAGTTTGAGAATTCAAAATGGATTGCCTCATTTAATTCTCACAATTCAATCTATACATTTACAACACTGCACATGTACATGCTTGTGACAAGTATTTGCATATGGTGGCTGATTGCTAATTTCAACATGAAAAATTATAATTCACAAACCTACGCTGATATGTCAAAAGTTAAAGTGCTGCTATTTTTTGGCATATACTATGGGTCTCAGATATATTTGCTCAAAAATATAAACGGATCATGCATTTGAGACATCCCTCATACACTCATACACTCATACACTCAAAAAACGCGGATTTTGAGTCTTTAGCTTGAACAAAAAAAAAGGAGGCGGAGCTAATGCCTGATCAGAATTTTACCGGAGATAAAGATACATTCTGTAAAAACGCCATCCTGTTCTAAACCACATCAAGGATTATTTCTGAAACAGTATGGAGCTCAAATGCTTTTTCTCTCGCGGATTTACCACGAGGTCAGTTCCTTTTTGTATTTCCTGTTTTTTTAAGATTTGTGTACGGAGGAAAAGAGAAAGGGTTTTATTTGCTAACCCTGCGTGAGTTCCCCGACACCAGTGTTGGGTGTAACGCATTACAAAAGTTACTGTAATATATAACTTTTTGCTGTAACGAAGTAATGTAACGCATTACTAATGAAAGGTGGGTAATATATTACCCACAATGCTCAGTAACGCAGTTACAACACATTTTAACCCGAAATTAAATGGTGTTTCGTTTTTTAAGGATGTACTAACACAGCGAGACATTCCGACACCAGACACATTGTGCGGGTAGATTAGTAAACCTGGTGGTTCCCCTTCAGGCTTCGCGCCGGGATCTTCGGGGCAGTTGAATGTTATTCACCCTCTATTCAAAAAAGAGAACGGAGCGAAAAATACAAACAACAAATGGTGTCAGGTGCGCGTGACCTGCTCCGCTGCGCGTGCATCATTTCCAAAGTGCTTCCACAGCAGTGACACACATCTGAGGATAATCATTTATACGAACATGGTTAAAGCAACCATCACTAAACGCCAGCTACCCATCTACTGCAGACAGTAGCAACAGGTCGGATGGGGACATCACGTTACCCTCCGTTGTGGACACTAGCTTACTCCCGCCTGACTCGCCGGCCTCGCCCCCGGAGCAGCACTCTTCGTTGCCCGAAACACCGCCGCCCCTCTGCGGCCCGCAGGTGCCAGCCAGGATACCACGGCAAAACAGAGCCTGCCCAGGATACCACGGCAAAACAGAGCCTGCCCAGGTATATCTAAACAAGTACCCGCCTGTACAAGTGGCATACAAATAGACAAGGGAATATTCATGTGAAAATAGTGCCATATTCTGCCATGCCTGTATAAATGTTGGGTCAAACATAATGCACACACTAGCACAGATGCCTTCACCACGAATGGCTACACAAAGATCTCATATCCCAAGCTTATCAATGAGCTAATGTTGCAGCTGAAATGTTCTCCAGGTCACAAAGTCACCTCACATGATGATGATGATGATGATGATGATGATGATGATGATGATGATGATGATGATGATGATGATGATGATGTTATCCAGTTTTCAAGCACAGTAAATATTCTCTTCCCAGAGTATATGATGGGACCAAGATGATGTTTAGTACATGGTTTAATAATACTTTAGCTTTTCAATGTTTGCCATTTCAAACCATGAGCCGGTTGAAATACTATTTGCCTTAATTTACAAAATGTTCTCATTTGTTTTATCAGTAGCTTTGAAGCTGTTGTGCTTTTCTTTGCCACAGTCCACTTTGGAGTATATGAGATATTTCAGGATTGCACTTTTAACTCACTTGAAATGTTCTCACTTGCTTGGTTTCAAAACATAACAAAGGCCATAATCTGTTCATTGGGACCAACAATGCTATTTCTCATTGCTGTTGCCGGCCACTACTGCTGCCCCCCTGTAACCTCAGAGGCACCCTGAGTCATGTTGTTCTGGAGCCGGGCCTGCACACGGCCACATACTAAACACACTACAGAGCCCATTCTGTGTCCTGTTGTTGGCCTACACAGTTGTTATGCTAAACCACACCACCCTTCACTGGAGGTATCATGAGCTGCACTAAACTACATTTTAGCATTTAAAATACCTAGCCATTCTTTTGCAGTTATTTTGGTGAAAGTAACTAAAAAGTAGCTAAAAAGTAGTGTAACTCATTATATTTCAGAGACAGTAATATTGTAATGTAACTTATTACTTTCAAAAGAGAGTAATACGTAATATGTAATATATTACATTTTGGAAGTAACTTGCCCAACACTGCCCGACACACCGGGGACACGTATTTATGTATAAAATACATCAAAAAGTGCCTTTTGCATGATAGGTCCCCTTTAAAGCTACATGTATGGTCCCCTTTAAAGCTACATGTATGGTCCCCTTTAAAGCTACATGTATGGTCCCCTTTAAAGCTACATGTATGGACCCCTTTAAAGCTACATGTATGGACCCCACAGCCAGGAGCCGGCTTGCCGTGTGGAGCAACAAGCGATACACCTGGGTTCCACTCGGCTTCGCTGCAGTGCAGCAGGAGCACTGTTGCTTATTATCTACAGTGGCTGACAAAAGAGATATTGTCAAGCAAATTGATAACACTATATAAACAAACATAAATAGTTACAATTCTGAAAATGTAAGAATGTTTGGTAGCTCTCATCAGGACTAATGTGCTTCACAATTACATAGTTTATCAATGTCACTCATCCTGATTTCAGAGGAGCCTTTCCCACTTTGGGCAAAACATGTAAAGAAATGAATAAATAAATACGAGTGTTATACGGAAGGGAAACACACACACAGCTGTTGACGGAGGTGCTTACCGTTGTGGTGGAGGAGCAGTAGGCATCTGCATTTTTATCTGCAGGGAAAACCACAAGTAGTTATTAGACGAAACACTGTGTGTGTGTGTGTGTGTGTGTGTGCGTGTGTGTGTGTACCTGTGAAGCTCATGTATTTCTGGCTGTTGGCCGTTTCTTTGGAGTCGTAGAACTTTAGCACGTCGAGGACAGCCTGAGGATTCTTCTTCTGCTCCAGTTTGGTGATGTTGGAGGTCTGCAGGAGCCGAGCCCACTGCTCCGGCATGCCCTACACACACACACACACACACACACACACACACACACACACACACACACACACACACACACACACACACACACACACACACACACACACACACACACACACACACACACACACACACACACACACACACACACACACACACACACACACACACACACACACACACACACACACACACACTTTTGATTCTATGTGCACTGTTTAAGGGCTGTGTTTCAAATCTATTGCTTAATGATGCACAATTAGTTTCAGACTACATAACAACAAGCTACAGTATGGTTCTCTCTCTCTAATTCAATGGGGCTTTATTGGCATGAAAGTTAAATTAAACAATGTTGCTAAAGCATCACAATACAAAATAATTAACAACATTAACATACATTTCAAATGTTTACATATTATTGATGTCTCTCTCTCATCCATCTGTCTCATGTCTCTATATACTGCTACTACCTGAACATCATTTATTCAGTAAAAATGCCCTTCTTACAATATCAATATGAGGCTATGTTTGCGCTCACAAGGCAGATTATTTATTTATTAGTATTCCATTAAGCAACACCATGGCAAGTGCACTGCAGGAAACGCACAGAACTCTTTCCACATAGATGTTGAGACCATGCAGACAGTGGAAGGGTAGATGAATGTTCATGTATCATATATCAGCATTATGATATGCATGAATACTTTAAACAGAGATGTTTGGTACTCTAGCAAGTAGATGTTTGAAGAAGTGAACACACACACACACACAGTTAAACTCCCAGCTAAAGAGCTTGGTCAGGCGGATCAAGTGAGGCAGACAAACAAGGCATCTTTGTCGAATGTGATTATTAACAAAAGGTTTATTTTGTCAATCGTGTGTGTGTGTGTGTGTGTGTGTGTGTCTCAAACACTCTAAAATGCTACATTCTAAAAGACTCACGCAACAGTGAGCATGGCTGTGTTGGTGAGCAATTAAAAAGTGATGTAAACACAGCAGACACACACACACACACACACACTGCAGAAGCACACTTTGTGTTTGTTCAGGAAATCTTTTGAGTGTGACTACACACCAGGAGAACAAACACACACCGGCACACACACTTACAGTGAACTCCCCGGTGACAGCATCAAAGCCCACATGGATGGTGTGTTCAAAATCAGACGGCAGAGAAATCTCTGGACGCTCCTTCTTCTTATAGGCTGAAAGGAACAACACAACAGTCATAAGAACCATGTGGGGTTTTGTTACAGGCCGGATCACACTTTAAATTCATTTCAGGATACAAGACTATCCTCTTTCTTCTAGAACACAGGGCTTACAGGTGGCACGGTGCAAATGAACCACTATGAAGATCCTTATGAGGCTTTAGGGAGGAGCACATAAGATAGTTGCACAAATCCAACAATAACAATAACTGTGAAAACAATGTAAGGAGGAGGCACAAAGAGTTCCAGGTTTCTGAAAAGGTCAGAAATACTGAAATAAATAAAAACAATAACCCAAGGACTACAGAAACAGAGAAACACACATTTTCGCTTATGGCACATTTCCATTGCAGGGCCTCGCCCGGCTTAGTAAGGCCTCGTTGGGCCTCGTTAGGCCAGGCTCACTTTATGCTGCGTTTCCATTACAGTTTAGTAGCTGGGGCATTAACTAGTAACGCAGTGTAGGCGGAGCCGTGACGTCATCTTCTATGAGAACCACATAGAAGATGCTGTTAGCCCTCAGAGCTCACAGCTCCTCATATCTGTTCAGAAATATGAGGAAATTAGACAAAAGTTAAACAAGTACAAACCACAGACTGCCTGTGTCATGGCGAATACCGTCGCTGGTTTATTTATGTCTGTAGGCCGTTGTTGTGAGTGTGGACGGTCGGAGCATATACTGCGTTAGCTTAGCCGATCTTCATTCAGAAAACATACATTTTAAAAGGTGTTTCTCTGCCGTCTGTCTGCAGACTTGTCAAAGCATTAATTCATGGTTTTTACTAACCGGTATCAGCATGTTGTTACTTCAGTATCATTTTGAAACGTGTATTACAATTAAATCACGGTAAAATATGTTCATCTTGTTGTAGTTGTAGCTCCCTTGCCAGCGATTCTCTCTCTAGTTTAGCATACTCAGCCTGACTCAGCCTGACTCGATTTTATGGGGCCAGAAAAACTATGAAATAGTACCCGCTAGCCGGTACTACGCCAAGTGGAAATGCAACCAAAAACCGGCCCTGCACTGCACGCTTAAAGCGCGCTGTAGTGGAAAAGCGCCATTAGCGGCTAACTTCAGGGAAAACTCTGGGTTTCTGGTCCAACGACGCTGGTTATCTTCTTCGCGGGCTAGATCTCCATGGTAACTTATGCTGAACGGCTAGCCTGGGGCCTATACTACGAATCTAGTTCAACATATCCTGGATATGTTTGAGTTAGCCGGTTGGCCTAATCCAAAACATACGCGCTCTCGCTAAACGGTACTGCGACGCGGGTCATCAAGTGGATCGCCCAAGCCAGCCGTGTCCTATCTAGTTAGGTGCGCGTTCACATGAGAGGGGTGGTATCTGGAGCGTTCGACCAATCACAAACATGGAGAAGCATACTGACGGCGCAGCGTCATACTTCCTGAATGAAAAGTCAACTATAATATTAGACATTAGGGGTTTAACGGTACACGTACCGAAATTATTCGTGTAAACGTGTGTACCGAAGTGTACCGAACGAATATAACGTTAAACGTAAAAAATTGAGAACGTGAACAACTTCTTGGAAGTAATCTCAGGTGCTGCGTCGCAGCGTTCAGAGTAATTTGCTCACATTGGGCTCATCGCGTCATAGAGCGAGCAAGTCATTTCATTGGATGAGAGGGCATGCTATGAGAGCTGGTCAGAGGGATGCGTTCAAATTTAGTCAGTAATTTGAGGAACTATCAAAAATTAATGGCGAACGCAGATAAAGTTGAGCTCGAAAACCCTCCAGCATCATTGAAGTCTCCGGTTTGGGAACATTTTGGTTTCGCAGTTACGTACAAGGATGACGTACAAAGACAGGTGGACCGAACCAAAGCTGTTTGTCGGCATTGTTCAACTAACATTGGTTACGCGGCTGGCAATACATCAAACTTGCACACTCATTTGAAAAGGCATCACCCGAACGTGAATATCACCGGTACCAGAAGACTGAAGTGCAAACCCAACTCCCACTAGCATTTAAGCCTCCACCACTCGCAAAAACTTCAGACCGAGCCAAAGCTATTACAAACGCCAAATATCCTTATGTTGCCATGTTAGCAAAGCGCTACCTGGCTGTATCTGCTACTACCTCTGTCCCTAGCGAGAGGGTGTTCTCCACAGCAGGAGACATTGTTAGTGCCAGCAGATCTGCCCTTTCGGCAAGCAATGTGGACAAGTTCATCTTTCTTTAAACAACATGAAAATACAATGACAAGCAAGTCCTAATGTCACACTGGCTGCTTAGGTACTAGTACAGTACAGTTCAAATACAGATTATTTCAGTGTTTCAATGCTTTTCAATGCTGCACCTTAATGTTTATTTTATTATATTTTGTATTTATTTGAGTGAATATTCATAGTTTAATAATAATTAAAAACCCAAAACTAATAGTTTATGTTTTGTGAGTACTTGTACAGTAAAGTTCAAATACAGATTATTTCAGTGCATCGAAATGCTGCACCTTAATGTTTATTTTATTATATTTTGTATTTATTTGAGTGAATACATTATTCACAGTTTAATAATAATTAAAAAATATATGTATATATGTTTTGTTTTGTGAAAAAAAATTCTGCTGTACTGAAAACGTACCGAACCGTGACCAAAAAACCGAGGTACGTACCGAACCGAAATGTTTGTGAACCGTTACACCCCTATTAGACATATGAAGAAGTTAAACTTTAAACATCCATGACTTAAACACTTGATCAGGATCAAAGCCACAGAGCTGCACCTGCAAGGTGAATACTCTGGGAACAGAACACGTGTTTGAATGCGTACATTAACAGGTTTATGATATCACTGCCCGTCTAACACACCATCTGACTTTCATTACATTTGTCTCGAGTGTTTCCTCAACTTAACGTGTTGTTAGAATAATACTTCTGCAGACAGTCTGTGACGCTGTGAGTGTTGCACGGCCAGACACGGCTCAGCTGACTCAGATCAGGAGATATATGATACATTATGAAGTGATATGCCGCGGACTGTACTTAATGTTACTCTGATCCGGTTACTGATGTTGTGGCAGATATTTAAGTGTGCTTTCTTAACGCTAATGTTATAATAGTCAGATTGCTCTGAAGATGGAGGTGATATTCTATTAATGTTCACGTTCACACAGTCGGTGATTTTTGCCGGCCGTCTTTCCTACAACGGCAGCTTTTCTGTATTTCCTTTCTCCTGTGATATGACTTGATCGCTTTAAACTTTTTTGTTGAATAGATTTGAGTGGTTCAAAATTCCGGGTCGCGATCTATTGACAAAGAAAAAAGTGGGTGCCGAGGCCTGACCAGTTGAGAACCACTGGTTTATATGACAGTCACTGTGTCAATGTCACTTTGTCATGGCTTAGATAACATCAGTAAACAGATTTCCAGTAGCCTCAGAGTGTGATGCAGCGTCTGCTCCGACACACAGGAAGCAAGTCTGACTGTGTTTACTATTCATGGAGATATATACACACTGAACAAAAATATAAATGCAACGCTTTTGCTCCCATTTTTCACGAGATGAACTCAAAGATCTAAAACATTTTCTAGATACACAAAATAACCATTTCTTTCAAATATTGTTCACAAATCTGAAACAATGTGTGATAGTGAGCACTTCTCCTTTGCCGAGATAATCCATCCCACCTCACAGGCGTGGCATATTAAGATGCTGATTAGACAGCATGATTTTTGCACAGGTGTGCCATTTTAGGCTGGCCACAATAAAAGGCCACTCTGAAATGTGCAGTTTTATCACACAGCACAATGCCACAGATGTCGCAAGTTTTGAGGGAGCGTGCAATTGGCATGCTGACAGCAGGAATGTCCACCAGAGCCATGCCCGTGAATTGAATGTTCATTTCTCTACCGGCCTCACAACCGCAGACCACGTGTAACCACACCAGCCCAGGACCTCCACATTCAGCATGTTCACCTCCAAGATCGTCTGATACCAGCCACTCGGACAGCTGCTGCAACAATGGGTTTGCATAACCAAAGACTTTCTGCCCTCAGAAACCGTCTCAGGGAAGCTCATCTGCATGCTCGTCGTCCTCATCGGGGTCTCCACCTGACTCCGGTTCGTCGTTGTAACCTACTTGAGTGGGCAAATGCTCACATTCGATGGTGTCTGGCACGTTGGAGAGGTGTTCTCGTCACGGATGAATCCCGGTTTTCACTGTTCAGGGCAGATGGCAGACAGCGTGTGTGGCGTCGTGTGGGTGAGCGGTTTTCTGATGTCAATGTTGTGAATCGAGTGGCCCATGGTGGTGGTGGGGTTATGGTATGGGCAGGCGTATGTTATGGACAACGAACACAGGTGCATTTTATTGATGGCATTGTGAATGCACAGAGATACCGTGACGAGATCCTGAGGCCCATTGTTGTGCCATTCATCCACGACCATCACCTCATGTTGCAGCATGATAATGCACGGCCCCATGTTGCAAGGATCTGTACACAATTCCTGGAGGCTGAAAACATCCCAGTTCTTGCATGGCCAGCATACTCACCGGACATGTCACCCATTGAGCATGTTTGGGATGCTCTGGATCGGCGTATACGACAGCGTGTTCCAGTTCCTGCCAATATCCAGCAACTTGGCACAGCCATTGAAGAGGAGTGGACCAACATTCCACAGGCCACAATCAACAACCTGATCAACTCTATGCCAAGAAGATGTGTTGCACTGCGTGAGGCAAATGGTGGTCACACCAGATACCAGAGGTGGGACCAAGTCATTGTTTTGCAAGTCCAAGTCAAGTCAAGTCCTAAACGTTGACAAAACGAGTCTTAAACAAGTCATTATGTGTTTTTCATCAAATGTAATGACATCGATCAACAGAATAATACTTAATAATCAAACCGCTCTTTATTAGTCACATTAATCATTTAATAATCCATTTTCTCTCTGCTGGTAAAGTAACGTGTGTTCTTCTATTTGAAGAGGGCTCAGTGAGGTGAGGCTACCGTGACGGTTTGACTCAGAAGGAGTTTGGTGTATAAGATCCCTGATGTTGAGGTGACAGAATGTTTATCACTGTGTACGACATGTTGTGAGGGACCCACAATCTATCTGTATGCCAGGGATAATGTGCAGCGAGGCGTCTCTATGGGGAAGAGAACACCTGCATCTAGATCCCTCTGCAGGTGGTACTTTAACTATATTTTGATGCTAATACTTTTCTTTTTTTCTATTTTAATGTATCTGGAGACCGAAAAGTAAGAAACCAGGTAGGAGTTCATAAGATCAGTTTTTACTTGTAACATTTTGAATGCTGGACTTTTTATTGTAACTGAGTATTCCTACACTCTGGTACTTTTACTCAAGTACAAGATCTGAACTTCTCCCACCTCTGACAATAAGTCATGAGTGGTTACCAAAAACCTGCTCTGAAGGTTATTTTCATTTTACAAATCAGCTTTGCTTTTAAATCCGTCTCCCCGTCGCTCTGTGCAGCTGGCCTGTACCACAACACCTGCTGTGCCCCCCACGCTTCTTTCACATAATGGTATGATCCTAGTGTGTCCTCATATATGATTGGCCGCATGGTGGCCCAGCTAAATAAAGACCCGCCCCTGCCTGCAAGGATTCTCAGCAAGAGTAGGAGCGGCTGGAGATTCTGCTCTCCCCGACGGGAGTCTGCTCTTCTAGCGGAAGCTCGCGATCGGCGTGTTGGAGACCCCTGAATTAAATGATCAAGTCACCTCAAGTCAGAGGCTCAAGTCCGAGTCAAGTCCCGAGTCATTGGTGCTCAAGTCCAAGTCGAGTCGCAAGTGTTTTGTGATTTTGCCAAGTCGAGTCTCAAGTCATCAAATTGGTGACTCGAGTCCACACCTCTGACAGATACCGACTGGTTTTCGGACCCCCCCAGACCCCCCCCAATAAAGCAACACTGCACGTTTCAGAGTGGCCTTTTATTGTGGCCAGCCTAAGTCACACCTGTGCAATAATCATGCTGTCTAATCAGCATCTTGATATGCCACACCTGTGAGGTGGGATGGATTATCTCGACAAAGGAGAAGTGCTCACTATCACAGATTGTTTCAGATTTGTGAACAATATTTGAGAGAAATGGTTATTTTGTGTTTATAGAACATGTTTTAGATCTTTGAGTTCATCTCATGAAAGATGGGAGCATAAACAAAAGTGTTGCGTTTATATTTTTGTTCAGTGCATCATAACTGCAGTATTTATACACCATGTCTCATCCACTGATCGTGTGTGACTTTGAATGGCCCATGGAGACACAATGTTTTAAAAAAGAAGGCCATAACTGGTGCAATTTTGAAATGTGATATTGATAAAGATAATTATGCATTTTGTTTAATTCGGGAACAAATGACTGCTTGATACATTTCAAAGAAATAAGGTTATTCCCGCTAATAGTGATTTATTTAAAGAGTGGACGTTCCGTCACAAGGAACGTTCTCAAGACTTTCTTCATATCAAAGCCAAGCAGAGTCAGAACCACATCAAACCAACCGGTTCCACCCGGGTCAACACAAGTCAAGAACTTCCCCAGTCTCCACTTCACTAGTTTAAAGGTGGCTTTGGTATTAACAGAGCTCTCTCCCACATGTAAAGACATACTGTCACACGGATGAAGGTTTCAGGTTACTGTATTCTTCTGACATCACAAGCTGGCTGGATCACTTCCCTGCTGCCTGCATGTTAGGTCCCGCACAATTACATTTCAAATAACAGATCATGTATAACCTGAAAACAATCTCAACTTCTACATTTGTACAGGGATATTTCACTGCTTTAGTTCCCATCACGCAAAATGTAGAAACCTGACTCGAGCTGGTCTATAAGGCTTTATTTAGTTTGTCGAAACATCTAAAGGTTCATTAAAAGTGCACAATATGCTGTATTTGTATAAACATCCCACGCATGTTCGCTCTCCTGTGTGTTGGAGGATGGAGGAGTTCTCCAGAGCAAAGGGAGCTCAGTACTCACTCTTATCGCCCCCCCCCGTCAGGATGAAGCGGATGGATCGGTCCTTCTTCTTCTTGTCCTCCGGGTTTGGTGGGAGGGGCTTGGAGCCGTGGTTGAGGGGGGCGGGGTCCTTGTTGCAGGAGCCAATCATGGTGCTGGTGTTCCTCATGGGCGGAGCAGGGGGCTTGTCCTCGACCTCCCCATTATCAGACATCCTTAGCTAGGCTGCAGCCGCTCCTGCTCAGAAACACACCAATCACAGGGAGGAAGGGTGAGAGGGGGAAATCATCAACCAATCACAGACGAGCACTCAGAAAACTCCATCAAATTATTTTATTTATAATTCTTTGTGTCCATCCGTAAAACCCTGATTTCAATGATAGAATAGATGTATGTTTGTTCTGTTTCAGAACTACGAGCGGTCATGTAGACGGTTTAATCTGTTTTTATTATAACAATTATCCTTTTATTTATACTTTATTTTACTCTCAATTCTATATTTAATGTCTTTGTGTTGTCCTGTGTTTCTATTTATTACACGTACCTTCTGTGTCTAGTTAAGCGCATTAAGTGGCTTTGCTGTTGAAGGTTCTATACATTAATATTATATTTATTAATATTACATATCAATAAAATATTTAAGTAGAACAGCTAAAAAGAGAAAGGTGGTTTCCATTTACTCACTGAGTGTTTGATCTACAAACATCATGGTGACTAAACCCTGCTGTGTGTGTTGACTCAGTACTAAACGCTGTGAGATAGAAAAGAGCAACTTTATATCTGCTCTGGAGATGTGACACACACATTGTTCTGACCTGACCACATCGCAGAGGCAGAGGGACGTGTTGATCACACACACACACACACACACACACACACACACACACACACACACACACACACACACACACACACACACACACACACACACACACACACACACACACACACACACACACACACACACACACACACACACACACACACACACACACACACACACACACACACACACACACACACACACACACCCACACACACACAGCAGGAGGCAAGGAAGGGGCCCCCATGTTACAGCATTACTACGTGGAAAACTGTTCCAATACAAATCATTCGTATATCAATATTTTAATAAGGTAGGACACTGGTTCATAATATTATAGCGTGTTCAAGTAACCAAGGGATATAGTAGTTATCAAATAAGTCTAAGATGTGCACAGTTATGATACGCTTTACAGTTATGTAATGCACTGTTGTTGGGGGGAGACCGCCCCTTCCATATGAGTGTGTGGAAAAGTCATACTCAGTGCGCTGAACGCTGGCTGTATTGCTACTGTATCCGTAGCACCCCACGCAGTAGTTGGGACTGTGTACTGACGTCCGTAAAAAAGGTTTGCCCCCCCAAGAGCAAGTGTCAAACTCCGCCTATGACACACACCCTTCTCAGGCCTCTGCATGTAACATCCGTAAGTAGAATATCCTGACCCTGACATCACAGCTGAAACCCAGAGGTGTCTCTCCGGCAGAGTTCAGGCCCGATGGCCCTGAGGTAGTTCATGTCGTTCTCCAGGTCCACTTGTTGCTGGTGGGTGTGGTGGAGGAGCTGTAGATTCTGCACTAACATCTGTAGCATGCTCAGTAGCATCTGGAGCACGAAAGCAACCCTGTGATCCACCATTGTTGTTGGCGAAACACATCAGCAATGACGCGGGGTGAGCAGCAGAGGTGGGGAGATGGCGTCATCGTCATCAGGAAATGATCGTAGGCACGGAGCCTTTTGGCCCCCGAGCGTATCGTCCGCAGATCTACCCACCTTGGGAGCCGTTATCGTTTGAGGGCTCCATTTCCGCGGTTCCGTTAAGGCCTGGTGTGGACGAACCGTCCATACCATAGAAAACTGTAGCGGATACAACCCGTGCCGTCTCCGTGTAAACGTGGCCTAGCGGTCTGGAGAGGCACATCCTTTCCGCAGAGTGCAGCCTCAAGGTCCGCCCTGTTTACTAGAACACGTGAGCATTGCTCCAGCAGGGTAGTATTGTGTGTACTTAGTGAGTAAAGAAAACACGATGCGCACTGAACTCAACAGTTGGAGTGATGAGGAATAAGCTGCACTGTCAAATTAAATACATATTTTTAAGAAAACATTACCAAAAACATCAGATTTACAAAACAATAAAAAAGGAGACTCATTAAGTTTCCAGAAGTAACTTCTTTCTGTTTTTAAATATACACATTCAACAGAAAGGTGGATTCAAAACGTGAAGGTTCACACGGTTTCACTTGAACCACCTAACTCTGATATCCTCTCTTACCTGAGCACATGTTCAGCTCCTCAGCAGATCCACAGAGGAGCAACAGAGAGGAGAGTAAGCTGGGCAGGGAGACTGAGAGTCTGCTGCTGACCAATCAGAGCTGCCCAACGCTGGTGTCACAAGGTGAGTCACACGAGGAAGAGGGAAGTACGGCAGTGACGATAACACACAACAACACACAGCAGAGTATTGTGTCTGCTGGGTAAAAAGAATGACACAGACACTGAAGAGTCGTATATTTACTTTACTTTACACACACACTTATCTTTACACACATACACAATCACAGCCACAAATCCTTGTTAAACCTTATAAAACTACCTCTTTAAGCAGACAGTAACATAGATTGTTGTCAATCTTTAACACACACACACACACACTCAAAAGGTAGACACACACACACACACACTCAAAGGTAGACAGACACACACACACACTCAAAGGTAGAGACAGACACACACACTCAAAGGTAGCCAGACACACACACTAAAAAGTTAGACACACACACACACACACACACACTCAAAGGTAGAGACACACACACTCAAAGGTAGACAGACACACACACACACACACACACACTCAAAGACACACACACACACACACTCAAAGGTAGAGACAGACAGTCACGCCAGAGAGCAGATGTCTCAGATGTCAGACACTGCTGCCAGTTTCAGCAAAGACCTGTTATCTGACAAAGCAGACCTGTCTGCTGCATGACACACACACACACACTTTTCATACTGTCTGCTGCATGACACACACACACGTTTCATACCCAGGTTGCTGCATGACACACACACACTTTTCATACCCAGGTTGCTGCATGACACACACACAAGTTTCATACCCAGGTCCAGTGTCACCTCACGTTGTCTCTGGAGAACAGAACACGCATGTGTCTGTCTGTATTCAGAGCGAGTGCATGTGTAGTACTGTGTTCACTCACACTGAGTGAACACCTGCACTTCCCCCGGTTCACTTCCTTCAGAAACCCTTTCTCTATGTGACGTGTTCACTATGGAACACACCTGCACGCGGATCGGGGCGCCTCATCTCGCGCTCATCTCGCGGGGCCTCATCTTGCGGGGCCTCATCTTGCGGGGGGGGGCCTCATCTCGCGGGGGGAGCCTCATCCTGCGGGGGGAGCCTCGTCTGATGCGCAAATGCGGCGCAATTAAGCGTGCCGCAGTTTCCGCTGCGAGGCTCCGGCGCTCTCAGTTCATGCACGTGCTTCACTAGCACCGCCTCGCCCCCCCACCCGGTCGACGCTCGGGACACAGAGGACCTCATCACATAACTTTGCTTGGGGCCACAAGTTGGCCAGACACACATACTGCTGTGAAGCATTTAGCTGAGTTTGCAGACTCAGCAGGGGGGATCCGCCCTTGGTAGAGCCTAGCAGAGCTGTGTGTGTGTGTGTGTGTGTGTGTGTGTGTGTGTGTGTGTGTGTGTGTGTGTGTGTGTGTGTGTGTGTGTGTGTGTGGTGTGTGTGTGTGTGTGTGTGTGTGTGTGTGTGTGTGTGTGTGTGTGTGTGTGTGTGTGCAGCTACACACTCAGGACACTCAGAACACTCGTCCATAGATACCTCTATGTCTGTGCGTGGCGAGTGAGCCAGGAGATACGTGGGAGACACAAACAGGACAAAGAGACGGAGGCGCCAGGCGGCCGCTGGCCTAACACACAACACAAGGAGTCCACTGCATGAGATTTCCTCTGAACCCTTAACGCACCATCAGCAGGGTGAAGTGCAGACACAGAGAGAGAGATCTGTCAGCAGTCAACTCCAACATCATGTCGTCACGGTAACGAGACAAACCCCAAGGCCCAGACTACAAATGTATATTTTAACATATTTTACACACCAGACACACATTTTATATATGGATACGGACACATGTGCAAATCACGATCCGAACACACACACACACATATATATTGAAAGCCACCTCACAAAAGACTCAAGCTTCTTTTGAATTAAGTGAATTATAATTATGATAGTGCTCTGTGTGCGTGAGGTTCTATCTTCAAAGACTCTTTATCATGGGCGTGGTCGGGATGTGCGTGTGTGTGTGTGTGTGTGTGTGAGAGAGAGAAATATAATAATTGATAATCAAGGAGAATATGAGGGATGAAGGAGAGGAGGAGAGGAGGGAGGTTGGTTATATTCTGCCTGGTTGGAATAGGGTTAGAGACAGAACATAGAGAGAGATATAGAAAGAAAGACAGAACGAGAGAAGTAATAAGTACAGTAGAAAAAGAGAGGATGCAGAGGCAGAGTGTGTGACCAAATAACAGACTGTATCTTAGAATGACACACACACACACACACACACACTTCTGTGGAGTATTCAGTGCTGCCAGAGGGAGAGTGAACAGCAGAGGTGTGGTGAAGAAAGAGCATAATCGGCACGTCTGAATCCTTCTCATTTTACCCATAATCCTTTGTGTTTTAGGGTTGCTCCCAGTATTTGGCTCAGATTACGAGCAGTTCTCTTGTTACAGAACTTTTTAACTTTCAGGCGTCTCCCTGACGGGCTCAGTGTTTGAATCATGTTTCAAACTTTCACTACCACAATGATAATCATGCAGGTTCGAGCTACTGTTTGTGAGGATTTGCTGCTTTTCTGTGTTTCATGTTTTTGGAAACTGAGAATATGATAATATTTACTGATCCACAGAGGGAATTGGTTTTTTTCAGCAGCATGATCCGTTTTTTCAACTGGATGGAGCGTACATGGGAGGCTGTGGCTCAGTGGATAGAGTGCTGGACTTCAAATTAGGGGGTAGCAAGTTCAAGTCCCGCTGCAGTCAGCATGTCGTTGTGTCCCTGAGACACTTCACCCCAAAGTGTCCTGTGGGGATTGCCCACAGCACTGAATGTATGCAAGTCGCTTTGGATAAAAGAGTCTAACAAATGACATGTGATGTCCAAACAGACCAGCATCTTGTACAAATATTTCAGCTGATAGTAAATGTATCATACTGATTTACAGTGGGGCAAAAAGTATTAAGTTCTCCCACTTAAAAAGATGAGAGGCCTGTAATATTCATCCTAGGTACACCTCAACTATGAGAGACAGAATGGGGGGAAAGAATCCAGGAAATCACATTGTCTGATTTTTAAAGAATTTATTTGCACATTATGATGGAAAATAAGTATTTGGTCAATAACAAAAGTTCATCTCAATACTTTGTTATATACCCTTTGTTGGCAATGACAGAGGTCAAACGTTTCCTGTAAGTCTTCACAAGGTTTTCGCTGTCGCTGGTATTTTGGCCCATTCCTCCATGCAGATCTCCTCTAGAGCAGTGATGTGTTGGGGCTGTCGCTGGGCAACACGGACTTTCAACTCCCTCCAAAGATTGTCTATGGGGTTGAGATTTGGAGACTGGCTAGGCCACTCCAGGACCTTGAAATGCTTCTTACGAAGCCACTCCTTCGTTGCCCGGGCGGTGTGTTTGGGATCATTGTCATGCTGAAAGACCCAGCCACGTTTCATCTTCAATGCCCTTGCTGATGGAAGGAGGTTGTCACTCAAAATCTCACGATACATGGCCCCATTCATTCTTTCCTTTACACGGATCAGTCGTCCTGGTCCCTTTGCAGAAACACAGCCCCAAAGCATGATGGTTCCAGCCAGGGCTCGCAATTAACGATGTCCCGAGGACCATAACAATTTTGTCTGGGACTATTTCGGGACAGTGACATTTTTTTTTAAAGTAAACTTCAAAATGGGTGTTATTTGCAAAGTCATTGGGCTGTCAAATCATAATGCATTCTACATCATCCACTCTGCTGCTGACTGCTGCTAGACTCGTGCTAACGGTCACGACAGTTAAAAACAGAAGAAGGAAATGCTGAGGTGGTGGTGAGTGAGTGAGAGCAAGATGATTGCCATTCATGAATGAAGATAGAAGATCAATTTATATTCCTATAGTACTCCTGACTTGTGAGGATAACTTGCAATTAGAACTGAAAACAGATACGTTTATTAAACTGTATTATGGAACTTCTGTTTTTTTATTTTCATTCATACCACTTTTATTGCCAGACAGAGGGTTCCGATCGTAAAACACCAGACCATAGAGCCATACCGTATTTAATTGAAAAATACAAATCAGAATTCTTCAATGTTGACATGACAATGACACATTAGTCTGGATATTGAAAACATGTCTTAAAACAACTCTCTTCCCTTCTACTCTAGGAGAGGCAACAGATCAGACTAATATTCATATGTTTAAAATAATACGTATTTTAAACTTACATGGTGGACCAGAGTCTATGGTGTGATGATTAAGTGACAAACAAGTCTCAAATTATATGTATTCTGCATAATTGGGGGGGGCGACGATACAAATTTAAATTTGGGACACTGCTGGTTATATCCGGGACAATACAAAGTAGAATTCGGGACAGTTGTGGGACACTGAGGAAAAAAGTAAATTTTGAGCCCTGGTTCCAGCCCCATGTTGCACAGTAGGTATGGTGTTCTTTGGATGCAACTCAGCATTCTTTCTCCTCCAAACACGTCTAGTTGAGTTTTTACCAAAAAATTCTATTTTGGTTTCATCTGACCATATGACATTCTCCCAATCCTCTTCTGGATCATCTAAATCAGACCTGGGCATTGTACGGCATTGTCAGGATGATTCTGACCGGCCCGCGAAAGATTACATGATAATTAGAAAATAAAACATATTTTCTTATTATCTTATGGGTGGACTAAAACCGCATTGCTTTTATTTTGAAGCCCATTTATTCTCACAGTGCACGCAATCGTGCACGTCAACTGTGCACGTGAAATGGGTGTCTACCTTCCTTGTCACCTCTGAAAAATTCGAAAATGTCGGCTCATGCCAAAAAAAGTGGATGCCGAAAGCAGAACTTTTAAACAAATATTGACTACTAATTTTTCTTTACTGAAGTCGAGGGTAAACTTGTGTGTTTGGTTTGTGGGGAGCATGTCGCCATGTTTAAAGAGTACCATTTGAAACGGCATTACGAGACAAAACATGCCGCGAAATACAAAAATTTGACTGATGCCGAACCAGCGCGGACATCAACGGATTTACGAGCAAAGCTAGAAAAACAACAAGGCTGTTTTACAAAGCTGCATGCAGACAGAGATGCAGCGACCAGAACCAACTTTGTGATAGCCCACACAATCGCCCAGGAGGGGGAGTTTGTGAAAGAGTGCATGGTCGAGTCTGCAGCACTGCTATGCCCAGAGAAAAAAGAAGCGTTTGAAAACATCCCGCTGTCCCGCCGCACCATGACGAGAAGGGTGGAGGATATCGCAGAGAATCTGAAGTTTCCGCTGCAAAGTGAAGTGGGAAGCTTCGACTTTTTTTCTTTGGCTTTGGATGAGAGCTGTGACGTCCGTGACACAGCCCAGCTGCTCATATTTCTCCAAGGGATAACGCGCGACTTCAAGCTTACGGAGGAGCTGGCAGCAATGCGGCCAATGAAAGGAACCACAACGGGGAGTGATCTGTTCACCGAGGTAAACGATGTCCGAATTTGACAAAGAAAAATGTTGGGCTTTTGAAAAGAATGCAAGATAAAGTGAGTGAACTCAACGCAGAGCAGACATTGGTGTTTATACATTGTATTATTCATCAGCAAGCGTTGTGCAAGTCAGTGCTAACACTTAGCCATGTGGTTGATGTTGTTACTACAACAGTTCATCAGAGCGCGAGCATTACAGCACAGGCAGTTTGTTTCACTGTTGGAGGAGCAAGAGAGCGAACATGGGGATGTCAGGTACCACACAGCTGTCAGATGGCTCTGCACTGAACACACAACTGCAGGGCAAGGGCCTTGTTGCTCATGAAATGCAGAGCCATGTGAAAGCCTTCATGACAACGTTGCAATTAATTTCAAGGCAACGAGGCAGCAACAATCTGGAACACATGGAAACCCTGAAAGAAGTCAAACCATCAGCTGATCACCGGCACAGGTACTCATCCATGTTAGGAGCACTGCGTGATGAATTTTCAAGGCGTTTTCCGAATTTCAAAAAGGTTGAGCAAGAAGTGCAGCTGGTTTCCTCTCCCTTTGCCTGCAGTGTGGATCGTGCACCCACTGATGTTCAGCTTGAACTCATTGACCTGCAGTCTGTTTCACTACTGAAAGAGCACTTTAAGTCAGCATCACTGCTAGAGTTCTACTCTGCTCTCAATGAGGAGAACTTTCCAAACACGAGGAGACATGCTCAGAAGATGTTGGTTCTCTTTGGATCTACCTACACATATGAACAGACATTCTCAGTCATGAAGTTGACCAAATCCAGGTACAGATCCTCTCTCACTGATGACCATCTGTCAGCTGTGCTTCGCATCTCCACCTCAGACCTTCAACCTGACTTTGACTGACTTGTTACAGCTCAACAGAGACTGGATTTATCACACTGAATGAAAAGTGAAATGGGACACTTTTTTTTTGTTGCGCAGTTCTGAAAACATTAAATGTTTAATATAGGCATGTAAAGTCAAAAAGGCTACACAACTGGGTTAGGGTTTTCTTTACACAGTTACACAGTTCAGTGATATGTCTTGTTTATTTTGGCTACAAAGATGATGTGATGTCTTTAGAAAGCTAAGACAATCCTTGTTTCAATAGTACATAGTAATAGTACATGAAACTCAAAATGCCCTTTGTTATTAATGTGACTGAAAAGGAGTCAAATGTTTCACATTTTGTTTATCATTTTGGAAATTATATTTGAATAAATGATATTTTTGAAAGCTAACTTCACATTTTAATTGCCAAATAATAACATACACTCTTACCAGCGGTCAAAACAATGCCATTTACTGCTTTTTATATAGAAATAAAATGTATATTATGCATAATTGAGTTCGGCATTTTGGCCCGGCCCTCCAAAATGTTTTCAGTTGCTCATTTGGCCCCCTGGGAAAAATAATTGCCCACCCCTGATCAAAATGCTCTCTAGCAGACTTCAGACGGGCCTGGACATGTACTGGCTTAAGCAGGGGGACACGTCTGGCACTGCAGGGTTTGAGTCCCTGACGGCGTAGTGTGTTACTGATGGTAGCCTTTGTTACTCTGGGCCCAGCTCTCTGCAGGTCATGGACTCGGTCCCCCCGTGTGGTTCTGGGATCTTTGCTCACCGGTCTTGTGATCATTTTGACCCCACGGGGTGAGGTCTTGTGTGGAGCCCCAGATCGAGGGAGATCATCAGTGGTCTTGTATGTCTTCCATGTTCTAATAATTGCTCCCACAGTTGATTTCTTCACACCGAGCTGCTTACCTATTGCAGATGCAGTCTTCCCAGCCTGGTGCAGGTCTACCATTTTGTTTCTGGTGTCCTTTGACAGCTCTCTGGTCTTGGCCATAGTGGAGTTTGGAGTGTGACTGTTTGAGGTTGTGGACAGGTTGTGGACAGGTCTTTTATACTGATAACGAGTTCAAACCGGTGCCATTAATACAGTTAACGAGTGGAGGACAGAGGAGGCTCTTACAGAAGAAGGTACAGGTCTGTGAGAGCCAGAACTCTTGTTTGTTTGTAGGTGACCAAATACTTATTTTACCAATTCATTCATTACAAATCCTACAATGTGATTTCCTGGATTCTTTCCCCCATTCTGTCTCTCATAGTTGAAGTGTACCTAGGATGAACATTACAGGCCTCTCTCATCTGTTTAAGTGAGAGAACGTGCACAATTGTTGGCTGACTAAATACTTTTTTGCCCCACTGTATATAAATAATAACCGCAATATTAATTTAGCGTGTGTGTGTGTGTGTGTGTGTGTGTGTGTGTGTGTGTGTGTGCATGCGTGTGCATGTGTGTTTGAAACAAGTTGTAATGCATAAGGCTGATCTGGTTATGGTGGTTGATGAATGAATATGTGTGTCCTTAGAGGACTTTGCATTGGTAAGTGTGGATGGGATGAAGTTATCCCAGAACACCTTTCAAAGTCATGGCAAAGATGGATATTAGAACTAGATCAGCTGAGCAGATTTGAAGTGGACAGGTGCATGAAGCCTGAACATCTTGGACTCATAAGGACTGCTGAGCTGCATCACTTCTGTGGCGCAAGTGAAACAGGGCATGGCACTGCAAGCTACATTAGATTCACGGACCACAAAGGAGACACTCATGTGTCCTTCGTTCTCGGGAAATCCAGAGTCAATCCTCTGAAGCAAATCACCATTCCCAGACTGGAGCTCGCAGCTGCTACACTTGCTGTAAAAGTTGACGGGATGTTACAGAAGGAACTAAACATGAAACTACAGAAATCAACCTTCTGGACAGATAGTACATCAGCACTAAAATACATCCACAACCAAACAACAAGATTCCATACCTACATTGCTAATAGGATAGCTGTGATTCATAACTTGTCCCAAGAAAGCCAATGGAGGCACATGGGCGTGGGAAGGGGGGTGCTGAGGGCGCTGCAGCACCTCCTAGCGGCGACAGGGGGTGCGGAGCTCCCCTGTCTGAATTATTATTTGACGGTTATTGCTGCTCCCGCTGTGCATAATCTGTGTAATATGGAGCCAATAAATTCCACATTGTTGTCTACAATTCAGTAGCCCCGGACAATTCTACCTCAATAATATAATACATTAACCATGCTTTACGTGAACCTCATCATGACACTCGAGAGGACGGCAGGACTGTAATTTCCCGTGTTCAGTGAATGCAACAGAGGCAAGACACCAGACCAATCAGAGAGTTGCATGGAAATAAAAGTGTGCTTGTGTCATTCAAACCCTCTGTTTGTTTGTGTGTGTGTGTGTGTGTGTGTGTGTGTGTACGTGTGTACGTGTGTACGTGTGTACGTGTGTACGTGTGTACGTGTGTACGTGTGTACGTGTGGACATAGCGCATTTAGTGTGTGGGAGAGAGGGAGAGAGAGAGAGGGAGAGAGAGGGACCGGTGCCAGCAGCAGGGACCGTGTTGTTAGCATCTGGTTAGCTAGCTGCACTAACGGACACATGGAGCTGTTGGTTCCACAGCAAGCTGGAGGAGAGCTCTCCTCTCAGACTGAGAGGAGAGCTCTCCTCTCAGACTGAGAGGCTCAGTGAGCTAAAGGACTCTCTGAGGGTTTAGATAGTTAACTTTAGTCTAAGTTATCTCAGTGGGTCTCAAACGGTTTGGTCACAAATTATTCAAAAGATAATTTCCGCGGCACACTGTCATATGATCATTATAGTTATAAAACAAATAAGAGAATAAAGGAAAAACAGTTATGAAGTACTATATGGCAGTAAAACAAGAATACAGTTTGAAAGGAGAGTGATTTGAAAAATATCCATAAAGAAAAAGAACATCTGCTTACAGTTGTGTTTCATCTGGGCGTTGAGAGATGTATCCATAGATCTCTTAATGTTGCTCTCAAAGTGCAGCAGATTGATGCTTTCAACTTCAATATTTAAAAAAAATCTTCGCGGGGGAGCATCCCCCCGGACCCCCCTAGAGGAGGTGAGGTCCGCTCCCCACACGTAAAAAAAATAGCACTTTACCCCTGCCTATATGCCATGAGCTGATTGTCGAGCCTTCATTGTAACAGTCGCGGGTGTACTGTGTGTTTGCGTGTGGGGAGTGCTTTTGTGCGTGCTCTATAGTGCCCGTAATAGTGTTCACTGGAGTCCAGCACCCCCACTCAAAATACCTTCCCGTGCCTCTGTGGAGGCATGTAAGTTCTAAGGGCAATCCAGAAGACTTTGCAACATGTGGATTGAATATTGAACCATTCTTGGAGTCCACAAGATGGTTGAATGGCCTTGACTTCCTGTCAAAGGAGGAAAGTGATGGCCTGAAGAGCCAGTGGATCTTGGCTACATCCTCCTTAATGATCCAGAGATTAAAAAGGACATCTCTGTTAACAGCTTGAAAATAAATAACTGTGCAACCACCGACCTCATTGAACACTACTCCTCTTGGAAAAAACTACAGAGAGCAGTTGGTTGGTTGAAACCCAAAAGACTGCTTCAATCCAAAAGAGCTAAAGCACCAGTGACCCGCTCCAAAACTGGAGCATTCTCTCATGTGGGAATTGACTATTTCCTTCGTGGCGATTACCTTAGATACTGACTCCTGCATCAACGCCATAAAGCGGTTTTCATGTCAAAAAGGACCAATTCTAACAATCAGAACAGATCGTGGGACCAACTTTGGAGGCGCTCAGAAAGAACTGGAGACTGCTCTAAACCAGCTTGATCACAAAAGGATCCAGGATTTCCTGCTCTCTGAGCAAGTCAGGTGGCTGTTCAATCCCCCATCAGGAGCACACTTTGGAGGAGTGTGGGAAAGACTGATCAGGCTGGTGAAAAAAGTACTCTTTTCAGTTCTTCAACATCAGGTCATGGATGATGAAAAGCTACAAACAGCCTTTTGTGAAGTTGAATCTATGCTCAATGACAGACCAATCACAACTGTGTCAACTGATCCTAATGATTTAGAACCCCTCACGCCAAACCACCTGCTGCAGCTGAAAACCAAACCACTCCTACCACCTGGACTCTTCTGCAAAGATGACCTCTACACCAGAAAGAGATGGAGACAAGTTCAATACATTGCAGACCTCTTCTGGCAGAGGTGGGCTAAAGAATATCTGCCACTCATGCAGCAAAGGCAAAAGTGGGTCAACACTAGAAGGAATCTTCAACCCAACGATATTGTGGTCATCGTCGATGAAACAGCACCAAGGAACTGATGGCTCCTCGGCCGTGTGGTTAAAACCCTGCCCGGACCCAAAGGTCTGGTCAGAAGTGTGTTAGTCCAGACCAAGACTAACATCCTGCAAAGGCCCATTAGTAAGCTCTGTCTACTCCTGGAAGCCAACTGAGCCAAGAGCTAGCCAATGCCCTACCCCGTATCCCCTGCACACACACACATACTGTCTTTCTTACATCTTTCCATACACAAACCTCTCTATTTCATACTACACTGATACCCTTTTGACTATTGTCCCCTGCCTCAGGGACAGTGAGTGGTGATATCACAAAAGACACTGAGGCAGCATGAACATTGGGGGGGATCTAAGTGGGGGCTAATGGAAATGACTTGTTAAATGTATATATGCATATTAGTAGATCTTGTATGATAAACAGAAATGTGATTTGATATTTTGCGTAGTTTCAAATATTTAAAGGTGTTACCTGGCTCCATAGAATGTGTAGTTGTAAATGATTTGCTATAGCATCACAATTAGGGGCGGTATGATGAAGCCATATCTAGGAGCTTATATTATTTAATAGTTATCCATTTATTTTATTGTTATTTTTTGTTTATAGTAAATCTTCCTTTTAATTTGTACTTAAGTTGATCAAATAAGTCGTATTATGCCTCTGTTTTGTAAAGGCAGCCTTTGGGCGCCGGGGGAGGGGAGACCTGCGCAGCGCACCCGGTAGGCCAGGGGTGCCCAACCAATCGATCGCAGCGAGATTCCCAGTCGATCGCGAGATGTGTCTAAAAATAGAACAACAATATTCTGTTTTATCGTTAATGTCCTATAACATAATCTTCCCGTGCCAGAATAATGCACTTGAACGCACCAAAGCTTTGTGATTGGCCGGCGTAACCCCATATGTGGGGGCGTGGCTGGTGGGAAGTGGGCACTATTTCGCTGACGTTCTCCGTGTCAACAGGAGAGACAGTCTGCACACACACAAGACCGCAATTATGGCAGAAGTAAAAAATCCCAAAATATATCATTTTCACTCCGAGTGGGAGGATGATCATTTTTGTAATAATTATCATTTTTGTAATAATTATCTAATAATCTAATTCTGCCCTACGCTCCAAAAGGGGAGGGGCCTGAAAGGACAGCTAAATGCATAGCAGTCCATTTCCACCAGGCCAACAACAAGAACAAGAGCAAGGCTGCGACCATAGCATCTTATCATGTCAGTCACGTTCTTGCGAAACACATGAAGTCTTTCAAAGACGGCGAAGTTGTGAAAGAAGCTTTCCTGGAGGCTGCCGACTCGCTTTTGGGGACAGTAAAAATAGCAGAAGCATTTCAACAGGTTTTTGATCTAATAAAAACTCAAGTTAGATACCGTTATTAATCAGCTGTACGTTTTAGTTTGTTTGAACTTATTCATTATAATTATTGTACAAAATGGTATAAGAATGCAAACTTAAATTGATTATAGTCTGTTATCAATTCAGGTTAAGAAACTAGTGTTGCTTGCATCCTATTTTAAAAAGGCATTTTTTTTTATACTCCACTAAAATGCAACAAAAAAAGGGTTTGATTCTATTAATTTTGTCTTTTTTATTGCACTTTGGCAGCAGATTCCTGAGTAGCTTCAGATCTGAGTTGTCTTATTAGTAAGCCTCATTTATACTTTTGTAGCAACACTATTTTTATATCATGGCAAAGAAAGGGTTCAGTCTTTTCTTTTTTTCCTGTGTCATATGTGGCAGCACTGTTCAATGTTTCTTGAAAACATTACCCACTGTAGTACGTGACGTGTGAATAAACTCCAACTCTGTATCAACAACACTGCTGTGTAACTTCAGTTACATACTTGTATGTGTGTAGATTAGAAAGAGGTAAAATAAAGGATCTGCAGTATTTTATGGAGTATTAAAGGTCAGTTTTATACAAGTAGTGTGTATTTACCTGGCAGTCAGTAATGGCTACGCCTCTCTATTTGGACTGGTAGATCTCGGCAGACTGGCAACTTTAAAAGTAGCTCTCGGTTCAAAAAAGGTTGGGCACCCCTGCGGTAGGCCTATGGTTTTTTACCAACGGGTAAGAACGAAGAAAAATGCTTGATATGTGTATAATAAATTGCACTAAAACGACTTTTGCTCTGACCTTGATTTTTACCCATGCGTAAGATTCGCTGACGGGTGCCTCAGCAGCACTTTGCTTTGAGTTATATTTCTTTCTTATATTTTTATGATTTTGGCCGCTTTAGGGTGCGTTGTAAGAAAATGCACTCCCTAATCCATTGTCATTAAGGTGGAATCCAACTATATCCAGAATAAGTTTTACTGCATCAGGGTAGAAACGTGTTTATTTCTGCTGTAAAGTTGGGGGTCGATGGAAATGGCTCCTTTCTGCAGCCTGCTCCTACCGGCCAATAGATCAACTGCAGTTTGTGGCACTTCCTTATGGGCTTCTGGGCTCTGCCCCAGAGTTTGCCTCTTGTATTTATGTGAGCATGAAAACTGAGAAAAACAGTATGACGAGTCTCCAAATCCTCAATGTGGTTTGACTTTCAATCATAATGTCATCATTTGTTTTTTAACTTGTATATTTCCAGCACTGATTGTCATGATCCTGTTTTTAAGTTGATCTGTTAATCCTTCTTTACTTTGAAAACTTTTCTCATGTGCTTTATTATTTCCTGCCTGTCTGTCCAGGCCTTATTAGTTTAAGCTGTTCAGCCATCAGTTCTGCTTTGCCTGTCTGGACCACGGCTCAAAGTGTTTCTGTTAGGAAGTTCCTGTCACCTACATCTGGGTCCACCTAGTTCTACTTCACGTGAGACAAACCTCGAACACAGGATGGACCCAGCAGATAGGATGAACTCTTTGACCTGCCATACTTCTGTCTTCGCTGGTACAAGGAATGGAGCAGAGCCCTAGTAGAAAAGAGAGCCCGCTCTGACATTGGCACACTGGGAAGCTAACGCTAAACCCTGGCTAACAAACTCTTTACTTGAGTGGATTAAGGACTTTATTAACACAGCTCCTTCCTGCTAGCCTTCATCCTGGTTGGAATCCGTCACAACTCCTGCCACTTATTAAATCTATCTCTTCAAAGTGAGGATGGAATGACGGCAGTAGAAATACTATACATAAGCAAACAGGACAATATACTCTATACCTTGTATACTCTATGCAGCATCTAAAATGAGAATTTGTTTCTTTTCTTGGTGTCAATCTGTTTAGGAACCAAGGCATTTACAGAGACAGATCACGATGTGTGTGTGTGTGTGTGTGTGTGTGTGTGTGTGTGTCTAAAGATCGAGTCGCCTACAAAGTGTAAAATAATCAAAAACAACCCACGAGAGAGGCTCTCTGCGTGACAAAACATACACAAAATCCTATAAAGACCTAACACACACACACACAAAGAGCTAAACATAATCAATGCTGACAAACTACAAGGTCACATTAAGACCCCCAACAGGGAGACCTGGTGTTCCAGCTCTGTACTGCCCCACACACACACACACACACACACACACACACACACCACACACACACACACACACACACACACACACACACACACACACACACACACACACACACACCACACACACACACACACACACACCACACACACACACACACACACACACACACACACACACACACACACACACACCACACACACACACACACACACACACACACACACACCACACACACACACACACACACACACACACACACACACACACACACACACACACACACACACACACACACCAACTAATTTGATAATCGATTAATGAAACAATTAATCGACTATTCGGACTATTATACCTTGCACAATTTCTCAAGCGCTCTTATTTAGCCATCAACTTTTAGATTGAGCTTCAGGTTGTTTTAGGCATGTGGGAACTAACAATGAAGACAATAAAGATGAATACTTGATTCAAAAATACATATATTATTAAATAAAAATTATTTTTAATTAATAAAAACTTTTTATTTAAATTAAATAAATAATATTTCACATCAAAAGAAACCACAGTGTTTTAACAAATCGTATTAAATAATGTGACGACAGAACTTTAAACAGAATAGCTGAAACTTTAACAAAATAAATAACTCAGTTACCTCTAATCATTAACCCATGTTTGTATAATTGAGTTAACTCTGTGTGTTGCTGCTAGCATGCATAACCAGTGGCGGCGCCAGAGATTTTCTCTAGGGGGTGCTGTGGGGTAGCTTGACGTTTCATAGAGGGTCAAACATTTAGGGTTTCCCATTAATGCACCAGCGCTACAGTTGAATTTTCTACTGCAACACTCCCCACACGCACACACAGTGCACCCGCGACTGTTACAATGAAAGCTCGATAATCAGCTCACGGCATATAGGCAGGGGTAAAGTGCTATTTTTACAAGTGGGAAACACACACACACACACACACACACACACACACACACACACACACACACACACACACACACACACACACACACACACACACACACACACACACACAAGCTACTTGTACTCACGAGGCCTGTTATGTGCAGAATCCCTCTCGCTTTCAGGTGATCTTGATTGAGTGTCCACATGTGGACGTTTAAGGACTAAAAAACGATAAATTGTTCTGTTTGTTAGCAAATCATTTGGCGCTCTAGCTAACAGGAAGTCACTCAAGTGTCAAAGTAATTTAGCCTATGGGTAGGTAAAAAATCGAATGGGTGCTGGCCATTGGCCTAATTATATCACCTGTGTTGGCTTTGTTTTTGGTCAAAAATGTGTTTGTTTCACATATGCATTGATGTAATCAATAATATTTTTAATTTAAGAAAAATAATAATAATAATTAACACACACATATTTCTTGGGGGTGCTTAGGGGGTGCTTTGGCAATCCTGGGGGATGGTTCACCCCTAGCTCCCACCTGGCACCGCCACTGTACATAACAGCCTACCTGACGTGGAAACGTTACTCGTGGATGGGGCTACAGCGCTACTAGAAAAACAGTCAAATCCGGTGCATTTCTCCGTCTGAATGTGGAGCACTTTTGCAAAATGTTTAGACAAACTGCTCGTGTTACCGCCCTTACATGCTAAACTCTTATTGCACTTTTGGCAACGAGCATTGTCCACATCGAGACGGGTAAAGTTTAACCACCTCGGAGCGTGTTTTCTCCGCCATCTCCTCCGTGTGTGTGTGTCTTGCTGCATGTAGCAGCTGCGTGTGTGTCGGTGGTGGCGAAGTCCACACACACACACACACACACACACAGTTCATGTCTGTCACATTTACTTATCTGATGTAAGGTAAGTTTATTTATATAGCACTTTTCAACACAAGGTAATTCAAAGTGCTTTACAAAAATGAAAGACATTAATAAAATGGCATTTAAAAACAGTCGTTAAAAAGCAAAGATAATAAAATAAACATTAAAAGAAAAATTACAAGGATAAAAGTTACAGTGCAGTTTAAGATAAGTGAATAGTTCAATTAAAAGCAGCGACAACAAGAAAAGTATTCAGCCTGGATTTAAAAGTAGTCAGAGTTGCAGCGGACCTGCAGGTTTCTGGGAGTTTGTTCCAGATATTTGGAGCATATTAACTGAACTTCTCCATGTTTAGTTCTGACTCTGGGGACAGAAAGCTGACCAGTCCCTGAAGACCTGAGAGATCTGATGGTTCATCATTTAGCAGGAGGTCAGAAATGTATTCTGGGCCTAAACCATTCAGTGCTTTATAAACCAGCAGCAGTATTTTGAAACCTATTCTTTGACACACAGGAAGCCAGTGTAAAGACTTCAGAACAGGAGTGATGTGATCCACTTTCTTAGTGTTAGTGAGGACTCGAGCAGCGGCGTTCTGAACCAGCTGCAGCTTCCTAATAGATGTTTTAGTGAGACCTGTGAAGACACCATTGCAGTAGTCCAGTCTACTGAAGATAAAAGCATGGACAAGTTTTTCCAAATCCTGCTGTGACATTAGTCTTTTAATCCTAGATATATTCTTTAGGTGATAGTAGGCTGATTTAGTAACTGTTTTAATGTGACTGTTGAAACTTAGGCACATTCACACCAAGTACTTTTCCCACAAAGGTTCATGAGAACTTAGTTCATGAGAACTCTTTAGTTCTCATGAACAAAGTATAGATCTCGTTCACACCAGAATAAGTTCCTGGGGGTGGATTAGGCAAATGAAGCCACTGACGTCACTTCTTCTTCTGCTTTGGGTTTACTGGCAGGCCGCAAACAACTTCACCGCGAGTACAGTAAGTGGCGGTATGCACCTTAACGTTGCAATCCGCCAAAAACCAAGAGAAGAAGAAGAAAAACTTCCCGCGTATACTGCCACGCCCACCCGTTGTATATGAGGCGTCTGGTTACCTTTCCGATCTCAGATGGTTTTTGTGCTCGTGTTATACAGCTTTGTAACAGAGTTATTTAAGCCAAAAATACAGATCGTCGACCGGACAAATGAAATAGCAATGCTGATTCGGAAGCAAAGGCGGTTAAGAAGCCTTAACAAAAAGGTTTGAACGACGACATTCACGCGCTATGGCCATATTTGACCGTAGCACGGCTGAGGATGATGAGCGTTATCACGTCCTAAGAACAGTAATGGTAAGTTCAGTAAATCACATGGATACTATCTAATGTAGGATTTGTTTGTGGAGTTATGTAGAGCTAATTTGTGCCTTTGTATGGGTTCCAGATATGCGAATACTACGGAACGCGTCGTATCCCGCGCTCTCTCTGGGTGAACAATAGAACATCGGCCTGGTGGGAGACGGTGGTGCCAACCTACACCAATGTGCAGTGGATCAAAGATTTCCGAATGGCCAAGCACTCTTTCCCAATACCTCTGTTCTCGCCTGGAAGCAACGTTGGGGAGACGAGACAAACTACCGGGAGTGTGTACCTGTGCCTAAAAAAATCGCCATAGCACTGTGGAAACTTGCGACCAACTCTGAGTACAGGACCATATCTAATTTGTTTGGAGTCGGCATCTCTACGGTGTGTTGCTGTGTGCACGAGTTCTGCTCCTCTGTTGTGACGCTACTCCTTCCTGAGTTTATGCTATGGCCGAACTCTGAGAAGTTAGAGGAGATGGCGTTATTTTTTGAGCGCAGATGGGGTGTGCCAAAGTGTGTAGGTGCAGTAGATGGATCACACATCCCCATTCTGAGACCAGAGGAACACCACAACGAGTATTTCAACCGCAAAGGCTGGCACTCGCTCGTCCTGCAGGGTGTTGTGGATAGTAGGGGCCTCTTTTGGAGTGTTTTTGTTGGCTTACCAGGTAGCGCATGATAGCAGAGTGTTAGGCATGTCATCACGGGGTAGTTTTGTGGATAGGCGTGGTCTACTTCCTCATGTGACAAGGAATATTGGTGGACATGATGTGGGTTACTATATCCTTGGTGACTACACCCTGCAAAGATGGCTGATGAAACCTTTCCAAGACAATGGAAGGCTCACACCCCAGCAACGTGCGTACAACTACAAAACATGCCGAGCACGAGTGGTGGTGGAGAACGCTTTTGGCAGACTGAAGGGCAGGTGGCGGTGCTTGATGAAGCGAAACGACTGCAGGATTGACAAGATCAGAACCCAGATGGCAGCACGTTGCGTATTGCATAACCTTTGTGAAAGTAATGGTGATGAGTACAGGGAGGAATGGACTGCCTTTTTGCAGGCAATGTGCTGATTCAGGCTGCGGAGATCTATAATGGGTCTGAATTCTCCTGTCTTCTTGGGAACCAGGAATTACATGGAATAAAGCCCCTTCTCTCTGTGCTGAGGGTGCACAACAGACACCGCCTGTTTTTGCAACAGGGCCTGGAATCTCTGCCGAAAGGAAACCTATCACCTCCTGGGATGATAGATGTGTCTCTCTAATGGAGGAGGGACGCTGCAAAACTGGAGTGAGTAACCCTGTTTCAGTGTCCTGTCTATCCACTTTGTTAATACACAGCTGAGCTTCCATTCCGCATAACATTGTGTCAGGGGACAAGCAATCAGTCGTGGAGCCACAGCTAGGAAACTGTGGTACTCCCTGGTGGCCCACTCCGCCACCAAACTCCCCATGAAAAGGAAGTTCGGCCCATGGGGGGCTGACACAGAAAGGGCCAATTTTCTACTGAGGTCCTTGAGCGCATCGCAGCGTGCTCTTGTCGGAGCTAGGCGCAATAACATGCCGGCCATAATGTCCCTGTACCCGCATAGCGCCTTGATAGCATTTCCCGCGGTTTATTACCCTCACATGCCCACTAGCTGCTTCCTTTACTGGAGTTACAATTGGGGCAGTGAGTGGGGAATCAGTACGGTTAACATTATGTCGAAGTGTGGAATTGTGGAGAGAAATGACACTTGGACTGGGATAAATGCAATCATTTTTATTAAAAGTGTGTGTCACAATTTTTGCATCAAAGAGGGAGAAGGAGGGATTCGAAATGACCAATCTGTCAATCAATGCTCCAATGATCTCTTTGAGTCATTTAAATCCGGTTTCTGATCAAAACACGGCACTGAAACAGCTCTTCTGAAAATCACAAACGACCTCCTCCTCTCCTCTGACTCCGGCAACCTGAACATCCTCATCCTCCTCTACTTCACCGCAGCATTCAACACCATCAACCACGCCATCCTGCTGTCCCTCCTCGAATCATCACTCAACATCACCGACACCGCACTCTCCTGGCTGAAATCCTACCTCAGCGACAGACATCAGTTTATCAACATCAGCACCTCCTCCACTGCTCCTCTGTCCCAAGGCGTCCCCCAGGGTTCGGTGCTTGGCCCCCTCCTCTTCATCCTCTACATGCTCTACATGCTCCCCCTTGGCAAAATAATTTGTCGCCACAACCTTCAATTTCACTGCGACGCCGATGACATCCAACTTTATATCTCAACAAAAACCATCACTCCCACAACACACTCCACTCTCACCAACTGTCTCTCAGAAATAAAAGCATGGATGCAAACAAACTATCTCCAACTGAACAGTGTCAAATCAGACATCATCATCATCGGCCCCCCATCCTGTACCAAAGACATCCAGAATTTCAACTTCATCATTGACAGCCACACTCTATCTCCCCCCCCCTCACATCCGCAACCTCGGAGTCATCTTCGACAGTCAGCTCAAATTCAACCACCACATCAATCTCATCACCAGGACCGCCTTTTTCCACCTCAAAAACATTGCCCGTTTCTGCCCATCACTCTCCTCCTCTGCTGCTGAAATGTGATTCATGCATTCATCACATCACGACTCGACTACTGCAATAGCATCCTCTACGGCAGAGGTGCCCAGTACGTCGAGCACTGGGGCAATGCTGGTAGATCGCGAGTCAATCATAAAAAAAAATAATCCAGCTCCGTTAAAATAGACAAAACAGGTTTTGATCCGGCCTCCCTTGGCCTCCCTGCCACTTAATTCAGGAGTTTACTTGATTGACAGAAAAAGCGACCCATCAATGCAAAGCGATACAAAATCAGTCAAGTGCCGGGAAAACTCAAATTAAATTAAACAGACAAACAAGAGACAAACAAAATGAGTGCGGGACCAAGCAAGAAGCTAAAGACATACCACTTCCACCCAGAATAGGAGGAAGAATATGTTGTTGTGATGTCACATTCAAAGGTTATTTGCCTTATTCGTAAAGCAAGCGTCGCTCTGCCAAAGAAAGGTAACGTGGAGAGGCATTATCGGAGTGTTCACAAGGGATATGACAGTTCCCTCCGAGTAGCGAGTTGAGAAAGAGAAAGGTCATGTATTATTGCTACACAAACATTATCTCGCAGTCTTCGTGTCGCCAACTCGTTTCTAACATGCAAAAAGACAAACAAATGCGTCTGTGGTCGGTGTATTTTTGATCTTTCCAATCGAGACGAGATCTCTCTCCCCCGTCTGTGTGCGAGGGGGCGGGGCAGTTTACACACACGCGCAGCTGCTACATGCAGCAACACACGGCGAGGATGGTGGAGAGAAGCGCTCCAAGGTGTGGTTAAATGTTACCCGTCTCGAGGTGGACAATGCTCGTTGCCAATAGAGTTTAGCATATGAGGGCGGTAACACGAGCAATGTGTCTAAACATTTAGCAAAAGTGCTCCACATCCAGACGGAGGAATGCACCGGGTTCCACTGTCTTTCTAGCAGCAACACACCGAGTTAACTACATTATACAAACATGGGTTAATGATTAGAGGTAACTGAGTTATTTAGTTTGTTAAAGTTTCAGCTATTCTGTTTACAGTTCTGTCATCAGATTATTTATTTCAAGTATTCATCTTTATTGTCTTCATTGTTAGTTTCCACATGCCTAAAACAACCTCAAGCTAAATCTAAAAGTTGATGGCTAAATAAGAGCGTTTGAGAAATTGTATACAGTAATAGTCCGAATAGTCGATTAATCGTTTCATTAATCGATAGATTAATCGATTATCAAATTATTCGTTTGTTGCAGCACTATTGTAGTTGTCCCATGTATAAATAAAACGTGTTATTCAGCAACCCTTGCAATTTGGGATTTTATTTTTGGTTGGTAGACCTCGGTGAGCTGGTAGCTCACCAGCCAAAAAAGTGTGGGCACCCCTGCTCTACGGCATACCGTTCAACCTCCTCAATAAACTCAAACATATCCAGAACTCTGCTGCCCGCCTCCTCACCCACACCCGCTCCCGAGACCACATCACTCCCGTCCACCAGAACCTCCACTGGCTCCCCGTCCGTCAAAGAATCGACTTCAAAGTCCTGCTCATTACTCACAAAGCCCTCAACAACCAGGCCCCCCTACCTCACAGACCTGCTGCACCACCCCCCCCCCTACCTCACAGACCTGCTGCACCACCACGCCCCTTCCCGCTGCCTCCGCTCATCAGAAGCCAACCTCCTATCCATCACCTCCCGCATCAAGCTCCGGACCTGGGGGGACAGAGCCTTCTCCGTTGCTGCTCCCTCCCTCTGGAACTCACTCCCACAACCCATCAGAGACGGCCCTGACCTCACCACCTTCAAAACACTTACAAAAACTCACCTCTTCAATCTGGCTTTTAATGTGTGATTGTTTTTGTATTATTTGACTTTAACTATATATTTATTTGTTGTTCCTTTCTTTTCACTATATCTGTAAAGCGTCTTTGAGCACCTGTAAAAGCACTAACAAAATTAATCTATTATTATTCGTCCTCGCGACCTGGGTGGAGAAAGTCCCTCTCTCCGCCGGGACGCTTCCTCCCACCGCCAGTCAGCTCTGGGAGGACGGTGCACCCCACCCAGAAGCCCTCTGCTGAGGTGGAGCCGGAGCAGAAGCCTGTCGGAGTCGGGCAGCCCATCCCCGCGAATGCCGGTATTGAGCAGGTTCCGCGGGACGAGCCGAGGAGGTAGAGGGGGCAACGGGAGCCGTGGGGGCTCTGTACCGGCGCCTCTATCTCTCTCCTTCTCACCGTATTGCCACGCTCTCTCCCCTGAGGAGGAGCCCGAGGAACAGCCAGTGGCAGCATGCGGCTGAGCTGCACCTTCTCTTCCTCCAAGCGACTGAAGCGCTGTGTGACCGAGGTGATCGATCCAAAGAGCCCCTCCAGCTGCGGTGGCTACACCATGGATCAGATTGTTCATCTGACCAATGCAGCGTTCCGAATAATTGCTCCCGTCCTGAGGCGGGAGGGCGGGGGCGTCTTGCTGAGGGGTGATCAATGAGATGCCCAACACACCGAGATTATTGGCCGCTGCTGCCATCTGCGTTCCGAGCCGGAATATTTTGTCCAAATATTCCAGTATTTCCCGGTCACGAGGCAGCGGGGGCAGAGGCTTCTTCCCCTCCGCCCATCCAGCTGCCTGTGGAAGCAGATGGGCCGCCAGGCTCTCATCAAAATGGCTTCCATTAGCCCCGCCTCCCAGAAAGTTGGCCATTTTGAAAAATCTGCGTTATTCATGCATTTTAAGGGCATTTTCGCAAACACCTCCAATGGAAAAGATCGGGAAAATTCCAGTCCAGGACAAGTTCAGCCCATATCCAATATCATGCTAAATTGCGAATAAAATAGTTGCTAGCTCAATTGGGGCGGTCGTAAGCTAACAGAAGATACAATTTTTGACGATTTACATGTCGCAAATTCCTCCAAACTACTCGCATATGGTTGTTCCAATATGCACGAGACGTTGTATACACATTGCTCTTATGATTGTGGACATCTTTCAAATTGCCTTCCATTTGGCCCGGCCATCAGAAAGTCGGCCATTTTGAGAAATATGCAGTTTCCATGCCTTTTCTGCACATTTTTGCAAAGGCCTCCCAGGGAAATGGCCGGAAAATGTCCATTCCAGGACAAGTTCAGCCCATATCCAATGCTATGCTATTGCTATTTAAATGTCAGATAAGCTACTCTGCCTTCCACATCATCATCATCATCATCATCATCATCATCATCATCACACACACACACACACACAATGTTGAGTGTTAGTCCAGAAGCTCCCTCTGCTGGCGGCACATGCAATTACAACACACATATACACTCCATAACACACACATACAGCTGTTAAAGCATATAATATATATCAGGCTACAGACCATGTATATGTTATGATGTGAAGCTCTATTTGGTTTCATGAAAAATATCAACTGTTTATTTTTAGATATCTACTAAAGCATACAAATAAATTGTGTAATTTCGGCCTTTTACTTATATTATTGAGTGATAAATATTATACACACTGTTCTGCTTCCTGAACTGGCCTCAGCAGATGTTCTCACTGTAAATGTCGGCTCACAATTAAAGCAGTTTTTTATTAAAAACATACATAGCCTAATATCCAGAGGAGATGCGTTTATTGAGTAAACAAACGGTAAAGGGCAGAAAGTCTGCACAACCCACTGCACCGCACGCCACGGTTACAGCTCCTCCAGACAGCCTCCGCGATAATCGATCCTCGACGAGCATTTAGAGAAACTCCATTTCCTTCGAGGCGGCGCGCCCACATCCGTTTCCGGGTCGCTGCCGGAGGACCTGGGAGTCCGGGACGCCAACATTTGAGAAATGACGAACAGCTCATTTCGGAGGACTCGCGCGCATCTGCTTGACGGCGGGACGACTCTCCCCTACAGGCGCTCGGACGCGAAGGCCCTCCCACAACTGCGTGCACATCTGTGACCGCAGTTTTAATTCTACCAATTGCAATAGGTATTCGCACACATCGTGCTCAGGTCCTAATTAACTTGTTCATTTGCAGGCTTTGCCTCTGAATGCATCACCCCTATCTGAAGTACAAGCGTATTGATAACTGTCAGAATATACAGTCAGAAACAGAACGTGGAAGTTTGAAGTTTTCATTGAAGTGAACATCAAACAGACTGAATGAAGAGGCTGAAATAAAAGGAAGAGCATTCATGAGAGCATTAGTCCTTAATGATTCACCAACAGGGATAACTCCGTGGCTGTCATTGGTCAGTCTCTAAAGGTGAGACTTGAGATGTCATATATCATTTCAAGAGAAAGAGACACTGAGAAATTATAAAGCTAAAGGAGGGAGAGTGAACAATCTCATAAAATGCAAGCGTGAAGTGTTCAATCCAATCCCAGGGTGCATTGCAACCTTTAATGAGATTCAATGCAAACACACACACAGCTTTGTATTCGATTGTAAAAACCTTTATCTGCTGGGCTACGATCTATTGGACGCCACGACTGATTTATCTCTACTGCAGTGTGCGCATGTGTGTCAGAGGTCGCGTTAACCGAATATTTTCCGTCTATGACGGAATTTTTCCAAGAATGACGGAAAAATCTGAAAGCAGTCCGTCATTTTGACAGATTAGAACACAACTCGGAACAGCGCCAAAATGTCCAGCAGCGGCCCACATTATATTACATCCTTAGTGGCCAGGTTGACTGAAGGCGATCTACTCTACTGTAGTCTGTAACTATTATTTATTAATTCACACCCCTGTCCAGTTGGTGGCGAGTGTGTGCATATTAAGTAGCTATTATCTAGTCTTGTATTTTACCGTTTAACCGGCTTTAGCGATCGCAAAATGTCACGGCAGCTGATCGTCCGAAGCTTTTCTAATAAGCCCAGTAGTTGTGATGGTGTGGATAAACGAGGTGAAAAGAGGGATTGATGCGGTGGAGGATGAAGGACAAGCCAGTAAGACTACAACTGACAACGTTCAGCTAGAAGCAGAGGGGCAAACAAGTGGCAAGGGAAAATAAATCATTCATGTTCGTGTTGACATGAAAAGTGACCGCACGGTCGGTGTCTGTTCATCTTTTTTTTTCTCCATGCCCTTAAAAGTTCTGTATGAATCATAAAAAAGAAAGAAATGAATGAAAATGTGCTGCTCAGTACCCAAACATAAATATTAAATATGTCTCATCATTAAAACATGACAAATAAAATGACTGGTAATAATGGATTATGACGGAAATGTTACAATCCTGACGGACAATGAAAAAGTCTAATGCAACCACTGGTGCGTGTGCGTGTGCGTGTGCGTGTGCGTGTGCGTGTGCGTGTGGTGTGGTGTGGTGTGTGTGTGTGTGTGATTAAAGTAACTGCAGCCTTTAGTGATGTTTACATTCTCAAAGTAATGTTTAAACATTTTTTTTGTAGTTCAATTGTCCACTTTGTACTGCTTTTTCAAGGGGACATAACACAGGTGTTGTATGGACTGGATATGCTGTACATCGTTGGGAGGGGTTTGCAGAAATGTGTAGTGATATATAGTCAGATAAAAACGCTCATTACATTACATGTTACTTGTTAGACGCTTTTATCCAAAGCGACTTACATACTCAATACTGTGGGCAATCCCCACACGAGCAATTTGGGGTGAAGTGTCTTGCCCAGGGACACAACGACATTCTGACTGCAGTGGGGTTTGAACCTGTGACCCCCTGATCCCAACACCTAGGCTATCCACTGCGCCATGCGCCTCCACTCATAACTGGCATAATACGGTAAATAGAGAAACAGGTAATTAACACAAATACATTTAGACTCTAAAGGGGGTCTCTCCCAGAGGTGGGAGTAAGTCATACATGTGCAAGTCTCAAGTCTTAACCTATAAGTCTCAAGCAAGTCCCAAGTCACTGTGGTGACTGGTGAGAGTCAAGCAAGTCATGTCAAGTACGAAATTCTGATGAAAGTTTCCGCATTTAAATCAGTTAAAATACTGTGGTTATGAAAAGTTTAGATTTATTTTCAACATAAACAGCAATGGAGAGTGGGGCGCTGAAATGATAACCCTATAAGTTCTAAAAGGGCTCTAAAGTGAAAACAGGAGTACAACACAAATATTTTACATCAACACGTTAAGCCTCCTGCCCTGGCTCCCCTTCAGCAGGGTCCCAGCATTTCTCCTGTCTAAGGTGCTCCATATGAACACCCACATATCCTGTACATATAGAGTTGGCCAGATGGGTGTAAATTACTGTTCATGGTCATTTGAAAACAAATGCCGTTGTCGGACACGCAGAAACACACCACACACACACACACACACACAGAGCAGAGCTCAAACACTCACACATCATGTGCCTTAGTGACCAACATCGCCTTCATAAAACGAGTAAGGGGATTAATCGGGCAGTTCGATGTGTTTAGAGATGTGTGTGGTTAAAACGTAGCAGCCCGCGGTCGCTCTTTTGATGATGACGACGACGACGACGACGATTCAACTTATTGTCATTACGCAGTACAGGTACTATGTAACGAAACGGTTTCTCTGCATTTGACCCATCCTAGTGTTAGGGGCAGTGTGCTGCCATTATTAACGGCGCCCGGGGAGCAGTGTGGGGAACGGTGCCTTGCTCAGGGACACCGCGGTAGCACTTGGTCTTTCCAGGACTTGAACTGGTGACCTTCCAGTTGCCAAGCCAAGTCCTTATGGACTTCGGCTGTTCTAATGAAAGTAAACACAGTGAAGGCGTTGCGTAAAAGGCACAGCTCTTTGTGCGCTGGTGCTGCTCTTCTCAGAGGTGGAGTTAGACGTCCCGCTGCCTCCTGGTGCTGTAGCGAATGAGAGTCCGAGTTCGAAATATATCTAAAATAATAATAATGCAAATATTTAATTTTAAAAAGTAAAGTCCTTTCGAGTCATCTGTCTCAAGTCAAGTCTCAACTAGGCTTGCAAAGGGGCGGAACATTTCCGTTACATCTCCGGAAAGTTAAACTGGGGAATTTTGGAAATATTCGATGCAAAATTAAACAAAAAACATGACATTAAGAACAGTAGAACAGAACAAGTTTTAATTATTTTATTGAACAATTATTTGTTTCATTGAAGAATGAAAACAGGAATGTTGAGTTAAATATTACTCATCCCCCACAACCCCACTCATAAAAAACAAACAAAAATGCACCCCCCATCCAAATCCCCACAAAGTCCCATTAAACATGCAAATCTTCCTTCAAGCAATCCTCTGCATTTTTGCTAAACCCTTTCAGTCAATAGGCGCTTTCACACCGCAGTACTTAGGCTGCGGCCACACGAGGACGAAAACGGCTAAACGCATAGGATTAACGCAATCACAAACAAGCTTCCGTCCACACGCAATAGTTATCCGGATAGTGTCTGTCCACACGAGACCGCTCCGTTTAGCTCCAACCGCTGGAGAAGCTGCAGTACATATGCCGAGCCTGTACGTGGCGCTGTAACTTCCTCCACAAAAGCAGCGAAGAAGCATGGTTGTCATGGTTGCCCTTCGGTTTATTCTCCGCGGTGGGGGCCGAGAGAACCGGGCAGCGTTTTTCGCTGAATTCAGGGTGCAGTTTACTTTGACGCGGGGATGAGCAGCAGAGGTGGGGAGAGGCGGGGCTATTGCCTCATCATTATTGCTGTAGATGTTGCACAAACAACTGTAGCATGGTCAATAGTGTCCGGAGCACGATAGCAACTCTGCGATCCGCCATTGTTGTTGTTGTTGGTGGCGAAACACTTCAGCAATGGCGCGGGGTAAGCGGAGGTGAGCAGAAGAGGTGGGGCTATTGCGCAATCACTATCAGTGATCTGAAAATGTTCGGATAGGGCGTACACACGGAGCCGTTCGACCCCCCAGAGAGTTGCGTATGCCGTTCTATTCACCTTGGGACCCGTTATCGTTTCCTCAGTCGTTTGGTGCCGTATTCGGTCGTCCTCGTGTGGCCGAACGGTCCATATGACACTAAACAGTAACGCAAACGACCGAATTCGTCCTCGTGTGGCCGCAGCCTTAGTTAATGAGAACTCTTCTAGTTCTGAGAAACCGGCACGCCGGGACACGCTGTGTCCGAGCGGCCCTGCAGCCTAAGGATTCCCGCCATACCTGCCACTGGAGCCTTCGTCCACCCAAAGTCCCCGGCCGGAAGTCCCCGGAGTTGGGGACTGGCTTCAGTAGAAGCTGCTGGGACACACAGCAGCTTCTACTGAAGCCTTTCGAGTAAATTGCCAGAACGCCGACACCTCCTCATCTCCATCGCTCCCATGTTTTATTTTGTGTTGCCACAAGTTAGTCTCTCTGCGTTTCTGCGCTGGGCTAATGCTAATGCAAGGATAATAAAATGGCGGCTTCACAAAACTTTTTGGAAGTTTTACGGGGCGTGGTTTGCAATCCGCCCAGCCAATCCGACATAGGAACCTTTTTTCTCCTGCGAAAGTCCCTGCTCTCTAGCAGGGACTGAAAAGGGGGTGAAAAGGTTCTCATGAACTAATTTTAGTTCTGGATTTTTTTGGTGTGAACGCAACATTTCGGAACTAAAGTGGGAAAAGTACTGTGGTGTGAACGCGCCTAAAGGGCTCTTCCTGGGCCTCATCAACATCCAACTCTGAGTCTTCCTCTTCAGTGTCACTGTCCAGCCTTGTTGAGGATGGCTCTGTGTCCGGCTCAGAGAGCCTTAGGTTTGCCCGAATGCCAACCAGTTGTTCCACTCTCACATCTGTGAGCCTGTTGCGAACCTCTGTGTGGTCTCAATAGCCATGCAGTAAGCAGTGTGCAATGGCGTGGACATTCAAGTGTACTTGAATGGCATCCGTTTGTTTTAGTCAAGATTATGCTAAAATATACTTTTCCAAACTATATTTAAGTTGCCTATCAAGAGCCAAAGAGTTCCCGTTTATTCCCATGGAAAGTTTCCATCTTTGAAAAGTCAAAGTCAAGTCAAGTCTTTTATCAATGTTAGTCAAGCAAGTCTCAAGTCCAAAAATATGCGAATCGAGTCAAGTCATGTGACTCGAGTCCCCCACCCCTGGTCTCTGCTCATACGTTCACTCTGCGTTTCCATCAGCCGTCACACACTTTCTTCTGTCCGGAAGGGTTTTCTGCTTACAGTTTTCTTACAGTGTCTATGGACGAGGAATAAAAAGAGGAATCTGTCTCGTGTGTAAATAATGAGCCAGCATGAAAAGAACAGCAAGATAAAAAGAGGACAAAAACTGTGAGCGTGGAACAGCGGGAGTGAGAGGGACTGAAAGAGAGAGAGAGGCAGTGTGGGGGCCAGAAGAGAATACAGAGCGGGGATCAAAGAGGAAAGAGCTGAGCAGCAACACCAGAACTCTGGAATTCAGAACACACACACACACACACACACACACACACACACACACACACACACACACACACACACACACACACACACACACACACACACACACACACACACACACACACACACACACACACACACACACACACACACACACACACACACACACACACCACACACACACACACACACACACACACACACACACACACACACACACACACACACACACACACACACACACACACACACACACACACACACACACACACACACACACACACACACACACACACACACACACACACACACACACACACACACACACACACACACACACACACACACACACACACACACACACACACACACACACACACACACACACACACACACACACACACACACACACACACACACACACACACACACACACACACACACACACACGATTATGTTCTGGGGCCTCATTTATAAAGCCTTGCGTAGGATTCACGTGGGGAGGTTGCTTACATAGGACAAAGCAAATAAATACGACATTTTCCGATTTATAAATCACGTAGAACGTGCCGCAGTTTATTTCCCTTTATAAATCACAATCAACTCGAAATGCGGTGCAGCTTTTGCGGGCTTCACGTAACGCCCGTATTTGCCTATAAACAGTCAAAGAAACGCCCATTCATTCATTCTGACTGACTTTATGAAGAAGAGCAGGACATGAGGACAGAACAGCTCAAACGGACGTCTTTTTGTGTCAGATGTTGGTTCTTTTGGGGAGGTGGAGATAAATCACATTGTTTGGTGGATGCAGTTTGAACAGAGCAGCAGCATGGAGGTCGGATCGTCACCAACATAAATAAACAAGTGGTCCGAGAAAGGTTAATGAAAAAAAATACACTGCCTTCCTCAGGCAGTGTGTTTGTGCCGGGGACAGGAGACCCTCCTCTGATGAGAAACTAAGAAGTGAACGGGGAATCCCTCCGGAGTGGAGTCATGACGACTGGATCTGAATTATTTGTTTGTATTTGGTGGTTTGTGTTCCAGCTTTCGATTGTCGAAAAAGGGTCTCCACTGCCAGGGATTCAACGTGTTATCTGGTTTGTTATAGAAGTTCCCCTCAAAGTGTGGGATAACCATGTCAGAGTTCTGTACCTTCATCCATGGTTCTGTCCCCGCCACATCTTTCTGTTTCTGTTTCTGTTCATGTGAGCGCTGCAGCCGTCTTAGGCCCGCCCCCTATGCTCTCATTGGTTGAAACGCGTGATGATGCCCGTCCTGAGCCAATCCTGATCAACACCCCCCCCCTCCTGTGACCATGGTTTGTCTGTATGTGTATTCAGAGCCAGTGAGAAACAGACTTTCCAAATAATATGAATACAAAAAACTGTTAATGCGAGATAAAATAATTGTCCGTGTTAATTAATTAATGCATTAAGGCGATAATAACTTGTTAACTTGCCCAGCCCTAACTACTAATCCGCCTTGAAAATCCAACCTTTGTTCAAAGCAATGAACAGTGTGATGTATCGCATGTTGAAAATCTCCACGCGTAAAACAAATACAAATTAATCCACAAATCGGACAAATTAAAACTGTAGGCAGCAGCCCCTCTGCTGTCTGAGGAACACTGAGGGCAGGAAGGCAGCCCCTCTGCTGTCTGAGGAACACTGAGGGCTGGAAGGCAGCCCCTCTGCTGTCTGAGGAACACTGAGGGCTGGAAGGCAGCCCCTCTGCTGTCTGAGGAACACTGAGGGCTGGAAGGCAGCCCCTCTGCTGTCTGAGGAACACTGAGGGCAGGAAGGCAGCCCCTCTGCTGTCTGAGGAACACTGAGGGCTAGAAGGCAGCCCCTCTGCTGTCTGAGGAACACTGAGGGCTAGAAGGCAGCCCCTCTGCTGTCTGAGGAACACTGAGGGCAGGAAGGCAGCCCCTCTGCTGTCTGAGGGACACTGAGGGCTAGAAGGCAGCCCCTCTGCTGTCTGAGGAACACTGAGGGCAGGAAGGCAGCCCCTCTGCTGTCTGAGGGACACTGAGGGCTAGAAGGCAGCCCCTCTGCTGTCTGAGGAACACTGAGGGCAGGAAGGCAGCCCCTCTGCTGTCTGAGGAACACTGAGGGCAGGAAGGCAGCCCCTCTGCTGTCTGAGGAACACCGAGGGCAGGAAGGCAGCCCCTCTGCTGTCTGAGGAACACCGAGGGCTAGAAGGCAGCCCGTCTGCTGTCTGAGGAACACCGAGGGCAGGAAGGCAGCCCTTCTGCTGTCTGAGGAACACTGAGGGCAGGAAGGCAGCCCCTCTGCTGTCTGAGGAACACCGAGGGCTGGAAGGCAGCCCCTCTGCTGTCTGAGGAACACTGAGGGCAGGAAGGCAGCCCCTCTACTGTCTGAGGGACACTGAGGGCTAGAAGGCAGCCCCTCTGCTGTCTGAGGAACACCGAGGGCAGGAAGGCAGCCCCTCTGCTGTCTGAGGAACACTGAGGGCTAGAAGGCAGCCCCTCTGTGTCTGAGGAACACTGAGGGCTGGAAGGCAGCCCCTCTGCTGTCTGAGGAACACTGAGGGCAGGAAGGCAGCCCGTCTGCTGTCTGAGGAACACTGAGGGCAAGAAGGCAGTCCCTCTGCTGTCTGAGGAACACTGAGGGCAGGAAGGCAGCCCCTCTGCTGTCTGAGGAACACTGAGGGCGGGCCCATCACCGTTAGGCCTGTGTACGTGCAGATACATAATGTGCAGTATCCACACACACAAAGGCATGCATAGCAAACCTTCTTAGTGGCACAGTAACCCCCCTCCCTCCACACACAGACACACCGGTGTGCTGTTGGGGGTTGGGATGTCTGTCCCCATCCTACCAGCTGTCAGATTCCACCCCTCCTCATCCCCTAAATATATTGCCATGGCAACCCCATACATAATGGAGGCTGCAGTGCATGCTGGGAGCCATCAGGCAGAATCTCTTCACCACACACAACACACACACACACACACACACACCACACACACACACACACCACACACACACACACACACACACACACACACACACACACACACACACCACACACCACACACACACACACACACACACACACACACACACACACACACCACACACACACACACACACACACACACACACACACACACACCACACACACACACACACACACACACACACACACACACACACACACACCACACACACACACACACACACACACACACACACACACACACACACACACACCACACACACACACACACACACACACACACACACACACACACACACACACCACACACACACACACACACACACACACACACACACACCTGTTTCTCATCACTGGTGTCATTTCCTGGTTGCTAACAAACGCCATTGAAACACATAAACACTGATGTTCCGCTGTAACGGTGGTGGACTCATCAGAACAGAGTGAGCGAGCTGACCAATCAGAGCACAGTGGGCTCACAGGGAGGCAGGAGCTCCAACAAGGCGTGTAGGCCAGAGAGTGAATACACATACAGATGCTGTGAGAAACCAGTGTGAGTTTGGAACATTGAACAATGTGAATCTATTCTAGTAGAGCTCAGCTATGGAATCATGATCAGTAGAAATAGCATGACATGGGACTTTTCACTAAAAAAAGGCACTTATTTTGTGACAGTACATTAATACAATTATTGTTGATGACATAGCTTTCATATAATACAGAGCGTGTATTGACAGCTGGAGAGAAGCCCTTGAGCAAGGCACCGAACCCCAAACTGCTCCCTGGGGCACCGACTGACTGCCTCTCTGCTCTGGACCTCTCAAATGCATGTGCATGTGAACACTTGTACTGCGTGTGTGTATAAAACCAGAGTGGAAACGAGTTTCCCCCTATGGGGGTTCTTTTTCTTCTTATATACTCAGACAAAATGCAAATAGACTTGCTGACAGTACTTGCTGTGCTGTTAGCAATTTAGACCCTTAATCGAATCCCATTTTTATTGTCCTGCAGTAAACAGAGTCAAAGAAGCAGGGCGTTTCTGTGACAACACTAAGGCCCCGTCCAAACGGAGACTATATCAGTTGTATTTGCTAACGTTCTCTATCACATAGAGCAGGGGTGCCCAACCAGTCGATCGAGGAGATTCCCAGTCGATCGCCAGATGTGTCTAAAAATAGAACAACAATATTCTGTTTTATCCTTAATGTCCTATTACATAATCTTCCCGTGCCAGAATAATGCACTTGAACAGATAAAAGCTTTGTGATTGGCCGGCTAGACCACATGTGTCGGGGCGTGGCTGGTGGGCAGTGAGCACTATTTCGCTGACGTTATCCGTGTCAACAGGAGTGACAGTCCGCACACACACAAGACCGCAATTATGGCAGAAGCAAAAAAGCCCAAAATATATCATTTTCACTCCGAGTGGGAGGATGATTATTTTTTTATCCCAAAAGGGAAGGGGCCTGAAAGGACAGCTAAATGCACAGCAGTCCATTTTCACCAGGCCCAACAACAAGAGCAAGGCTGCTCCCAGAGCATCTTATCGTGTCAGTCACGTTCTTGCGAAACACATGAAGTCTTTCAAAGACGGCGAAGTTGTGAAAGAAGCTTTCCTGGAGGCTGCCGACGCGCTTTAGGGGGACAGTAAAAATAACAGTAGCATTTCAACAGGTTTTTGATATAATACAAACTCAAGTTAGATACCGTTATTAATCAGCTGTAAGTATATGGAGCTATTTCAGGGTCATAAGTTTTGATCATTCAAAAAAATACAATTTATTTGAAAGTTCAAGTTTTTATCCTGAACTTTTAAAAATACAATGATGTATTCAAAATAAAAATAAGTATTTGAAATCATTTTTCAGGTTGAATATTATTTTTGATTCAGTTGAGCAATTTTTTTTAATAAAATATTTATTTTCAGATTTCACTTTTATACATATTTTGATATTTGAATCCTTATTTTTTTTTCAGTTGCAGATTTTTCGCTTTTAGATTCAAAACAATTATGTTTTCAGTTTCGAATCTTGTTTTTTCAGGTTTCACAGATCTTTTTTTTTCGCTTTCAGACTTTTGGCCCTGATGTTGCTTGGGGGGGGCGGGGTAGTGGTGGGCGATATTGAAAAATATAATATCACGGTTATTATGGTTATTTTTCAAGTTACTTAACAGTACAACCACCTACAAGGTAACACAAACTAAAATAAAAAGGAGTCACAGACCAAAATACCATTTCAAGCTGGTTTTAAGTCTGCAGTGAATCCCTGAATGAACAATTCAACAGGAATGTTGATATGGCTTCCTCAGTGGTCAAGTAGGTAGGCCTACACCCTACACAACAAACGTTAACACTGGTTTCTTCACCAAGTAAAGTGCACTCTCTTGCTAAATAAAATAAAATAATCAAGGCACAGTTTCTCAGTATAAAAATGCACTTTCTGTTTTAGGTAGCACTAGCAGTGATGTAACATCAATACACATAAAAAGGAGAGTAAAACATAACTAAGTAAAACATCAATGAGGCAGTGGCAAACAATTAAAATGTAAACTTTAGACTTGAAGTGCAATCAAAGACTTTAACATAACTGAACATCTGTTTCAAAAGGGAAAAACAATATAAATACCTTATTGATCAAATAAAATATAAGTCAACAGAATCAACCAAGACAATAAATGAAGTGCAATACTGTCTGAATCCTGACTAGACAGCTTGGGTTTTACTAACCGTTGTCAGTATTTAGTTACATTTTGAAACGTGTATTACAATTAAATCACGATAAAATAGGTTAATTTTGTCGTAGTTGGTTTCCACCACAGTATTTACATGGATACAAGCCCCGCCCCCTCTCCAGCACGTCCTGTTTGAATGACAGGAGTAAACACAGCTGACAGCCGCGGTGAAACTCCAGCGGTTAGGTTGAGAATATTCACATTGCGTCCGCTGTGAACGCAGCATAACGCAGTTCAGAAACCACTGTTCTGACGCTTTTAAAGCAACTTCGAGATGTTAACAGTATCAGGGGCACACAGGCCATGGTGGCCATAGGACTACAATTATTTTCGGGGCTTCACAGCCAGAGGCATATTGTGGAGACCTAATATCGTCTCCACGATATATATCGTCATATCGCCCACACCTAGGGCGGGGCTTAGCAAAGAGTAGTTTGGCTTCCTGAGTGGCAGGCCTCCCTCTGTCATGTTGCCTTCATGGATGTTAGGTAGCGCGAGAAATATAACTCAATACTTTCTATACACAATACTCCCGTGATTGGTGGGAAACCAAACTGATACCAGCGTCAAAGTTCCGTTAAGCGAGCTGTTGAGCATCGTAGTTGACAACAATCAAGGTATAAGAGCAATAAGCTGTGCTAGAATGTGAAATGACGTATCCGCAACGAGCCAGCAGGTTGTTCTGGTGGACCTGACGCCATCCCCCGCTGTCTCACGGAGAGATACCGCAGGCCCTTCCTTTCTTCCTGCAGCGGTCATACTATAGAACCAGCACAGCCCCTAGACGTCCCACAGGGGATACATTTACATTGTTACAGCAGAGAAGAGCCACAGACAGCTTAATGTTACCTAAAGCATGCATACAAAAAGGTTTAAAGATTAAAAAAATAAATTATATATTTTTTTTAAGTTACACATTTCACATAATACACACCCTGTAACAGTTCTGCGGATTTAGCAGCCAGGTATATATTGCACAGTTTTTAACGGCATATATATTGCACATAGTTGTTATTTGTCAACAAGGTGTTATAGTGTGTTGTTTTGTGCGGAGTCTAATGGTATTCTGATTCTGATGGCAAAAACCAAGCCAATACTATACTGCGTTCATGGAGCTATGTGGAAATGCGGAAGGACAATGCTTGATTGCGGATACGTCATTTCACATTCAAGCACAGTTTATTGCTCTTATACCTTGATTGTTGCCAACTACGATGCTCAACAGCTCGCTTAACGGAACTCTGACGCTGGTATCAGTTTCCCACCAATCACGGGAGTATTGTGTATAGAAAGAGTTATATTTATCGCGCTACCTAACATCCATGAAGGCAACATGACAGAGGGAGGCCTGCCACTCAGGATGCCAAACTACTATTTGCTAAGCCCCGCCCCCTCAAGCAACATCAGGGCCAAAATTCTGAAAGCGAAAAAAAAAGATCTGAAAGCGAAAAACGATCTGAAGGTGAAAAACGATCTGAAGGTGAAAAACGATCTGAAGGTGAGAAGCAATGTGAAACCTGAAAAAACAAGATTTGAAACTGAAAAAATAATTGTTTTGAATCTGAAAACGAAAAATCTGCAACTGAAAAAAATAAGGATTCAAATATCAAAATATGTATAAAAGTGAAATCTGAAAATAAATATTTTATTCAAAAAAATTACTCAACTGAATCAAAATAATATTCAACCTGAAAAATGATTTCAAATACTTATTTTTATTTTGAATACATCATTGTATTTTTCAAAGTTCAGGATAAAAACTTGAACTTTCAAATAAATTGTATTTTTTTGAATGATCAAAACTCATGACCCTGAAATAGCTCCATATAAGTTTTAGTTTGTTTGAACTTATTCAAGATAATTATTGTACAAAATGGTATAAGAATGCAAACATTAAGATCTGTTCTGTTTAAATTGATTATAGTCTATTATCAATTCAGGTTAAGAAGCTAGTGTTGCTTGCATCCTATTTTTAAAAAGGCATTTATTTTTATAATCTACTAAAATGCAACAAATTCTATTAATTTGGTCTTTTTTATTGCACTTTGGCAGCAGATTCCTGAGTAGCTTCAGATCTGAGTTGTCTTATTAGTAAGCCTAATTTATACTTTTGTAGAAACACTATTTTTATATAATGGCAAATAAAGGGTTCAGGGTCTTTTCTCTTTTTCCCTGTGTCATGTGGCAGCACTGTTCAATGTTTCTTGAAGACATTACCCACTGTAGTGACGTGTGAATAAACTCCAACTCTGTGTCAACAGCACTGTTGTGTAACTTCAGTTAAATACTTGTATGCATGTAGATTAGAAAGAGGTCAGATAAAGGATCTGCAGTATTTTATGAAGTATTAATCGTACAAAGGTCAGTTTTATACAAGTAGAAGTGTGTATTTATTTACCTGATAGTAGGCTGTCAGTAATGGCTACGCCTCTCTATTTGGACTGGTAGATCTCGGCAGACTGGCAACTTTGAAAGTAGCTCTCGGTTCAAAAAAGGTTGGGCACCCCTGATCTAGACGGTTCGTCCACACGAAGCCGAAATGGAGCCTCGGCTTTGGAGCCCGAATCCGATACACTTTGAAAACGGCTCCCAAAGTGGGTAGGTCTGTGGACGAAATGCTTGCGGCTCCGTGTGTACGCCCTATACGATCGTTTCCTGAATCGATGACGCCATAGCCCCGCCTCTCCCCACCTCTGCTGCTCACCCCCGCGTCATCGCTGATGCATTTCGCCAACAACAACAACAACAACGGCGGATCACAGGGTTGCGTTTGTGCTCCAGACGCTACTGACCATGATACAGATGTTAATGCAACGTCTACAGCTCCTCTACCACACCCATCAGCAACAAGTGGACATGGAGAACTACATGAACTACGTGTTGCTAAATCCACCGCAGAGAATAACCAGAAGGGCCACCAGGCAACCATGCTCGGGGGGTCTTATTCGCTGCTTTTGCTTTGAAATCGGTTTAGTCTGTGTGGACGGGCCTTACATTTCACTTTGAGTACTTTGATACTGTACTTCTTACAGAGACACTGTGAGAAGCATGTGTGTTGGCCATGTTGGTGAACAGTCATTTACTGTGTTTTCCTTTTTGCGCAATACTTGTTTTACAATTTACCCAATTTGGGATCCATGAAGTATATCTTATGCTTACATTTAGGCATATAGAGTGCCCTGAATGTTTTTAAATATTTAAAGTATTTATATATACCACCCTCCATCTGACCTTCACCAGTAGGTAAGACTTATCTTTACAATGTTTCTAACAAGCCAAGACTTTCTGTTGAGATTTACGGTCAAAAAAGAAGGTTTACATTGCGATGTAGAAGAAATTCTACACACAGCGCTAAATATGTGACTTTTTGGTGGAACAGAGTGAAGAAAGAAATCAGAGTTCAGAGTGAAAGGCAACATGTGTGAAAGGATCCCATTTAAAGTGTTTAATTTAGGGCCGGGACTTTAACGCGTTAATTAAGATTAATTAATTACACAAAAATTAACGCGTTAAAAAAATTAACGCATTTTAATCGCACTTATTTTTGCACAGTGGAACGTTTCTCACTGGATGAGTTTCAGGCGTACCGATTATACTGGAGCACCAACTAACGTTCATGACTTCAGCATGGGACTTCAAACAACACACCACGGTGAACAATAGTCAAACATGAACGAACAAGCTGATGAGACCGCTTTGGTCGGCCCCGTGGATGGGACATTTTGTTTTAAAAAACGGACGGATGGAAGCGTCGACAAGAGCACGGTTGTGTGCAAATTATGCAAAAAAATATTTGCATATCACCGCAGCACATCAAGCCTAAAGTATCACCTAAATGCAAAGCATGTAGCAGCTAGCATGTAGCAGCTAGCGTGGACGTTAGCCCGACTCCGAGTGCAAGGAACCACACCCTGACCCAACCCACACTCAACCAGATGACTGGTTTCAGGGCCAGGATAAGTAAGTCCACGTCTGAGAAAATAACCAACTCCCTGGATTCAGGGCTCGACATTAAGGACTGCCCGATGGCCCGGGGCCATCTAGCATTTAGCTCGGGCAATGAAGCCTCACCTGCTGGTTGCCCGATCGGGCAATCTATTATGCCAGTATCATGCAGCTCGCGGATCCAGTAATGAGTGACCCGACAGTAAAACTAAACATATCTATAAATAGTTTAGGTAGTTTGAGAGGTCATTAAAATAGCTACGTGTGATATTCTAACCTGAAGTGTGTGTTTTGTTCCGCTCACCGCTGCATGTGGTGCAGAGCTGCGTGTCGAGTCTCGACTCGTCAGCAGCAGCTGATCTCTCTCTCCCGTCAGATTAGACTTCACTCGCGTTTATGTCCATATCGATCAGATCCAGCTAGTTCTAGCGAATGATAGGACTACCTGCTTATTAAAAGACAACTATACTATAAGTGTCGCTATGCAACCGGGTGAGGCCACAAAGTATAGCGCAGCATTATGCATTTGTTTACATACCCACCGGAACCCCAAGGCATTACCAACAGATCAACGCACAATCAACTCATCCAGGACATCTCTTTCTCCACATTAAGTGTTAGACATTAGAGTTGACTATTCTTGTCTGTCACATACTCTTCTTGCCTGTCACATAAGTGGCGCAACTGAAGCGGTATTGTTCTAAAGGGAAATTATTTTGACCGAAGATATTTAGATTTGCCGGCTAACGGGAACTCTGGCGCGTGCTTCGCGGTTGCGCTCGGCTCCTCTCGACTGCTGCTCGGGTCTGCTCGGTCAGCTTCCGGATGAGGAGGCATTCGTTCGACCAACTTACAGTAGTTAACATTACAAACATTTTTAACAGGGGCCATAATAGTGTAAATAATGTTTGTTTTGGCAGTTATAACTGAATGTAATGTTTTCTACTTTTTCCATCTGGGAAGGGATTTGCCTTCATCAGATGGAAAGTGTTTTGACCAACAACTTAAGTATTTCTTATAGCTATGCAGGGCATGCAAGCGAGCAAACACAAACAAGATATACAATATTGTGGTGGTTCATCTTATAATTCAGTCTAGAGAATGCACCAGACAGCATCTAAGACCTGCACACATCTAAATGGTCTAGAGGGAGGCCCCCCAAACCCTTCGTGCCATTTTGTCCGCGTGCATTTTTCAGGGCAATCTCTATTGGGCTCAGGGCCATCTGTAAATTAGCTTAGATGGCCCACAGTCATGCACTTGGACTGTAGACCACTTGGAGTCAAATCCATGTGAAAATTGCTTCTCCCTGTTCTCAGGTCAAATATGTATATTTGATTAAAAATGCGATTAATTTCGATTCATTAATTACAAAGCCTCTAATTAATTAGATTCATTTTTTTAATCGAGTCCCGGCTCTAGTTTAATTACATTCATGCTGACGGACAAACAGTGTGAGGAGGAAGATGTTTGTGTGTTGAGAGTGTGTTGGTCTGTTTGTGTGTACACAGTGTGTTAGTGTCATTGGGGGTTCAGACGGAGGAAGGTTAGAGAGAAAGACAGGGAGCACAAACAGGAGGAGGGGAGAGTGACAGCCCTGCAGCTGAACACACACTCACACCTTACTGTGAACACACACACACACACACACACACACCACTTCAGGGGACATTGCAGGGCATTTCCTGGAGACTTATCCTAACCTTAACCATAACCAACACATGCCTAACCCTAACCCTTATCTAACCTTAACCATAACCAACACATGCCTAACCCTAACCCTTATCTAACCTTAACCAACACATGCCTAACCCTAACCCTTATCCTAACCTTAACCATAACCAACACATGCCTAACCCTTATCCTAACCTTAACCATAACCAACACATGCCTAACCCTAACCCTTATCCTAATCTTAACCATAACCAACACATGCCTAACCCTAACCCTTATCCAACCCTTATCCTAACCAAGTCTTCACCCTAAAACTAGCATGGGGTTATGTCCCCATAAGGGAGAAGAGTCCCCACACGTCACTGTGTAAACAGATTTAGGTCCCCACAAGCATAGTTATGCTAGAGCCGCGTTCACACCGCAGTACTTTTCCCACTTTAGTTCCGATATAGTTCCGAAATGTCGCGTTCACGCTGCAACAAACGACTAATTTGATAATCGATTAATCTATCGATTAATGAAACGATTAATCGACTATTCGGACTATTACTGTATGCCTTGCACAATTTCTCAAGCGCTCTTATTTAGCCATCAACTTTTAGATTTAGCTTGAGGTTGTTTTAGGCATGTGGGAACTAACAATGAAGACAATAAAGATGAATACTTGACTCAAAAATACATATATTATTAAATTAACTAAACACATGGTTTACAGAATTAACATTGCTTTTTATTTAAATTAAATACATAATATTTCACATCAAAAGAAACAACAATGTTTTAACAAATGGTATTAAATAATGTGATGACAGAACTGTGAACAGAATAGCTGAAACTTTAACAAACTAAATAACTCGGTTACCTCAAATCATTAACCCATGTTTGAATAATGGAGTTAACTCCGCGTGTTGCTGCTAGCATACATAACACCTGACGTGGAAACGTTACTCGTGGACGCGGCTACAGAGCTGCTAGAAAGACAGTGGAACCCGGTGCATTCCTCCGTCTGGATGTTCTGCACTTTTGCTAAATGTTTAGACAAACTGCTCGTGTTGCCGCCCTCACATGCTAAACTCTTATTGCACTTTTGGCAACGAGCATCGAGACGGGTAAAGTTTAACCACCTCGGAGCGAGTTCTCTCCGCCATCTCCGCAGTGTGTTGCTGCATGTAGCAGCCGTGTGTGTGTGTGTGTGTGTGTGTGTGTGTGTGTATGTGTGTGTGTGTGTGTGTGTGTGTGTGGCAGCCGCGTGTGTGTAAACTGCCCCGCCCCCTCGCACACAGACGGGGGAGAGAGGTCACGTCTGGATTGGAAAGATCGAAAATACATCATAGACGCATTTGTTTGTCTTTTGCATATTAGAAACGAGTTGGCGATACTAACGGCCCCTACACACGGCGGCGTGCGTCAACGCTTCGGCCCATTCACTTTGAATGGGGTGACGTCATGATTCGCCGAACTGCATTGTGGGAGCAAAGCGCGTAGCTTCTCTCGCGGTGCTCGCTGCAAAAGTAGAGCAATGTTCTACTTTTGACGCCTCGATGGAGGCGTCAGCCAATCGAATCATATGCCAGTACAAGCTCTAGCCAATCAAACCATGTGCTTGTGTATCCTGGGCGGGAGATGCATGTGATTGGTTGCTGGTCGAGTTTCAGCCCCCTCCGCCGGCAAGCGGCAACGCACGCCGCCGTGTGTAGGGGCCGTAAGACTGCGATATAATGCTTATGTAGCAATAATACATGACATATATTTTACCGATAAAAAGACCAATAACTTTGGAGCTTAACAGCACGTAAAACACACATGATAACGTCACCAACGAATCGACGACTGAATTAGTTGGCAACTAATTTGGTAATCGATTTTAATTGTTGCACCCCTAGTTCACACCAAAAAGAGCCGGGACTAAAATTAGTTTATCGGAACCTTTTTGTACCCCCTTTTCTCTAGTCCCTGCTAGAGAGCAGGGACTTTCGTGGGCGAAAAAGGTTCCCATGTCTGATTGGCTGGGCGGATTGCAAACCACATCCCGTAAAACTCCCAAAAAGTTTTATGAAGCTGCCATTTTATTATCCTCGCATTAGCATTAGCCCAGCGCAGAGAGACTAACTTATGGCAACACAACAGAAAACATGGGAGCGCTGAGAAGGTGTCGGTGTTCTGGCCACACACACACACACACACACACACACACACACACACACACACACACACACACACACACACACCACACACACACACACACACACACACACACACACACACACACACACACACACACACACACACACACACACACACACACACACACACACACACACACACACACACACACACACACACACACACACACACACACACACACACACACACACACACACACACACACACACACCACACACACACACACACACACACACACACACACACACACACACACACACACACACACACACACACACACACACACACACACACACACACACACACACACACACACACACACACACACACACACACACACACACACACACACACACACACACACACACACACACACACACACACACACACACACGAGAGAGGTTCCAGGTTGAATTGAGGCGAATATTTGTAATGTTCAGAGGTTGTTGTGTTTAATATTCATGAGAATATTTGTCATTGTTCAAATGATAATAACATTTGCATAAAGCATATGTATCCACTCATATGTTGATAAGAGTATTGGAAACTTGAAAAATATTCCTCTAAGGTACATTTAGAATCAAAAATGTGTGATTAATTTGCGATTAACTATGGACAATTTGCGATTAAATATTTTAATCGACTGACAGCCCTAATTTATATATATATATATATATATATATATATATATATATATATATATATATATATACAGTGCAATAATTCTTTCATGATAAATGAAGCTCTGTTGCTTGGATATCACTAGATCCTGTTACAGAGTAATATAATTACATAACGATCGATGTGTACATTAGCATAATTACTAGCTAGCCGCTAGCTGCTAACTGCCGCCTCGTTAATATCAAATCCATCATAATAACAATCCATTACCATGCCGTCATGAACGTGCGGTGCTGTTACGTGTACGCAAATTGACGTGCTTGATGTGAACGAGCATTTTGGTTAAAGTTGCGCATGCGCTATGAGCGCACATACAGTACTTCTCAGGCATGCCGGGTAATCTGTGACGTTTCGCTCTCTCAAAAGTTGGGCCATTTTATCATCATGCGCCAATGAGCAACTCTCATAGGAATGAATGAGGTCCCGCCTCCCACGCTGTATCCAGTTCTTATTATACATCCATGGTCACTACCCGATCTGCAGCCCTGCGCACAAAAGCACAAAAATAAATCTCGAGAGAGAGAGAGATGAGTTATTGTTATTACAATGTGACTTCACTATTATTTAACAACTCTTTTTATTGGATTCTTTTATTTGGGTTTAAGTACATTGTCAGAATAAGTGTGAAAGGAATTTAACTTCTGTTAGACAGCCATCATACTGAATACATATTTACTGTGAATGTGTGCACAAATGTATGGCATATGGCTGTCTAACAGAAGTTAAATCCATTTCTCACTTATTCTGACAATGTACTTAACCCCAAATAAAAGAACCCAATAAAAAGAGTTGTTAAATAACGTCACGTTGTAATAACGTGAAGAATCAGCTTCCAGTTTGTGTTCGGGCGGCAGACACCCTATCCGTTTTTAAGAGTGCGCTTAACCTCTTCTACACCGCCCCCCCGATACCGGGGGGAAAACCGTGTCATCTGCAGGAAACAGCGTCTGAGGGCATCTTAATATTCAATAAACTATGAATGTTTTATATCCATGTAACGGGAAGAAACTCAGCAAACTGATCTTTTTTATTTTTTTTTCAACAAAAAACACAAAGCTCGTGCTGAGACTATGAATTAGCCACGAGCGAAAAAATGCTAAAGCATTTATGCACAGAAACTCACTCATGTTCCCTTATTACTTATCGTAGCTGCACGTCCAACCCATCATTCCGCATCGTGAGAAGACACATAATCGATCGGTACATACATCATCACTCCATGATAAGAACTCGAAGATATTAACAAGAACAGATATCAAAACATGTGGCACTAGGTAGCTAAAACGGCAAAATGGCTCACCTTTGTCGTTGTCTGGTCAAAAGTGGTCTTCGATGGCATTACAATGATAAAAACGCTGCTGAAGTTAATCCATAGGTTAATCCAATCTGTCTGTCACTTTGAAATTATTTCTGATAATCCATAAGTAATAAACCTGCTTTTCCATTTCCAGATGTCAGAGCGAGAGATAGGTTCGCTCTCATGCAAAACTGCATGCGCATAGCTCTCATTTCTCAATGGTAAGGTGTGTGTGTGTGTGTGTGTGTGTGTGTGTGTGTCGAAATTCCCCTTCGATTCTATTGGCTCTAACGGTCAAAAAGAGATGTCAATCAGAAAAATCGACCAATGGGTTCCAGAGAAACGGTAAAACCGGCAATGTCCACCCAAATCACCTCAGAGGTGGAGTTTTTTTGGTAAACCTCTCTAAAAAAGTCAAATGTCACTTGTTTTGCATCAATTTTGAAACAGGGTACTTACTATATGATGTACTTTGGATTCTTAAAGCTTTTAGTCTACCTTACCATCATCCAAGGTTAGTTTTCACTGTAAGTAAAAAATTACTTTTGGACGGACACGATAATTTACAGTTTTTTTACCATGTTCAATCTGAATTTTCTTTAAAATAAAAAACATCTATATTGATTCTGACTTTTCTACATCCAACTCACAGGTTTATCATTACTTTGAGAACAAAGATTATTAATTTACCCCTTTTAGAAGGGAAGATATGTTCATTTGTTCTGGGAATGTCATTTTCGAGCCCGAGACCTGAAAAACAGGCTCAGTGGTTAACAGGTTAAGACCTTCCTTTTTGATAAAGCCTATGGTTAGGGCTGATTAGATTCAGCTCCTAGTTTTGCATTTCCAAACATTTGGACTACCTATGTTGCAAATGTATTATTGTCCGTCCTGGGAGAGGGATCCCTCCTCTGCTGCTCTCCCTGAGGTTTCTCCCATGTTCCCTTTAAACTGTGGGTTTTCTCCAGAAGTTTTTCCTTGTACGATGTGAGGGTCTAAGGACAGAGGGTTTAAGGACAGAGGGTGTCGTATTGTCATACTGATATTCTGTACAAACTGTGAAGTCCACTGAGACAAATGTAACATGTGTGATATTGGGCTGTATAAATAAACATTGATTGACCCATCATGCTATATTTGAAACATATATTGTAGGGCCATACCTTTAAAAAACATGTCTGTGATGTTTTTTTTTCAAAATACCAAACAGATCACCCGTTGTAGCCATCCCTCATACTGCTCAAACCCCTCTTTTGCAGCCCAGTTAGAGAAACGCAGAATTTGGCTTCCTTAGCTTGAAATAAAAGAAAGAAGAGGAGGCGGAGTTAATGCCTGATCAGAATTCTACCGGAGATAAAGTTAAATTCTGCTGTGATAAAACGCCATCCTGTTTAAACCACGTCAAGGATTATTTCTGAAACAGCATGGAGCTCAAATGCTTTTTCTCTTGCAGGTTTATCACGAGGTGAGTTCCTTTTTTTATTTCCTGCTTTTTAAAAACACATGTGCTCTCCAGTACAGGTTAGCTCTGAGTGTTAGCGAGGCTTGCTAATGTAAACAAAGACATCCAAAACACATCAGGCATTGTTTCTGATGGCAACTTTCTGTGGGTCCGCAGCCGATTTGACGTCAGTTTGGATGGAAATCTGGTCCGCTCGGTGTACACCCGTTTTTAAAAGATTTGGGTATGGAGGAAAAGAGAGAGGGTTTTCTTTTCCGACGCTGCGTGAGTTCCCCGACGCACCGGGGACACATATTTATGTATAAAAGACATCACAAAGTGCATTTTGCATGATAGGTCCCCTTTAAACAATAGTGCATACATGGCAACTTCACTGATCAATCAATCAATTCAATCACCTAACACTTTTACAGTGGATTTATCAAGCTATAATACATTAATCTTTTTTAAAGCAATAATCCCAAACCTCATCTCAGGGTAAAATCATCCAATGAGAGGATTTGCGGATTTCCTGATTAACTGTAAACTGATCATCTTGGGGTGTGGGACAGTTGGTCTGGAGACCACACCTCAGATTGTGGGGAAATGTGATTTCTGATGTTTAATTGAGCCAATAATTAGTGACATGATGAATTGAGATTGTTAATAAAAAATGTTTGGCAGTTAAAGCTAATATAAAATATTGATGACCATCGCAATAAAGCATGTATTTGGAAAGGCATTTGAAATGATGCAGCTGATGTTCAAACAAACACATTGCTGGTATTCTCGGAGTTACTCATTTGAGCAACAGAAATGTCTCTTTAAATGATAAAGACTGAGGTTAATGTTTAACTGTTACCTCGCCATATTCTGCTGTGATTATTAACAGCTTTATTATTCACAATGAAACAGCTTTGAGTTGGACTAGTGCCAGACATTCAGCGTCATTGGTATCCATGTTGTTCTTGTCTCTCTGTTAAAGCGGAGGTGACGACATGAAACATCTCCCCGGAGAGAGGGAGGGATCCTGGCCTGAGAGCCATGAGGAGAGCAGACGAGCAGATCTCTTCCTCTCCAGTAACGAGAACAAGACTCATCAGCCTAACGTTTGTTATGAGCACATGAACACAATCCTTAAGATGTTAACCCATCTTCTGAGATGCCATTTATTATGTGTCCTTTATAGTAGAATGTATCGTCAGTGGCGTCGTGCATCATTGCAGTGCTGGACTGAGAAACCTTCACACATGCGATAGATGGAGAGGAAGCGCTGAGTCGCCGTTTGTAATGTGATCTCCCTGATATCATGCTCACCTTTAGCTTCTGCTGATCATCGGAGCTGATGTCTTTTTCTGCGTTGTTACATCATCGCCGTTACATCATCGCCGTTACATCATCACCGTTACATCATCGAATCAGGCCAATGACAACGGGCGGTCCATCTGTATTGTGTTTTGTGATAAATGAATGACATCGTACGAAGCATTCACATTGTGGGGCGCCCTCTGATCACGTCGTGGGGCGCCCTCTGATCACGTCGTGGGGAGCCCTCTGATCACATTGTGGGGCACCCTCTGATCACATTGCGGGGCGCCCTCTGATCACATTGCGGGGCGCCCTCTGATCACATTGTGCTCGGCTCATGTGTTTGTGTCCGTACTTACCTGCTCTCTCACAATTTTGTCTGTCTGCCATTTTTTCCTCAGCACATTACATGATGTCATATGATGCTGGGTTAGCGAGCATCGGTTGTACCCGACTTTCAGGATTCATTGTGGGATACACTAGGTATACAATCATTCAGACAGCACTACAAATAGGAAGGGAATGATTATAGACGCATCTGATGATCAAAGATTTGACACATTTTACCTTTTTGTGGATTATCTTTAAATGTCGTGGAGTTCGAGTCAAACATTCAAACTGAGCTGGGGCTGCAATCATTAACGGCATGTTGATTAAAAGAACCTTTCTTTCCTTAGACAAATAACAAATCTTATTCTGCACACCGTCTACATGACGATGATTGGTCTTCGATTATCCAGCATGTTTCAACAGCATTAGTTGCATTCACTGAACACGCAGCTGAAGCTCTCAACTAACCCTAACCCTGCACATTAACTGAACACCTTCGTGGGTTTGAGAGACCGTGTGATTCTCAGTGTTTCCAACATGCCAACTTCATTCAATTCCATTTCAATTCCTCTCCTTCTGGTTAACACAGCAGAGAAGAAAGTCTGAGATATTATAAATAAAGGATAGAAGGAAAGAGATGAGAGCGAAGCGAGGCTTCTGCTTCTGACAGCACGAGGAATGATGGGGTATTTATAGATAATAGTGTTATTGCTGCTTCACTGGTTACGTCAGATAGACTCGAGGAGAGGAGTGAAGAAGGGATGAAAAGTTGAGGAAGACTATGAAAATAGGCCATGCAGACATGTGGGTCAGAGGAAGGAAAGACTGAAGCAGAGAAGACATAGAGAGTGAAGAGGAGGATGGCTGTGAGGAAAGACAGGGAGAAGAAGGAGGAAAGGGAGCAAGAGGAGGAAGGCAAAATAACAGAAAGAAGAGGAGAGGAAAGAAGAGGACATACAAGAGAGACAGAGGAGAGTTCCTGCTTTGCTATCTTCAAATATATATGAAGTGTTGCCTTCACTGTCGGCTGTGTTGTCTGTACAGATGATATCATGATGTTGGCATGTGACAACGTCACGATAGGTCAGTCCACTGTTGGAAACCCCATTCTTCCAGTGTGTGTGTGTGTCACTGGAGACCATTATCTAACGCTGCAGCTACCATCATGTATATTACCGATTGAGCTGCAGGTGACCTGGGCCATACACTTCACAACATACTGCGAGTCCTTGTGTTGTCGTCAAGTTTCCAGTTTTCAAAAGAAGATCATTTTCCATTTAAAATCAGATGTAGAAGACAACACACACCCACTTTATGAACCATTCACCCTGCCCGTGTGTGTGTGTGTGTGTGTGTAATCACTGTGTTCATCTCCCTGCAGACACACACTCTCCAACTAAAACAATATGTGATCATGTAATGATGTAATAACACACAGTTTCTCTCTATGGGAGCAAGGCTGCAGGGTGTGAACACAATACACACACACACACACCCTCCATGTTAGACTTATCTCTTAATCTATGTCTCTCCGATGTACACACTGAGTTGTGTGTGTTTGAAGGTGTGCGGTGTGGTGCCCCCACAAATACAATCAAATTCTGTGGGAAACACTGAAGTTAGCAATAGTGTTATTGCGTTCAACGTAGCAGTACAGTGTGTGTACGGCTTATTTCTCATTAAACACATTCTACAACTCCACAAGAACCAGGCCAAGTTACCGTGTGTTGTGACCACCAGCTGGTTAAAGCCGTCACAAAGCTAGAGAAAACTTAAGCCCAGGTTAACTGCAGGTGGACTTCACGATATGCAAAGTCCAAAACACGTACAAAAAAAAACATTCCGGAAGTGCTCCAGGCCTCTAGGGGGCGCGCTACGTGGAACAGATTGATGTATGACCAGACAGAGAGAACGAACTAGAGTGCTGCAAATTGAAGCCGGAGGAAACAAAGTTGATCGAAGTGGAAAAAGTTGATATATAAGAAGGCAAAAGAAGAGCTCGCAAGTCAAGAGACAGCACTGCACCTAAATGCAACTCTTGACATCATATAGCTATATTATAGGTGCAGAGAGGAGTTGGTTGCCCCAATGTCAATCCTAATGTGAGAGTTAAAGGACGCTCAACAATATACTGTACCTTGGTCAGTTTGGATTTATCGTGGCATTTATTCTTAATTAAAGTGAATTTATTCCAGTCAGTCCTTTGTGTGTATGCCGGTGTGGGACATTCCAAATGTTCCAAAAGTGAGCACTCCACGAATGGACAACAGTTTGCTGGGTAAAATAAAACATTGTCAACATATTACTTTGTGCCACAAGAAGAAGAATGTTTTAACAGTACAGTAGTTTGAATATATTTGTTGACACAGGCAGTCTGTGGTTTGTACTTGTTTAACTTGTGTCTAGTTTCTGAACAGATAAGAGGAGCTGTGAGCTCTGAGTGCTAACTGCTAACGGCTGATGGGTTGGGACATATTGCGCTGTTGGGTGTTGACCAATCACGAAGCGTCATTTCTTGACTGGCAGCAAAAACAACCAATCACAGCAGTGCTTCTCTGGCTGGCTCTGTCCAATCAGAAACAAGAAGTGTTCTCCCTAAAGGAATACCCTTTCCGTCCAATGTGAAATGCTGTGGTGTTTTGCACTTCAGGGCCAACGTAGAAGTATGACAAAAGTGCTGTTGTCAGTTTAGAACCCAATGTATTGAAAAAAAAACAGAAAGAGGATCGACATATTTTGTAAATATGACCGTCATGCATATATTATGAATTTGAAATAGGGCTGTCAGTCGATTAAAATAGTTAATCGCGATTATTCGCAAATTAATCACACATTTTTATCTGTTCTAAATGTTCCTTAGAGGAATATTTTTCAAGTTTTTAATACTCTTATCAACATCTGAGTGGACAAATATGCTTTATGGAAATGTTTATTATCATTTGAACAATGACAAATATTCTCATGAATATTAAACACAACAACTTGGAACCTCTCATTCAGTGTGTGTGTGTGTGTGTGTGTGTGTGTGTGTGTGTGTGTGTGTGTGTGTGTGTGTGTGTGTGTGTGTGTGTGTGTGTTGGAGCTATGTGCAACTCAAGGCATATGCTCGAATGGGAGCTGCCTGGTCATGTTGCACTATCCGTGCTGACTTCTCGTACAATGTCCCGCTGTCTGCATAAAGTCAAGTGCTCGGCGCAGTTGTGGGGAAATGTCACCCCTCTGTTTTCATTTAAACAGCTCCTTATATCCGTTAGCGCTGCTAGCTAGCACCAGATGCTAACAACAACAATGCACGTAAGGTCTCTCTCAGGCCACACATACACACACCCTCCCGGTCCTCCAGATGGCCAGTCGGGGCCTGCCGGTGAGCGTGGAAGTGTGGTCTGCCTCAAGCAGGCAGCAGGAGCGGGGCTGTCAGCATCAGCTTGTAGACGGTATTTTAAACTTGATGCGCTCTGAAACTACGGGGCGGCCAAGGAAAAATGATTATTTTTTTAACAACAATGAGTCTGAAAATAGCTGCTTAGGCCCCGTTATATATTTTGTAGCATGATGACATGAGGGCGGGAATTATTGTATTATTATTATTATTTTATCCCTAACAATTAGTAAAGCAAGTTCTGATCACTTGCATCGTAAACACTGTTTATTGTTCCAGACCAGGTAAACAAGTGTTGAGAACAGTCAACAACATTGATGTGCATTTGTGAAGAGAAGGTATGTATTTCAGGGAACTGAGACACCTTTAAAGTCAGTTCCTGTATTGTTTACCTCCCTGTAGTTTCTGTTTATTATAATAATGTAAAAGCTTCTCTCCTGACTCCTGAATGAAACGCAGCTGAAATCAGAACTAGTCAAGGGGAATATTTCAATCCTCTCTCCAGGACCGATCATCATATTAACCAGGACACTATGGGCTCTATGTTTGTGATCTGAACGCTACTGTTCGCACCTTGGAGACGTACCATCACCCCCCCCTTCCACCTGCCTCCACTCCAATGGGGGGATAAAATACAAGTTTTCAGCCTGTTTGCTGGAGGCAGAAGGTGTTTCTCAATCTCGAGGATGCTGGCTTGGTAGTCGCGTACTTCCAAGTCACTTCCTTCAGAGACGAAGCAAGTATGCTTCCAAGGCTTTGGAAAACGAAGAACAATGGAACAGGCTAACAAGTGTGCCACTCTAATGGTTTCAACAAACTGTACCGAAAATAAATACCTCACGATATCTATCGAATTATAAACTTGCTTTACTTTCACACATTTTTGGTGATAACAAATGTAACATATTTACCAACACATGTTTTTGAAATTGGTCCGTGCGCAAAGCATTGTGGGGATTTTAAGGACGCGAAGACCAAGGACACGGCCTCGGTGGAATTCCACGTATGCTAGACATTGGAACAGTACTTTGGCGGCACTCGATGACGTAGCATCCTTGAAATATTGGCTTGGAAGCCAGTATCCTCGAGATTGAGAAACGGCCAGAGAGTGTGTGGAGTGTGTGTGGGTCTAGACACAGGATTCATTATTCGGCTGCTGCTGCTCCACAGCCAATATCAATATTTCTATTGATACCGAGTGTGAGGGTCTCCACTGCTCAGAGAAATATTCCTCTGAACGAGTAATTCATTCAAGAATTCTGATATCTGTAGTCAATTGTATTTCATACATTCTTTAATAATTCCATCCTTGAGGCACTGCCCGCCTCTGCCCCCACCACAACACTGCTGACCCTGCACCAACTTAAAGAAATAGTTTGACATTTCGGATACAATTATCCACTCTCTTGCCTAGAGTTACATCAAAAATATGAGTACCACTCTTAGGTCTGCAGCGTATGGATATGAAGCCACTGTCAGCAGCAGCAAGATGCCAGCTGGATACAATTATATAACAGAATAATATTACTTTATTTTCCCCCAAATGGAATTTGTTGAGCTGATTTGCAGTTCAAAGTGTGATTGTAAAGACAACTAAATGTAACAAAGATTAGCAGTAAGACAAACGGCAAATGTATACGCTGCCAGTATTATACACACCGTAATGGTAAAGTGATATTCCAAAATACACACTGTGCCAAATTAGCTTTGCTTGATAATACCAGGCAGACGTGGGCTGAGTACTGTATGTAAATGTGAGTGTGTGTTTGTTTGTGTGCGTGTTATCTTTGGAATGTGTTTTCTTTTTATGACAATCTCTTTGGGCTCTGTCTCACCTGTCATTGAAGTTATATTTAACCCCCCACCCCAAACACACACACTTTGTTTCTCCTGAAGTAGCCAAGCCCAAAGCCACAGGAGCCAAGTGGGTCATTAACCCTTCACGCCCCCCCCCTCCCCCACCCCTCTCTTCTCATGCTGTCGAGGTGTCAAAGCGACAACTGGGTGAACTCATGCCTCACGTGGGGTCATCAAACACTCTGGTAGCCACACCCAGGTCTCCATGGCAACAGCTGTGCCGCCACTGCACTTAAACCATAACCCAATCTGAGGACTGTGACTGATGTGATACCAGGAAGTGAGAGAGCAGGAGGACAGGTTCAGATAGGACCGGGTCCCATTATTCTGCAGTCATAACACTTTCTTTTTTTTTAATACATTTCATTTATTAATCTCAATCTTTATATAGCACATTTAAAACAACCTTCAGTTGACCAAAGTGCTGTACACGCAATAACTATATTAAGTAACACAATGAGAGTACAATAATAAAAACACATGATAAAAAGCACAATAACTAGAAACATATATAAAATAAATAATAAAAAACACATACAAATATAAAAATGTAATGTTCAACTAGTATTAAAAGCCAGTGCAAAGAGGTGAGTTTTTAGCTGAGATTTAAAAAGTTCAATAGACGAAGCGCTTTATCAAGGTCTCCAAGACATTTAACAGAGGTAAGAAAAAATTGTGTCATGGGTTTGATTCATTTTGATAGGTTTAACGATCATAAAGGCTAGCTTCATAGTTAAGTTTAGGAAGATAAAGACAAAATATTACCTTTAAAATCCAAAGAAATTCAGTTGTTAATTAAATTATAAAACAAAAGATTCCAAAATTTGAGAAAATGTTTGTCACAATTTTGCTTGAAAAGCAACACAGGATTAATCTATAATCACTTTTCTGGCCGGCTTATGTTCTTCAATGAATCAATATATTGATTGGCTAATTCATCCTGGTGTAAGATGAGGGAAATTAGGACATCGACTTTCCATTTTCTTCAGGACTATGAATCCATGTGATAAATTAATTTATCCGTGTACACCGTCACAGATTTAATAATTAACCTAAAATATACACGACTATCTTGCTTGAGTAGGGGGTACCCCATCAGTTAAAGTACTCATCATTCAGATTCACCCGTGAGCTCACAGAGGTTTTCAGGCGGAGCTGTGGGACCTCTCAAGGTCCACGGTGGGAGTTAACAACAAGCCCCTAAATATCACAGAGCTCTAACAGAGAGGAAGTAACCCAGGTTTAAGTGAGTGCTCTGCTCACTCCACTCACACAGGTGTGATACTAAACAGAGCTACGAGTCCGGGTTCTGAGATCCGTCTGTTTCTAGGAGGAATCACCAGCCTCTTAACCTGCTTTCCACTGTCCAGGAAACTGGTCTCTCAGATGAAGGGAACACTTTATAGCCAGGACCAACGTGCATCATCAATCCAACGTGCATCATCAATCCAACTCAGCGTGACGGAAAGAATGAGAGGCAAAGACGTTTTCATATCCATGTTTAAATGAGGCTGAGTTTGAAGGGCCGAAATGAAGAGGGAACCAACTCCTCATACTGATAAAACAGGTACATGAGAGTTAGGGTAACCTTGTTATTCTGTCCAAAACCAATAGCCTCGTTCACACCAAGTACTTTTCCGTACTTAGTTCCCAGCACTAAGTTACCCCATGGAACTAAGTACAGATCGCATTCACACCGGAATAAGTTCCCTGAAGGAGGATTAGGCAAATGAAGCCGCTGACGCCGCTGACGCCGCTGACGTCACTTCTTCTTCTTCTGTTTTGGGTTTACTGGCAGGCCGCAAACCACTTCACGGTGTATACTGCCACCCGAAGTCCCCGGCCGGAAGTCCCCGGAGGTGGGGACTGGCTTCAGTAGAAGCTGCTGGGGCTCCCAGCAGCTTCTACTGAAGCCTTCTGATTAAATTGCCAGAACGCCGACACCTCCTCATCTCCACCGCTCCCATGTTTTCTTTTGTGTTGCCATAAGTTAGTCTCTCTCCATTGGGGCACTGGGCTAATGCTAATAATGCTAATGCCAGCAAATACAATGGCGGCTTAACAAGAGTTTTACGGGGTGTGGTTTGCAATTCGCCCAGGGACTGAAAAGGGGGGAAAGTTCTCATGAACTAAGTTCTCTTTTTGGGGCAAACACAAAATCCCAGGAACTATCGGAACTGAAAAGGAACTACTTTTCCCAGGAATAGTTCAGATAGTTCCTGGGAAAAGTAGTTCCTTTTTAGTTCCGATAGTTCCTGGGATTTTGTGTTCGCACCAAAAAGATCTGGAACTAGAACTTTTTCTGCGAACCTTTTCACCCCTTTTTAGGGTGAGAAAAAGGTTAACATTTCTGATTGGCTGGGCGAATTGCAAACCACACCCCGTAAAACTCTGAAAAGTTTTTGTGAAGCTGCCATTTTATTTGCTCGCATTACCGTTATTAGCATTAGCCCAGCGCACCAAGGGAGAGAGACTAACTTATGGCAACATAAAAGAAAACATGGGAGCGGTGGAGATGAGGAGGTGTCCTTTAATGTTGCACCTATGGAACAAATTGTAATAACTGTAAACTGGGCAGTGTCAGTTTTTTATAAATATGCCAAATTATGGAACAGTTATTTTATGTTTCCACTATGGGGGCTGGATTTATGAGAGCATAATTAAATAAATGAGATGAAGAATCCCACAATATCTGCCTCTTAGATTTGGGCTGCTTGAGTGGGATTTTGGAGTAGCGGAACATTTAAATGATCAAGTACCTGAACATTGTATCCGAGCACAACACTAAATGTGCAGATTCCATTCTACCACTGAATATTAAAATAATATAACATTTACGATGAGTGGATTACTAGTGCCCATAACTTGATAACTGGTCTACTCAAAACAGCAGAAAAGAGTTCCAGAATAAACTTCCAATCCGACTGTTCGGGGTCTGCAGGGAGAGGAGGGCAGGCTATTCCTGGAGAGGCTTCAGGCACGGCATGGACTTTCTGATGAATCATGGCAGAGCTATCCTTTGAGGTGGGCTACATTTAAAAATAAAAAAGTGGTTTTCTTTCATTCATTTAGCTATGTGATATTTGCCCTGCGCTGTTATCAGTTGGCCATCAGAACGTCTCATGTGATCACAGCCAGTCTGTAAACTGGGAGGGAACCTGCGTGATAAAACAATCACACATCTCCCCGGCTGTGAACACCTCATCGTACCGGACTTCAGGTCCCTCTGAGCGGGCTGACGGGCCTCAGGGTCCGGTAATACATGGATGTAGATGAAGAGTAAGAGGATAGCGGTGTGGTCCGAGCCTAACCTTACAGTAACCGTTAACCCCTTCCTATTCACAGGCAAATTAGCCTCTCATTCACAGCCGCACCATGCACGCGCGGCTGAGTATGGAGATGAACGGCCACATTAGACGTTTGGAAATAAAGTCGAAAGGCTCACTCACCACTTGTCTGGTTGCAAATGTAAATCCAAGAATGAGGTGTGATAATTTCCGACACCGGGACACACCGTCTCATGTACTCGGCAAACTGTGCTCTCCTCTCGGCTGCGCTCCGCTCAGTCGCCCTGCTGGCTGCTCTTCTTCCACAGTAAACTTGCAGAGCTATTGTTAGCTACCAAGAAGCCTACTGCACAGAAACACCCGCCCCTTACAAGCCACTCGGGACACGCTATTGGTTAATATTAGGCTCACCTGTCGGCAATTGGCTGATGCTTTCTGAGTTTGGGGCGGGTCGCACCTCCTAGAAAGAAAGCGAGCAGTGGTGTGTTCACGCCCCTATAGAAAAGTCCTACATTTCAATCAACTCCAAACTATGGTTAAGGAAGGATGTTGCATTCAGGTGTAATTTCTAACAGTATAAAGCCGACAATCTAACAACATAGAAATAGGAAAATGTACCTAAGTGAAAGGAGCATAAGCATACAAAAATATTCAAATTACCATAATTAAGGCGTTATGCAGAATATCTGATGTCAGCATAATGTGTATTTTATTATTGGAATTGTAATAATTGAGAAATGAATGTAGCCTATGCTATGTATCACTTTAATTTATAAAACTGTGGAGCATTGCTATTGTACTTTATACTGCCAAGCAGCTCAATCTGTAATCTTTTTTAGCACTAAAATTAACAATATTTATTTCAGAAATGTAGTGAGTGAGTCGAGGTTACTATGAATAACGGAAACACTCAATATAAGCAAAAGTGAAAACTCACCTACAAATGTGTAACAAGGTTCAGTACTTGATCCTATTTAGTTTGTTAGCAGCTTTCCAATACTGGTCAAAAACTAGAAATAATTTGGAATTTATATCTAATCAAATCAGTAATTGCAGATTTTCCTACTGAGGTAGAAAAACTGACTGGCAATCATTCAAAATGTGTAAAAAGTTACTTAACTTCTCTCCATATGATATTTATACTTATGTCAATATAAAAGTAAATCTAGTTGTAAGTAAACCAAACGTTACCTGGACATAGTTGAAACCTTGAAGGTACCATACACTGTTTCCTCAAAGCACACTACTGTATTACTGTTCATGTGCATTATGAGGGTACAGTACCTAATGGCGTGAGACATAAGGAGACAGCGACCTCTAGCGGTACGAGTGAATAACTGCATGACTTATTCAGGATAAGAAAATATGCTCACTGTAAAACAAAGCCAAAAAAACAATCCCAGGTGAAGTATTATTGGCAAAGAAATGCAAGTCCACCTATTTTCTTAATTGTGTAACTGACATTTCTCCCCTTTCTAAAGAGCTGCAGGAAGGTTCTTGTCACACCTAAACACATAAGACTACTCTTTACAGTTATAAAACACAACCCTCTCTCTTTTCCTCCATACCCAAATCTCTAAAAACGGGGCTGCAACGGAGCTGATACAGATTTTAATTTGTTGACGCCAGAAAAGGGGTGCTCCGCCTATATGGGCAACTCTCCACCTATCAGGGGAATGAGAGACCGCTCGAAAGCGCTGGAGACGCTGTAGTACATATGCCAGGCCTGTAAGTGGCGCTGTAGTCTACCACAAAAGCAGCGAGGAAGACTTCCTGCGCATGGTTGCCATGGTTGCCCTTCTGTTTATTCTCCGCTGTGGACGCTCTGGCTCTTTTTCTCCCTCCCCGAGGCAAGTGTTTGCTCCTGCGGCTGTAATTCTCTCCGGTTTGCCACCAGCAGATGACAAACACCCACCTCTCCGCCTCTTCCAAGGCACGAGGGGACCGTGCGGCAGAGTTTCAGTTAGATTTGTTTTCGCTGGTCATTTTGTTTTGTTATTTATTGAGCTTTAAAACAAATGAATAACGACTCTATATAATCATATAAGAATAATACACGGACGACGGAGCCTCTCTTTTTCTCCCCCTCTTCTGACAGCCCAGCAGCTGATCTAGAGCACGCTCCCCTCTCCTGCAGGGGGGCGTGCTGCAGCTGCAGCTCATTTGCCACAGAATCAGCCCTTGCAAAAACAGGGCTGGAAAAGAGCAAATAGAGCGAAATGATCTGTTTGGTATTTTGAAAACAAAACTTGACAGACATGTTTTATATAGCTATGGCCCTACAATATAGTGTTCAAATATAGCATGATAGGTCCACTTTAAGCTAAAGGCACAGGGGAATAACATGCACAGAAATGTGAGCTCTGCCCTGATGTTGTGTTTAACTTGTCACCGACAGCTGCCCAAAGGGCCACACCTGGTGAGAGTTGTCTTTTGAAAAGTGGACAGGCCACTCCTTTAAATACAGATCCCTAGATAATGGACTAATGGGCGTTAGAACTTAAACCGTGATTGGAAACAGGAAATATGATAAACAGTATGAATGCGTGACTATAAAATATATATTGATACAAACATTTTTGAAAAACTTATAAGGTTGGAAGTAATGTTTTGATCATGGCAAGATGCAGAATGGAAGCAAATGATAAAAAGTCACAACTCACAATCACAAGTGTTCAACACATCAGAGGAAAAAGTTACACATGAACTGTGTTGCCCTTTGTTGTAAGATAAATCATGTACATATGATGGACAGTATATGGAGAATGGAATATTCCATGCAAAAAATGTCAGACTGGAAATCTCCATCAGGAATCCCACCTGCCCTCTGGTGCTGAGGCAGGCCCGGCTCCAGGATGAAATGACTGTTAAAAAAATCCGAGGGGGCGATTTTTTTTTCAGAACAACGGAAAATACTGGCATTGTAATTAATTGACACACCAAGCTTTTTTCATTCTCACTGCTCTACAATCTCTTTGCTTCTTTATTTTTATTCCGGATTGATCCTTCTCATTCTGTTCTTTTCCTCTGATCTTTAACAATAGATAGTACATTATTACATGGCTGCATTTTGGTTAACAGTAGGGGTGTAACGGTATCCGTATTCGTCCCGTACCGATAGATATATATAAACACTAGATGGCTCATGGGAGATTTTCCAGCGTAGCTGACCGGCCGCCATCTTGCTACAGTCAACAGTTACTCTGATTCGCGTTATGGTAGCTGTTGTCAGGTGAGTGATCTGCACAAAAATACTCTTAACTCACTGAAATCTTGACTGATTTACAAACGGTTTGGTTTATTATAAACATGATTAGCATGGCTATGATACAGGATGCTTGGACATGTTGAAATTGCAGCTTTTCTTTGTGTATGTGGTTGTATTTATTAGCTGGCTAATAACAAGAGGCTGTCAGTGAGACCTAGTATTACAAAGTTGACCCAGCAACTTTACACCAGTGGGAGAGGCAGAACTGCTCTTTCTTTTCAACACAACTTAAGTTACACATGATTTCTTCCAAGTGGTTTGGTTTGTTAAAAACATCTTGCATTATGATACAGGAATTTGCTGGCTTTGTGTTTACAGAAGTACCTGACTATGCCGGACTTTTGTGCAGCCTACGGATGCTCTAATCACCGCAGTCTGGAAACAAAAACCCGTGGGATCACCTTTCACGTGTAAGATATGACAATATTATGACTAAAATTAGGATAATCGTTAATTACTTAGTGGATGTATGTACATTACTGCTCAGATCTTCCGATTGGTGGAACACCATCGCTTCAGACTTCTCCCCTCAGCAATTCATGCAGAATTTCCGAGTGTCCAGGGAGTCCTTTGAGTACATCTGCAATCAGCTCAGCGGCGTTTTGGGGAGAAGAAACACAAATTACCGTCGGTGTTTACCCATCAAAAAACGGGTTGCAATTGCCCTCTGGAAGCTGGCCACCGGCGGAGAATACAGGACCATCAGTCATCTTTTCGGGGTAGGCCTAAGCACCGTTTGCCTCTGTGTTCATGATTTCTGTAGGACAACCATGGAAGTTCTGCTTCCACTGCATATCAAATTCCCTGATGTGGAGAAGTTGGTGGAAATGGCCACTTTTTTCAACAACCGTTGGAGAGCACCACAGTGTGTTGGTGCAATAGATGGAAGCCACATCCCTATTTTAGCACCAGAAAATTATCCCAAGGACTATTATAACAGAAAAGGATCAATCAATCAATCAATGTTTATTTATATAGCCCAATATCACAAATGTTACATTTGTCTCAGTGGTCTTCACAGTGTGTACAGAATATCAGTATGACAATACGACACCCTCTGTCCTTAGACCCTCACATCGTACAAGGAAAAACTTCCAAAGAAAACCCAGTTTAAAGGGAAAAATGGGAGAAACCTCAGGGAGAGCAACAGAGGAGGGATCCCTCTCCCAGGACGGACAGACGTGCAATAGATGCCGTGTGTAAATTGAAAAGATAATACATTTGCAACATAGGTAGTCCAAATGTTTGGAAATGCATGTGTGTATAATAGGAAGATGAATCCACGAGGATATCCATCCAGGACCTATGATCCAGGACCACAGCCACGACTCAAGATCCAGCACTCGCGATCCAGGACACAGGACCGCAGGATCATCCATGACTCCGGATCCCAGCGTATATAGACCCCAAAAAGAAAGACATTTGGGGAAGCTGGGTTAATCGGAACATGAGAGTACATGGGTATAGACAGAGAGAAGGAAGAAGTAAGATGTCCCCCGACAAACTAAGCCTATATCAGCAAAACTAGGGGCTGAATCTAATCAGCTCTAACTATAAGCTTTATCAAAAAGGAAGGTCTTAAGCGCACTCTTAAAAATGGATAGGGTGTCTGCCGCCCGAACACAAACTGGAAGCTGATTCCACAAATGTGGAGCTTGATAAGAAAAGGCTCTGGCTCCCATTGTACTTTTAGAGACTCGAGGTACAACCAACAACCCTGCATTCTTGGAACGCAATGCCCTAGTAGGACAGTAGGGTATAATGAGTTATTTAAGGTAAGATGGCGCCTGCCCATTAAGGGCTTTGTAGGCGAGAAGAAGAATTTTAAATTCTATCCTGTGTTCTATAGGGAGCCAGTGTAAGGCAGCCAGAACAGGAGTAATGTGGTCCCTTTTCCTAACTCTGGTTAGTACACGAGCCGCAGCATTTTGAATCAGCTGAAGCGACTTGATTGACTTCTTGGTACTCCCTGATAGTAAAGAGTTACAATAATCCAGCCTAGAAGTAACAAATGCATGGACTAGTTTCTCTGCATCGTTTTGAGGCAAGATATGCCTGATTTTTGCAATGTTACGTAGATGGAAGTAGGCGGTCCTTGAAATTGATTTTATGTGGGTGTTAAAGGATAAATCCTGATCAAATATAACACCAAGATTCCTTACAGTCTCACTGGAGGCCAAATTAATGCCATCCATAGTTAGTATATCTTTAGATAATTTGTTTCGTAGATTCTTCGGGCCAAGTACAATAACTTCAGTTTTGGTCGTGTTTAACATCAAAAAGTTTAAGGTCATCCACGTTTTTAAGTCCTTAAGGCAGTCTTGAATTTTATTTTGATGATTAATTTCATCAGGCTTAATTGATAAATATAGTTGAGTATCATCCGCATAACAATGAAAGTTTACAGAATGATTCCTTATAATATTGCCGAACGGAAGCATATATAATGTGAACAAAATAGTTCCGAGCACTGAGCCCTGTGGCACTCCATGGCTAACTTTGGTTTGCGTGGAAGATTCATCGTTGACACGTACAAATTGAGAGCGTTCAGATAGATAGGACCTAAACCAGCCTAAAGCAGTTCCCTGTATGCCAACCAAGTGCTCTAGTCTTTGCAATAGGATATCATGGTCGATAGTATCAAATGCAGCACTGAGATCGAGCAAAACAAGAATAGAGACAAGTCCCTTGTCTGAGGCTATTAGAATATCATTTGTGACTTTAACCAGAGCTGTCTCTGTGCTATGATGTGTTCTAAAGCCAGACTGAAAATCTTCAAATAAATCATTGTTTTTTAAGTAATCACACAACTGTTTTGCGACCGCTTTCTCAAGAATTTTTGAGAGGAACGGAAGATTAGAAATAGGTCTATAGTTGGCTAAAACCTCTGGATCGAGGTTGTGCTTTTTAAGAAGCGGTTTTATCACTGCTACTTTGAATGATTGTGGAACATAGCCTGATAATAAAGACATATTCATAATATTTAATAAAGAAGTGCTAATTAATGGAAAAACTTCCTTCAACAGCTTAGTTGGAATTGGGTCTAACATGCACGTTGATGGTTTAGAAGAGAGAATCATTGAATGTAATTGTTCAAGGTTAATGGCTGAAAAGCATTCTAGTTTACTATCTAGTGTAATATTAGAACTTACGATTCCGGGAGCTGTTGATAATACTATACTGGTCGAAGGCAAGAGGTCATTAATTTTGTTTCTAAGAGTAACAATTTTATCGTTAAAAAAGCACATAAAATCATTACTACTGAGTGCTATGGGAATAGAAGGCTCAATGGAGCTGTGGCTCTCTGTCAGCCTGGCTACAGTGCTGAAAAGAAATCTTGCATTATTCTTATTCTCATCTATTAATGAACAGTAGTATGCTGCTCTCGCTTTACGCAGTGCTTTCTTATATTCATTGAGAGTAATATGCCAAATTAAACGAGATTCTTCAAGTTTAGTGGAACGCCATATCCTTTCAAGTTGTCTAGACTTTTGCTTTATTTTGCGGGTTTCGGCATTATGCCATGGAGCTAATCTATGTTGCTTTATTTTCTTCTTTTTCAAGGGAGCAACAGAGTCTAATTTTATGGCAAAAGGATGGCATTCTGTTGTTCTACAGGCTGTTGTTGATGGCAGGGGGATGTTCTGGGATGTGTGTGTTGGTGACCCAGGTAGTGTACATGATGCTAGAGTGCTAAAACAATCTAATCTCTGGGTGGCTATCAGTGATGGCGTGTTGCTTGGCCAAAACAAAATGGCCATCTCTGGCTGTGATGTGGGACATTACCTGATTGGTGACCCAGCTTATCCAATGAAAAAATGGCTAATTAAACCATTTTCGAACACCGGGAGACTGACCCCTGAACAGCACACCTACAATTACAGGCTGAGCAGTGCACGGGCGGTTGTTGAGATGGCTTTTGGAAGGCTAAAAGGAAGATGGAGGTGCCTCCTTAAAAGGAACGACAGTGAGCTGGAGCTCACCAAAATAATGACAGTGACTTGCTGTGTACGACACAACATATGTGAGGAACATAGCGACAACTTCACTGAATATGGCCATGAAGTTGTGTACAACCAACCCCCTTTACACCCCTTTCCAGAGAACGGGAGACAAGAAGGAGCTGATGTTAGATCTGCATTGATGGAGTATTTCAACATGGGGGACCACTAATATTACTGCAGTTAAACCTGATCTATTTTGTATCATGCCTCTTACAATAAAATCACTGGATCAGACTTGAATTGTGTTTTATTTTGTATAAAAATCACAGAATGTAGATAAACAGGTATGGACAATATTCTTATAAAAATAGTGCATACTATTAGACCAGGGGTCTCCAACCTTTCTTCATCTGAGAGCTACATTTATTCACATGACACTCATCGGTTGAATTAAGCTACTTTTGTAAAATTGAAATTGCAATACCCAAAGCTTATCAAAAATAAAATGTGAGTGTGTGCTGTCACCTGAGCTGCTGTGCTGTGTGTGCAGAGACAGCTGTGCTAAACATTCATCAGGGTTTGGTCGCTCTCTCTTTGGATGTGTTATGAACTATTTAGTGCTAACCTCAGCTTTGTCATTACATGTGTGCTGGGTAAGGGCACAGTACATATGAGTTATTTTCCTTCACTTTGATTTATGTCAGTATCATATATCCTAACTTCTTTCTAAAGATAAATAGGAATAAAATAAATGGTGCTCCAGCTTGACAGACACATTTATTTTCGATAACACAGGTAACGATTTCATTTAGCATAATTTTGTTTAAAGAATGCATGCCAGAATCAGACTTAGCATACGAGTAGTTCATCAGTGTTTAAGTTAAATAACGCTATAGTGTGGCAACACAATGATAATGGTAACATGCTGATGTTTAGCAAGTATAATACTTATCATCTACCACTGTTTTAGTTCAGTGTTTTATCATAGTGACATTAGCTAGTTTGCAGTGGATCACTGAAAAAATAAAATGTAATAAGACATTACTTTTGACTTGTGTTTATTTTACATACAAAGTATGGACAATATTCGTAAAAAATAGTGTGGAGAACATACACTTAATTATAGTATATACAGTATTTAAAAAAGAATGTATACAAAGTATTAAAAAAAAAGTGTGGAGAACATACACTTAATTATAGTATATACAGTATTTAAAAAAGAATGTACAAAGTAGTCACAAAAAAGTGTGGAGAACATACTGTATATAGCCTACTATAAAATAAGATCATTGTTTGCTGTTGGTCTCCATCACCTTCACCATTCTGTCCAACAAGCCAAGCATTTGGCTGTTCTGCTCGTCCTCCTTTAAAGCAGTTAAGTTGTAAACCCGCAGGAACTCAGCATTGGTCTCCTGCACCTCCTGAAACATCGCCCTGCTCTGCTCCAGTAGCTCTTCGTCCCTGGCGTCACTCTTCTCCATTAACAAGAGAAGGCCAGGTGACGAGTCCCGCTTCCTTTTAACTACAAAGGGAACAATAATAATGAAGTCAACACCGTATTCATGGAATTCTATGAGGAGTAAATTATATACTGTGTAATGAAATGTTTTATTGTTATTATGGCTGCAGTTGCATAACTTGAACAACTACTACATTGACAATGCCATGATAAATAGCAACAGGGAACAGTATTACCATTATGACCACTGTAAACCTTACCCTGTTTGTTTCGGCCCACTGGCTGGGTTAGGGTCACCAGAGATTCCTGGGAAGAGCTGCTTGTTGTTGCAAGAGGAGACCCAAGCATGTGCACGGGCGAGCTACACGCCGACGGTATTGGTGGTTCCGACACGGTACACTCCAAACGAGATATGCCTGTAAACACAATATAAACACAATGAACAAAAGTAGCCCTTCAACAAATCATACATCGTTAGTGAGAAGAAAGAACATACATTGGAGGTGTTCGCTTTCTATGCCATGGGGATACCTTTGTTTATTATTGTTAGCATTAGCATGCTAGCGCATCCGGTAGCTGTAGTAGGTAAACTTTAGCTATTATTGCCAGGTCTGTCGATAGCATGGTTTAGTTGATGTTGTAAAACAAAAAGGCACAAATAACACAAATCAGTAACTCACCAGCATTAAATGACTCGTCCTCCAACCCAATTGACGAGAGAGAAAGCGAATTCACTGTGGATCCCAAACCACTCGTCGGTCTGTCTCCGAGGACCGAGTCTAGCAAGTCAAAATGTGGACTTAATTTCGGACGACCGCTGCCACTCCGTCCGAGCTCTTTCTTTTGGTCCCGATAATCTTTCTTTATTTTTTTCAATTTGTTGGTAATCTGTAAAATGCTACGGTCATAACCAGCGGTTGCCATCTCTTGCTGCAATTGTTGCAGAATAACTTTGGACCGCGTGCTCCCATCCAGCTTCCTCTGTACCTCCTCGGAAGACCAGATTGCCACGAGGTAGCTGGTCTCTTCAGGGGACCACTGCTGCTTGTTAAGTTTGAGGTTTTCCATCGTTCTGTGTAAAACTGGATAAAACGCGGACGTTTTGTTGTTGTTCAAGACGTTGATCCCGCCCATGCCCCTGCCCCCGCCTCGACGTAAGAGACGTAAGCGACGTCGCCTCTTAGCTCCAAAGCTCTTGCCTCTGGACCGACAATTTTTTGGAGCTGGAAATGAACCGGATTCCGGAGCTAAGAGCTGCCGCCGCTGCGGTGTGAACAGGAGAACCCGGCACTTTTCAGGCTCTAGCTCCGAGCCGGAGCTGAAAAGGCGCTGGTGTGAAAGGGGCAAGAGTTGTCTAATCTAATTAGCCTTTGATGTTTGCCCTTTGATGTGAGGTGTTATAATAGGCAGGTGTGATTTCACACTGGTGTGTTATAAGCCTTTGATGTTAATCTAGGTGTCTCTTTGATGTTATGCGTGAGACTGTCTAGCCCCCCGCCCCCTCCCAGCCCCGGCCTCTCCCCCTTTTCTCCACCCCTTCCTTTGGCTATGACGCCAGCAAATAGTGGGGGTGGAATCAGGTGAAAATAGAAATACGCTCAAACTAAATAAAAAAGCCAGTAATTTCCACTTACCAAGTCACCTTTCAAAAAAGAAAAATGGCCAAGAGACGCCTCGATATGGGTTTTAATCAGCGAGAGGCCTGTGACAACTTACCGCCATCCGTCCAGAGCGCCGGTCAAGAAACTAATGTGTGCGGGGGTCAGACGCCTACAGCCGAAAGATCTGTGCACAAACTTATCTCGTGCCCTATTTTGGTCATGTGCGCGGGTTCATGTGTGTTAGAGGGGGGGCTCTGTGAGGAAGTGACAGATTTTCCCCCGGTTGTGTACTTTTCAAATTCTAGCTCACTCGAGATGATTTCTCCAAAATGATCTACCCCCTACTAGTGTTAATTTCGTTGACTAAAACTATGACGAAATATGTTCGTCAACGACCTTTTTTTCCATGACGAAAACGAGACGATGACGAGACGGCACCGACGGCAGTAAACAATAACTGTAACGAAATCATCATGCAATATCGTTGACGAAAAGTGACGAGATGAAAATGTAGTTTACTAAAGAAAAACTATGACAAAATCTCTCTTTACTTTCGTTGACGAAAAATGAGGAGACAAAATATTATCAAAGATAACGTTAAATCTCTGATAGTCAGTTTTTCTCCCAGCAGTTCCATTTCCGGTGCTGCGGCAGAGCAGCAGCTGTTTCTGTGCTGCGCACGGCGGTAGATTTGAATTACACCGGGCATCGGCACAATATGAACTGTCAGGAAGACTCGGGTCTAACTCATGGTCTAACTCATGGTCTAACTCATGGTCTAACTAACCTTATTTAACAGAAAACAAATATACTAAAATGACAAAGTATTGGTTTTGGCTAGACTAGTTTGACTGAAATGTTCTATATAATCTGATGACTAAAAAAGACTCAACAGTTTTCATTGACACAAAGTAGACTAAAATAATTAGTTTTCTTTGACTAAAATAACACTAAAATGCTCAGACTTTTAGTCGACTAAATCTTGACCTAAAATGTTTACTGTTTTAGTCGACTAAAATAACACTAAAATGCTCAGACTTTTAGTCGACTAAAACTTTACTAAATAAAAACAGGATGAAGGTGACTAAATATGACTAAAACTAAAAAGGAAATTTAACACAGGACTAAGACTAAAACTAAATAAAAAAATAGCTGACGAAATTAACACTACCCCCTACCTTTAAGAACAATTAACACACACACACACACACACACACACACACACACACACACACACGTTGGAGTTGGCCTTTGATGTGAGGGTTTGAGATAAGCCTGGGATATTAATCTCTATGTTGATTAAGACACTCTGTGAGGTGAGAAGCGAGGGGATGGAGTTAGTTTTTAAAAAAGAAATACGCTCAAACTAAATAAAAAAGCCATTAATTTTCACTTCCTAAGACACCTAAACACGTTATTGTCCTCTCCAGATTTGATTCAGGGTTTTGTTTTAAATGATTTGTGCTTGCTAAAGATGTTTCTTTTTAAGTTTTTGTGAAACTTAACTACAAGGAAGTATCTGTTTGCAAAGTGGGTATTCATATTAATTTAAAAAGGATCTTATTTAGGTTTTAATAGTGATAACTAAGGATGCTCTCTTTAGTTGTAGGGCTTGTGAACAAAGAAAAGCTGTAAACACTTTAAAACAGTCACCTTACACTTTTAGTTGTCCTCTCTAAATTAGATCTAAGGTTTTTTTAAATGATTAGTGTTCATTTCATTTCAAACCTTTATTTACCCAGGTGTATCCCATTGAGATCATTGATCTCTTTTCCAAGGGAGACCTGTTCAAGTAGTTCCACATGAAACATAAAAACATAAACAGAACAACAAAAGGACATCATACAGCATCATTTACATAATGATCCACATAAACAGGTACCAATAGCTTCCGATTGACTAGCATCCAACCGAGCTTTAAAAACATTTAGTGGCACCAGATTGTTCAGTTTCCATCTAATTTGCAGACTATTCCAAGACAGAGGAGCTGCGCATCTAAAAGCTGTCTTCCCTAAGACGGTCCTAGCAGTTGGCACATGTAATAAAACCACAGCATGCGATCTCAGGCAGTAGCCACTTACAATTCTCCGTGAGATCAGGGAGCAGATGTAGGATGGAAGTTTCCCTAACATGGCTTTGTATATAAAAATGTACCAGTGACTGAGCCTCCGTACAGTTAGTGAAAGCAAACCACCCCTTGCATACAGGGTACAGTGATGGGTTAATGCTTTACAGTTTGTCACAAATCTCAGTGCACTGTGATACGCAGCATCTAACTTGACCAGGCAATTGGCAGGTGCATTCATATAGACCAGATCACCATCGTCCAGCACAGGTCAAAAGGTCACAGTGACTGAGTGAATTAAGGGCTATTGTTATTTTGGTTTATAAGGGGATAGGAGTTCAACTTTTAAAAATTGCACAGGATCATTCTAAGAAGAGTGAGAGGGCTAATGAGCCAGCACCATACCTCCTCTATGCATTTTCTTGACCTGTATCTGATTTTGAAAAACTCTGGTAAGTACTTTTTATTTTATTTTATAATATCATGTCATAATTAAATGTTGGTTTTTTGGTAGGGGTTAAACTTGTATATTATGTGGATAGTATATTATTAGATACTTAAAAATGTTGTGTTTTTTTCTGTTTACAGTAGAGACCCTGTGTGCTGAAATCTACTCAAACAGAGTACTTCATGGTAGTGGTCAACTTTTAAATACAAAAGTGTATCTTTCAGTAACTTTTTGAGAGAATTAAGCATAAATCTGTCAAATGTTCAAAACAGCCTTGTTATATCTCTCACAGGCTCCGCCCTCTACTGGACTCTATGGGTACTCTCTTACCCCACAAGCATTCTCCCACTGAGACTTCTATAGACGTAGCCGGCCCTGGGCGGGCCTACCTGAATGCGCGTGCATCACATCGTATAAAAGGAGGCCTCGCCTCCTGACTATCATCCTTTTCTCTTCAGCAAGCGGAAGCGTTTTCACTAGGGATGCACGATATTGGTTTTTTGAAACCGATACCGATACCGATAACTTCCTGCTTCTCAAGACCGATACCGATACCGATAACCGATAATACAAATTAAAATTACGCCACTAATTATTTTAATGCGATTAACGCATGTGTATTTTTTTTTCCTCGGCCGCCCCGTAGCTTCAGAGCGCATCGAGTTTAAAATACCATCTACAAGCTGATGCTGACAGCCCCGCTCCTGCCGCCCGCTTGTGGCAGACCACACTTCCACGCTCACCGGCAGGCACCGACTGGCCATCAGGAGGACCGGGAGGGTGCGTGTGGTCCGAGCGGGCAAGAGAGATACCTTACGTGCATTGTTGTTGTTAGCATCTGGTGCTAGCTAGCTGCGCTAACGGATATAAGGAGCTGTTTAAATGAAAACAGAGGAGCGCTCTATCCACACAACTGCGCCGAGCACTTGACTTGATGCAGGAAGCAGACAGCGGGACATTGTAGGAGAAGTCAGCACACTCAGCAACATGATTGCAGCGTCCAGGCAGCTCCGGTTCGAGCATATGCCTTGAGTTGCACATAGCTCCAGCGCGCGCGCGCAGACACACACACACACACACACACACACACACACACACACACACACTGCATTGTATTATTGTCTTCGTACGCTTTTAACACACCATCGTAGCGATGGCGATGTTTCAGGTGACTGATCAGGTTCGAAGTATTAGGGAGCGCTGGATTTGTGAAGAACTCCCCTCTTCCTAAACCACTAACACCACAGTACTGGCAAAACGGGAGGAGCCGAGTGAAAAACAAGCGCCCCTCATCCCAATCCACCCACACCGCAGGATTTATTTATTTTTTTACCCAAAAAATATATTGTATATTATCGGGGCTATTAATACTGTTATCGGTTTATCGGGATGACGTCATAATTCCTAATATCGGGCCGATAATTATCGGGCCGATAATTATCGTGCATCCCTAGTTTTCACGGAGCTTAGAAAGACGAAAAATTAAAGAGTAATGGAGTCAGTTCTTGACCACAGGACCTGCCCGAAGTGTCCAAACCTGATCGCGGGAGCGGATCCTCACCCCTGCTGTTTTTTGTGAATGGGGCCTAACCACGCTGTGAGCGGTATGGGCCCGACGCCGGCATGCTCAGCCTGCCAGATGCTTCCTCGGCTCACGCGTGAGCATTGTGGGCAGCATTTCCTGTCAGCAGAGGCTCCGCAGGAGGAGGTGGAGGATTCGGATCTCGACGTCGTCGAGATGGGCGAGTCAGGAGAGGAGGAAGTGCCGTTCCGATTCTCCCTTCCGTGGGGCCAGAAGACAACCCCGATTCCAGAGGAGGAGGACGAGGACGCCTCGGTGTCGGGAGGTCCGACTCTCAGGTCTGCACGTTTGGATTTCCCAGCGGTGATGACCCTGGCAGCGGAGCGCCTAGGCCTACCGCTTCCACCACCGCTGCCACCGAGGCCTATAAGCCGCCTGAGACAGGGGTTTTACGGCCCGGTGCATCCAGCGCAACCGACCTTCGTTTCGCCCCAACTGCCTGATATATGGCGGTGTGTGGAGGCGACATGGCAGCAGCCATTCAAGACAAAGGCCCCAGTAGCCGCTATGGCAGGCATCATCAAGGTGGAGGGTCGCTCAGACACAGCATGTGCGGGGGTGCCCCCCCTTGATGAGAGCCTGGCGGCCCATCTGCTTCCTGGTTGGTTGGGCGGAGGGTAAGCGACCCCTGCCCCCGCTGCCCCGGGACCGAGACACTCTGGAATATCTGGACAAGATGTTCAAGCTCGGTACGCAGATGGCGGCTGCAGCAAATAATCTCGGCGTGTTGGGCGTCTCCCTGATCACCCCTCAGGCAGCCGCCCCCGTCCTCCTGTCACAAGAGGGGAGCGATTATCCGGACCGCGCTATAGGTTAGATGAATAATCTGATTCATGGCGTGGCCGCTGCAGCAGGGCGGGTGATTTCCTTGGCCACAGTGGCGTCTCGTCACGTGTGGTTGGGACTCACTGCCCTATCTAGAAAAGACCGATAAGATCTCCTCGGAGCCCCCGTATCCACGGAGGGGCTCTTTGGGTCAATCTCCTCGGTCACTCAGCGCTTCAGCCGGCTGGAGGAGGAAAGGGTCCAGCTTAGCAGGATGCTACCGCTGGCCCCGCCTCCGGCCCCGCTACGCGCTCCTCCATGCGTTTCCATGCAGGCGAGGGAGCGCAGTGCGACAGTGAAGCGGAGGGAGAGGCGCCGGCACGGGGGTCCCGTAGCTGCGCGCCCTCCACCTCTACGGCCCATCACGTGGTACCGGCATATCGGCAGCCACGGGGAGGGGCTGCCCGACCTCGGCAGGCTCATCAGCAGCAGAGAGCGGCCGAGTGGGGTGCGTCGTCTGCCCGAAGCTGACTGGCGGGGGTAGGTAGCGTCTCCGCGGGGGGAGGAAATCTCTTCGCCCGGAACGCGAGGGTGACTCCCGCCTCCTCCCTATTCGATGCACAGATTCCTTTGAAAAAATTTAAAAATAAAGAAAAAGTTGATCTGTATCCAAGTCTAAGTGTCCTTTGTTTCCACAATGCTACACTTACACATGATGTCTGTACAGATTCCCCACTCGCCGCCCCAGCCATAGCTCCTGAAGGGGAGGAGGCTAGTGGGAGTGCACAGATGAGAGTGATGAAACGTAAACAAAGCTATCGTAATTTTATACGGTACAGAGGCATTATGGCCGGCATATTGCTGTTGGGGAACACACTAAGCCTGGGGTTAAGACTCCAATTAATGCAGGTTACCAGAGTTGCATTATGGCAGCGCCCGCACTCACAGAAGAGCGCGTGACGGTGCGTTCAGAGACCTTAGTAGACCGCACTACTCCTATGAGGACTCCGATTAATGATGTTCACCGTAACGGAGGGTCCACACTACAGCTCCAAAAATAGCTTGGAGCTGGGCGTGTCTGGAGCTTGGGGATTTTATTCAAGCAACACGACCAACAACCAATCACATGAATCTCCCGCCCCCGACATACAGAGCAAAAACCCCCGGGGATTTTATGCGAGCAATATATATATAAACTCCCCAAACAGGCGAAAACCTACCAGTTTCCCCCACTGTCTCTGCCACCTCCCTCCATGCCTGGTTCCTCCGGTTTGTATCCCGGTAGGTGAAGAGGGTCTGGTCATACAAAACCGGGTGATTTGCTACGGCGATAGTTAGTTTCTCCTCCGACTTTTTTTGAAATATAGAAATGAAATGATATTTCTCCCAGCTTAGACGCGGTTTGATTGGCTACGGCTTCAGCTGTCAGATTTTGGGAAACGGGATTTGATTGGCTGGCGCTGGCTACTCCGGCGTCTCAGGCGTCCCAGGCGACTAGAAGTTGAACAATGTTCAACTTCTGGTCGCCTGGGACGCCTGAGACGCCTCGCTCTGCTACCCACAATTCAGTTCGGCGAAAAAGCGAAATTCAAAGAAAATGCTTGTCATGTAGGCATACTGGAGATGGAAAGGTTGTATTCAGTGTTGTAGCTGAGATTCTTACCGTTCCAATGATGTATTAATAATAATTGGATACTTGGATTTATATAGCGCCTTTCCTGAGACCCACGATCGCTTTAAAAAGAAGAACAGGAGTAGAAACAAACATAACAAAAGGCAGTCAGACAAAACAACAAATAGTTTTGGGGCCAAAGGCCTTGGCAGACAGAAGGGACTTGAGGGCCCTTTTGAAGGCGTCAAGCGTGGGGATGTTGCAGATCTCCGCAGGGAGAGCGTTCCAGAGAGTGGGGGCTGCCATACTGAAGGCTCTGTCCCCGAAGGATCGCAGGTTGGTGCGGGGGGCCAGAGTCTGAAGTCCGCAGGTTCCGGGATAGGGCATGTGGGAATTGTATTGATTTGATACAAGCAAGCCAGTGATTCATCGTGTACTTTCAACTACAGTGTTATGGTCCGGCAAGTTCAGCATTCACTGTGATGTATATAAAATAAGACACTGGTTTGATTGGCTACGGCTTCAGCTGTCAGATTTTGGGAAACTGGATTTGATTGGCTGGCGCTGGCTACTCCGGCGTCTCAGGCGTCCCAGGCGACTAGAAGATGAACAATGTTCAACTTCTGGACGCCTGAGACGCCTCGCTCTGCTACCCACAATTCAGTTCGGCGAAAAAGCGCGGCTACGTGACGTCACCCCATTGAAAGTGAATGGGCAGAGTGGAGCAGCTTGGAGCTTTCGACGCTCTCGACGCTGTAGTGTAGACGGGCCGTAAGGGTGAAAACGGCATTTTGAGGGAGCGCGCGCTCACACATGAGCTTGCGGCGGTGCGTTCAGGGTCCTCAGTAAATAATCGGCCCTTTCTGTGTCGACCCTCCATGGGCGAATCTTCCCTTCACGGGGAGTTTTGCGGCGGGACGGGTCGCCAGAGAGTACCACAGCTTTATAGCTGCGGCCCCACAGCTGAGTGCATGCCCTTTAACAGAGTGTTATGGGAAATGGAAACTCAGCTGTGTACTATCAGGGTGGATGAACAGGACGAAGAAATTGCTCCAAAGCACAGAAAGTATCTGCGTTTTGCCTTCCAGGGGATAGCCTACGAGTACAACAGTCTGCCGTTCGGCTATTCCCTATCCCACGCACATTCAGCAAATGTGTGGCCACAGCGCTTCAACCGCTGCGCGCACACGGCATGAGAGTTTTCTTTTACATAGACGACCTCATAGTCATGGCTGGGTCACGGGAACAGGCAATGTTCTGCAGCACAATTGATCACACACCTAACTAGATTAGGCTTTGCGATCAATTGGAAAAAGAGCACCCCCATACCTCATCAACGGGCGTTGTATTTGGGTGTGGTGCTCGATGCAGGCACGTTGCGAGCCACCCTGTCAGAGAGCTGACGTGCGTCCCTTCTTCAGGGGGTACGCAGACTGCGACCGGGGGCAACAGTGACAGCTTTTACTGTCATGCAGATGCTGGGTCTCATGGCGGCTGGTCACATGATGGTCCCGTTAGGGTTACTACATATGCGCCGTCTGCAGAGGTGGTTCTCCAGCCTGCGCTTGGATCCCAAGAGGCACAAGCGGCGGCTGGTGACCATCCCCCCCTCAGTGAGGGGCAATCTCCGGTTTTGGGGGTCCCCGGATCACCTCCGGAGGGGGTCTCCACTGGGACGGGTGACCTCCTACATCAAAGTGTTCACGGATGCATCCGGAACAGGATGGGGAGGGACCTGCCTGAAGAGGGCTATAGGTGGGCGCTGGGCTCTAACAGAGTCTCGACACAGCAACCTCCTAGAGCTACGGGCGGTAGTGTTAGTCCTCCGGCATTTCAGGCCCCTAATTCAGGGGGAACATGTAATGGTCAGGAGCGACAACAGCACCACAGTGGCTTACATCAACAAGCAGGGCGGAGTCCGCTCCGCCGCCTTGTTGACCACAGCGGAGAGGCTGTGGTTATGGGCTTCAGAGGTGGTGTTATCTCTGAGAGCCCTCCATATGCCGGGACTGGAGAACAGAGGGGCCGACCTCATGTCGAGGGGCGGCCCCCTGCCAGGCGAGTGGGTGCTTCACCCGAAGGTGGTGAAGCAGATCTGGGCCCAGTTCGGGAGAGCGGAAGTGGATCTGTTCGCCAGCCGGCGAAACAGCCACTGTGCCCTGTGGTTCTCCGTGGCTCGGAGCGACGACCCGCCCTTGGGGGTGGACGCGTTTGCACACGAGCCATGGCCAAGGAAGCTGCTTTACGCCTTTCCACCGCTGCGTCTCATTCTCCCCCTCCTGAGGAGAGTGAGGCGAGAACGTCTGTCAGTCATCCTAGTGGCTCCGGACCGCGTTGGGGCGCCGTGGTTCTCAGAGATGACACAGATGAAGGTGGGCCAGCCCTGGGCGGTTCCCCAGTTCTGGGTCGTCCTCTCCAGGTTTGGCTCCTGAGAGGGACAGGCTGAGACAGGGTGGATTGTCTGACAGTGTTTTTCAGTCTATCCAGGCAGCTAGAGCTGGATCCACCACAGCCTGTTACAGGCCAAAGTTGCTGGGATTCCAGCGATGGTGTGAGGAGCGGGGAATAGAGCCTCTATATTGTGAGTTAGGCTCTATTTTATCCTTCTTACAGTTACTGGTGGACAGAGGGCTTGCACATTCAACAGTGAAAGTGTATGCAGCAGCCATCTCGGCCTGCCATGAGGGATTTGGAGGCAGGTCAGCCTTTAGTCAACCACTGATGCCGCGGTTTTTACAGGGGGTCAGGAGGCTGCGCCCAGTATTGCACGCCTCCGCCTCACAGTGGGACCTGCCCCTAGTGCTCGGAGCTCTGGCCTCCGGGCCATTTGAGCCTCTGGAGCTCTCCTCTCTGAAAGCATTGTCGTGGAAAACAGCTTTGCTTCTTGCCTTAAAGGAATGGTATGCTCATGACACTCATTTTTAAATAATTATCATCCGATAAAACAGACCAGTCTCTGCCAGTCTAATCCGAATGACATTATCAGTGATTTTAAACTGATTATTTACCGAAATAACATCAACACTGTGGGCGCCGCCATTTTCCGGACGTGACGTAAACCATGCGTTTGGTTTTCGAAGACACGTTGATCTCCATGTTATTTACTGTAGTTTCTCTCTTCAAATATGCCTCACTGTATCGCGAAATATTGCCACAATTCTGATAGGAACAATCCACGGAATGCTCGGTTCCACCTGTTGCCAAAAGGTAAGCGTAAGAAGTACATTCGGAGGCAGTGGCTAGCGAAATGTGGCCGGCCCGAACCGAAAGATTCACAGGCTCATGTATGCAGCGAACATTTCAAATTTCCGGACGACTACTCTGAGAGTATGATAAAACATAACATGGGATTTATGGAACAACCATTACTTAATGGGGATGAAGTACCATCGGTCTTTCTGGTGTCATCACCGACCAGGACACCAGTTCGGCCAGTTGAGAAATCGCCCTCTGCAAGTGTGAAGCGACGGAGGAGCAGAAGTAGTGCTCGGAGTGAGAATAAGGTATGTTATAGCGCATTTCCATTGCAGCGGCTAGCCCCGTTTTAACGTCCTTTAGCGGCCAGACCAGGCCTGTTTTTGGTGGCCTTTCCATATAGCGTAGTACCGGCTAGTGTGTATTTCCCCCCAGTTTTTTCCGGCCCCATACAATCGTGATTCTATGGCCAGGGACAACGAAGCTGAGTATGCTAAACTAGAGAGGGAATCGCTAGCAAGGGTGGTACTACATGCATACATATAGTATCTTAAATCATCTTCCTATTATACACACATGCATTTCCAAACATTTGGACTACCTATGTTGCAAATGTATTATCTTTTCAATTTATACACGGCATCTATTGCACGTCTGTCCATCCTGGGAGAGGGATCCCTCCTCTGTTGCTCTCCCTGAGGTTTCTCCCATGTTCCCTTTAAACTGTGGGTTTTCTCCGGAGGTTTTTCCTTGTACGATGTGAGGGTCTAAGGACAGAGGGTCTAAGGACAGAGGGTGTCGTATTGTCATACTGATATGTATGGCTGAATTCCCCCATCCAATCTCTTCACATTGGTCAAAACTTCTTCCTCTGCTGACGAGTCCGAACTCAAATACTCCGCCATGTTTCCGTGTGTTGACAAAGTGAACGCATGGATGACGTCACGACCATCATGTGACAACTGAAAATGGCAAAAATGGCAGCGGCCAGACGGAATATACAGGTTTTGATAAAAAAGAGCTATAAAATCATTATTTACCGGGGAATATCGCTGATTTCTTCAGGGTATGGTTCAGTGGTTTAGTGTTTAGTGAAACATAATGTTTCACTAAATACTGAAGTTTTGATTAATTATCTAATGAGTCGACCATTCCTTTAACGTCAGCCAAAAGGGTGTTCTGTCGGTACACCCAAGTTGTTTACTGATTCGGGGTGACCGGAGCGGCGCGACACTCAGACCGAACCCCTCCTTTGTGCCCAAAAACCTAAGGAGTGCGTTCAGGTCGAGGGCTTTTCAGTTAGGGTGATTTAGTCTTCCCCCCCATGGGGGGGCCAGGGAGGCTAGACTGCACCTCCTCTGCCCGGTGCGTGCGCTAGCATGTTATGTGGAGCACACGGCTGCCCTTAGACGCACCGAACAGCTGTTCGTGTGCTTCGGGGGCGGTGTGATCGGGAAAGCTCTGTCCAAGAAACGCCTGGCAGGCTGGCTCTGCGAGTGCATTGCACATGCCTACGGACAGGCAGGGAGAGCCTGCCCCACGGGGGTTCGTGCACACTCCACACGGGCTGTGGCTGCGTCGGCCAACACATCCTCACTCCCAGGTCGGCCTATGTTGACGTTATGTCAAGTCCCCTGCCGGCTTTTTCCAACGCCAGGGGGGGGGGCCTTAGCGTCCATTTTCAACGCCAGGGGGGGGGCCTTAGCGTCCATTTTCAACGCCAGGGGGGGGGCCTTAGCGTCCATTTTCAACGCAAGGGGGGGGCCCTTAGCGTCCATGTTCAGCTTTCCGGGATGTCCATGTGCTTCTATGGACGCTCATGTAAGCACGGCATTCGTTTGTGTCAACTGCCCTTAAAGGCAATGAAGGCACTACACTACCCAGAATCCCCAGCTATCGTTTGGCCTACACCATGTGCTCTGTTTGACGTCACGTGATTTCTCCCTGCAGAAAAAGAAAACATGGCCGAACTTCGTTTTATTCTGGGTGTAAAATGCCTATTTTAAAGTTAGTTTGGCCATTAAAATGCGTTTTGATGTCATTTGATGCGAGAAATATGAGTTGTTATTTCAGATTATGTGTGCAGTGGATGTACATGATCTTTAGTTTGCTAGTTATTACGAAGATTACTTCAGGAAATTGCGTCCAACGTTTTCATTGTTACCAAGGTGGTTGCTAGGGACGCTGCTATCGATATTATTTCTGTTATGTTGTGCAACTGTTTAATGGTGTTATATTTATTGCTACCCCCCTTCCCCGTCAATGTATAGTGTTGGTCCACAGCCTAAACATATTAGTTTAACAAAATCCGCATCTAAAGATACGTTATTTTCCCCTGTGCAATTCCAGTCTCACATCTCACAGCACATCGTCATTAACAAATACCGGAAACAGACCGAAAATATTTTTAAAAATAAAATAATACCTTATTCCGAGTGCTCTTGCTTTTCTCTTTGAAAGTCATCACATAACGGCATTGTAATACACGGTTCGGCTGCATTTAATATTACATATCTGCCGCAGTTCTGTATTGATAGAGCCCTGATGAGAAGACAAAGATGAGGAACTGAAAACGTGACGTGGATCATAAATATATCAGCCATTAAACAACATCTTACATTTCTTTTCACACATTACGTCTCCTTGCAGTATCAACACTAATTCGGCTCACTTTTATATTTGATCCAATTGGTAGATAGGCTGCATTTACACCATAAAGGTGCACACCTGATATAAAGAGACACCTGGTGGTTAAAGCATGTTATTGAATTTCATTATTTTTATTATTAGATATTAATAGAATCCCTATAAAGTATATTCATTACTCGTTATTCTCTACTAATAGTTAATTAAAGACTGTATATAATGACTATTTTGCACATCCCGTTCAAGATTTCAAGATGTTCTAAGGTTTATTGACATATCATATAGGCCTACACAACTGTGGTGTAGTTCTGCACTGAATGAAAAACTTGGGTCGCAGGTTCCTCAATAGTGCATTACAAGACATCTATCAATATGTGTGCATACCTCCAGCAATGTTAACTATGTTGTATGTATACTATGATGTAACGCAAATGTTCCAACTTGGGATCAATAAAGTATATCTTATCTTAAGCTGATCGATGGCTACTGCCATATTTGCAAAATGTGCCTCTGAACCTTGACAAGTGCATGTTTCAGGCTTATCAATTAATGTAATGTAATGTTATGTTATCAATTAACAACAGGAGGGGTCACAAACATAAGTCCAGCTGTTAAATAAAGCTCTTCTGACCTTAGCTGGCATGTGTGTTTATATATTGATGCTGCCCATTATGGGCACAAGCAATTTTCACCCATTTATTAATTATATGTTTTAAATGTGAGTGTTTCCTGTCCCCTAAACCTCCAGGGATGTACACAGTTTAATACTGGCAACTTCTTATTATGGGAAATACGACCACGTCTTTTAAAACTACAACTCCCAGTAGAGACGTGCCATAGAGAACATGTTGCGAAACAGAATAGCCAGCATGTGTAGTTCTGGGGACAGGGTGGGGGAGGGGGGGACGCGGTGGACCCGTTCAAATCCAGTTTTGAACAGTCTGCTGTGGTTCCATCCCATTTCAAGTGCTGTTCGAGGCTCGGTAACCCTCGGAGCACACTCTCCAATCACAGAGCTTGAGGACGATCACGGGGTTTGCCAAACAGAGCACATGGTGTAGTCCAAACGATAGCTGGGGATTCTGGGTAGTGTAGTGTCTTCATTGCCTTTAAGGGCAGTTGACACAAACGAATGCCGTGCTTACATGAGCGTCCATAGAAGCACATGGACATCCCGGAAAGCTGAATATGGACGCTAAGGGCCCCCCCCCTTGCGTTGAAAATGGACGCTAAGGCCCCCCCCCCTGGCGTTGAAAATGGACGCTAAGGCCCCCCCCCCTGGCGTTGAAAATGGACGCTAAGGCCCCCCCCCCTTGCGTTGGAAAAAGCCGGCAGGGGACTTGACATAACGTCAACATAGGCCGACCTGGGAGTGAGGATGTGTTGCGTCGGCAGCCTTATTCAACGGTGTGAGTGTGGAGGATATATGCACAGCGGCGTCTTGGTCGACGCCAGGCCCCTTCATAAGGTTTTATCTCTTGGACATGTCGGGCTCTTTCTCCTCGTCTGTGCTGGCGGGGGCAACACAGGACTGGTAGGGGGGAGGGGGGTTGTGGGTCAGTTGGCATCTGACCTCCTCCCCGGACGTAATGCGCCTTCGCTGTTCTCGGGCCCTCTGAGGGTCCCGGGAGGGGCGCACTGGGCCCTTACAGGGCTGGAGGGCTGCTCTCCTCCTGCCGAGAGCAGGAGGGGGGTAGCCCTCCACACTTTAGTCCACACACTCGGCACAGGGTCAGTGTTTGAGTGTGGGGCAGGGGCTCTGGCGCTCTCCCTGTTATCCTTAGGGATTCAGGGAGGCAGGCGTGTAGTTAGCCCTTTTCGGGGCCGAGGGGGCTCTCCCCATCCAGGGTGAGGGGGTCCCTCTGCACTGTTTTTTGAGCACACTTTTTGCGAGGTAAGCGCAGCAGGGTGTGCTCTGTCAGCCACAGCCCAGATTTCTCCTCGGTTACAACCGGGTTAAAGGAGAAGGTGGGGCAGCAGCTGCTGACCATAATAGCCGGTCAGGGGCAGGAGGGTGGAATATTGTTGGACGACAGTGCGCGTATACATCGCGGCTCCACCCACTGTACCCATAGAGTCCAGTAGAGGGCGGAGCCTGTGAGAGATATAACGTTGGGTTACGTAGTGTAACCCTTGTCATATTAGCGCAGGCGGAGCCCTCTACTCGGGGCACTGTCTGTCCTATTCCGCTCGCTGAAGAGAGGTGTAGGATGATAGTCAGGAGGCGAGGCCTCCTTTTATACTGTGTGATGCGCGCACATTCAGGTAGGCCCGCCCAGGGCCGGCTACGTCTATAGAATCTCAGTGGGAGAATGCTTGCGGGGTAAGAGAGTACCCATAGAGTCCAGTAGAGGGCTCCGCCTGTGCTAATATGACAAGGATTACACTACGTAACCCAACGTTTCACTGAAATAGCCTCAAAATCACAAACTGCCATTCAGAGTCAGATTCTTAACGAAATCTACTGACACAAAGTACTTCATTATCTACTTTTCAGCTTTTATACACAAAAGTGTATTTTTCAGTAACTTTCTCAGAGAATATAAGCATAAATCTGTCAAATGTTCAAAACAGCCTTGTTTCACTGAAATAGCCTTAAAATCACAAACTGGCTGAAACTGTACAGTGAATTGGAGAAATTACAGTGTTCTACTACGACACAGATAGTATAATCTATATGACAAGACAGGGGCAGTCTCCAGTACTTTCATGGTAATGGTCAGCTTTTAAAAATAAAATGTTATCTTTCGGTAACCTTTTGAGAGAATTAAGAATAAATCTGTCAAATGTTCAAAACAGCCTTGTTTCACTGAAATAGCCTCAAAATGACAAACTGCCATTAAGAGTCAGATGCTTTATGAAATCTAATAAAACAGAGTACTTTCTACAGATGACTCCTCCCACTCAACGCAATAAGTCCCACCCCACTCAGCAAATCATATAAAACTAAGGACCCCACTGTGAAGCTGACAATGGAGCGGCCCAGACCAAGCAAGGAGGCAGAGGCAGAACGTCCCAAATATAACCCGGTGTGGGCATTTATTACAGCATGAACACAATACACACAGCCTCAATCCTGCTGCTGCTGTTCATGTGGGCACAGCCTGCAGCCACCAGGATCTCACACACACTAGGTTTGTTTGAGACACATTGCGGCTCGCCTCGAAAGTAGACAAGAGTAGCCGATCGCAGCCGGGGGAGGTGTCAAAAAGCTCGTCTTAAGTCGGACAGCTCGGACTCGGAGTCGGCTTGACTGGCTGGGTTTGCAATGGCGGAAATTCCATTTTACCCACTGTAGACAAAGGTGATCTCCATTGCTTTATATAGGTTTGTTAATTCAGTCATGATGAGGAACCACACCAGCGACTGGGTTCCATCATTAGAAATGCTCCTCCCTCTTAATGTTTGCAAAACTGATAGGTGGACAGGCTACACATGATCAGTCCCTTCAGATCCGCACACATGAAGCTTCATGAGCATGAATTGAACAGACCTGCTGCTGTGTTAATTCTTTAGCTGCCACTTTAAGCTTTATGATGTGTACAACATGGATGTAATTTGATTTAATCTTGCCATTTTAAATGATGGATTCAATAAATAAGGTTAAACCAAATCATTACATTACAATAGATTTTATTTTAATGATTTGGTTTAACTTAAAGAGAAACTTTATTGTTATTGCACATATTACAGGTACTGAGACAACGAAATGCAGTTTAGCTTCTAACCAGGTGCAACAAGCAGAGAAGTGGAAAGTAATGTACACAATCTACAGAATAACATAGAATGAATTGAATGATGAATAAACAGTGGGGTATGAATACACTAGATATCAGCCTGTGAGCAGTATGAACAGTGTGTATGAATATGCTAAGATATATAAAATATGAAAACGGTAAGCAGTATAGTATAAAATATATAGATATTAATTTCATGATGATAAACATTGTGGAACAATGATGACAAATGGGAATGGATGTGGCGACGTAAAACTGACACAAAACAACAACAAACTTTTGCCAGCCAATTGGAGAGTTTCATCAGCAGCACGTGGTAAAAACCACCAATGAGCGCTCAGCTCGAGATACCAGCGAGCCGTTTCCCATCAAGCATTTAGCTTCCGCAGCTCGTGGAGAGCAACTGCGCCGCCTCGCCTCGCTCTCAAGGCTGCAGGCGTCTTTGTCCCGCGAGATTTCAAAGTCTCATGTGGGCGAGCCTCCAGAGCAAGTCGGACAAAATGACTAACCATCATGCAACGCACTAGCAAGACGTTGATCGCAACTGCACAGGTCTTGCTTGTCTCAAACAAGCCTACTCTCAGCCTCAAGACAGACAGGGCAACAGACCCTAAATACACCCACTAATCAGCAATTCAAAACTGACTTGGTTTTTCTCAGATCCATGGCTAGTTTTCGACGGTCGTCTTAGTGGGGTCCTTAGTTTTATATGATTTGCTGAGTGGGGTGGGACTTATTGCGTTGAGTGGGAGGAGTCATCTGTAGAAAGTACTCTGTTTTATTAGATTTCGTAAAGCATCTGACTCTTAATGGCAGTTTGTCATTTTGAGGCTATTTCAGTGAAACAAGGCTGTTTTGAACATTTGACAGATTTATGCTTAAATTCTCCGAAAAAGTTACTGAAAGTTACATTTTTGTGTATAAAAGCTGACCACTACCATGAAGTACTCTGTTTGAGTAGATTTCAGCACACAGGGTCTCTACTGTAAACAGAAACAAACATAACATTTGTAAGTATCTACTTAAAACTAAAAGTGTAAGGTGACTGTTTTAAAGTGTTTACAGCTTTTCTTTGTTCACAAGCCCTACAACTAAAGAGAGCATCTTAGTTATCACTATTAAAAACCCAAATAAGATCCTTTTTAAATTAATATGAATACCCTCTTTGCAAACAGATACTTCCTTGTAGTTAACAGTTTCACAAAAACTTAAAAAGAAACATCTTTAGCAAGCACAAATCATTTAAAACAAAACCCTGAATCAAATCTGGAGAGGACAATAACGTGTTTAGGTGTCTTAGGAAGTGAAAATTAATGGCTTTTTTATTTAGTTTGAGCGTATTTCTTTTTTAAAAACTAACTCCATGCCCTCGCTTCTCACCTCACAGAAAGTGTCTTAATATAGATTAACATCTCAGGCTTATCTCAAACCCTCAAATCAAAGGCCAACTCCAACGTGTGTGTGTGTGTGTGTGTGTGTGTGTGTGTGTGTGTGTGTGTGTGTGTGTGTGTGTGTGTGTGTGTGTCGGAGCTCAGGTGAGAGGGCTCTGATTACAGTACACTGTAGGAAACAGTTCTGAACTGTTTCCGCCAGTTCTTTAAGTTCGTCGTTCGCGAACAGCTTCTCTTTAGCTTTTGGCGGAAGGTGGCGACTCAAACAAACGAATCGTTTTGTGGAAGGAATCAGTTCATCTTGTTCACTTCAAAGAAAATGCTTGTCATGTAGGCATACTGGAGATGGAAAGGTTGTATTCAGTGTTGTAGCTGAGATTCTTACCGTTCCAATGATGTATTAATAATAATTGGATACTTGGATTTATATAGCGCCTTTCCTGAGACCCACGATCGCTTTAAAAAGAAGAACAGGAGTAGAAACAAACATAACAAAAGGCAGTCAGACAAAACAACAAATAGTTTTGGGGCCAAAGGCCTTGGCAGACAGAAGAGACTTGAGGGCCCTTTTGAAGGCATCAAGCGTGGGGATGTTGCAGATCTCCGCAGGGAGAGCGTTCCAGAGAGTGGGGGCTGCCATACTGAAGGCTCTGTCCCCGAAGGATCGCAGGTTGGTGCGGGGGGCCAGAGTCTGAAGTCCGCAGGTTCCGGGATAGGGCATGTGGGAATTGTATTGATTTGATACAAGCAAGCCAGTGATTCATCGTGTACTTTCAACTACAGTGTTATGGTCCGGCAAGTTCAGCATTCACTGTGATGTATATAAAATAAGACACTGATACCGTTTTCCTCAATGAACATTTATTGAACAGAACATCATGTGGAAAATCAGAGCTGGTCAACTGAGTGGTGCCTTTGTATGTGCATTTGTAGGTTTTTCCTTTTTAGTTGTAGGCTACAAAAATAACATGTTGACATCAATTTTGGGGTCTGTGGAAATATTGTGCCATGTTGCTGCAGCAGCCGGAGCTATCACTGGAGCGGCCGTCTGAGCTATCACTGGAGCGGCCGTCTGAGCTATCACTGGAGCGGCCGTCGGGGCCATCACTGGAGGAGTCGTTGTGGTTGCTGGTAGTTGGATGTTTGGTGCAGCAGTTTTTAAAGTGACTAAAGAACATCTCCTTTCTCCCAATGATTGTTGGGCAAAAGCCACAGTGATAATGGCTGCTGGCCCTGAGTCGCTCCGTGTCAGTTGCTCTCCGCACAATGAGGGATCTTAGGTACTCTCAGTTTAAAGACTGTGAGGCAACGGCAGAATTCATTGAGGTAAACAGTTAGTGATTATAGAACCAAGTACGTGTTTTTTTTTAAATAATTGATCAAAATATGATTTGAGACTTCCGGTGAGCAAGGCGAGTGAGATGGCTGCTTAATTTTGAGCTCTTGATAGCGATTGGAAATCAACCCCCTTAACTCGCCTAGTAACATACAAATTGATGCAATCTTATTGGAATGAGAGGGGGAAAGAGAACTAGAAGTCAAAAGAAAGGTGACAAACTAGAAATGCAGAATTCACCGGTGATGGAAGACGCTCGAAGCTCCGTTAGCTCTGTTAGCTCACAATAGGACTCGGCAGACACCATGCGTTCAATGCTCCAGGAAATACGCGATTTCAGGGCTGAGCATAAAGTGGACTTAAACAAACTCAAAGATGAAATCAAAGGAGACATGAAATCTGAACTCGAAAATATGAAGCAGGACATTTACCAAAAACGTTCTGCTAACTCCGCACTAACACAGGCCCACGAAACTAGGCTGAAAGAAGCGGAGGAACGAATCGAGGAGGCGGAGACAGCAAACATGGCTATGTCAGATGCGTTGATTAAATCAATGAAAGAACAGAGAGCCATGCAGGGGAAACTGGTGGATTTGGAAGGCCGATCCAGGAGAAATAATATGCGCATTTATGGAGTACCCGAAGAGAAGGAAGGTCTGACTTTGTGGATCAACTTTTGAAAACTGAACTAGCTTTACCGGACACCAACCTACAGATACAACGCACTCACCGAGCTGTGGCTCGCAAACCGGAAAGGAATGCACCGCCAAGGTCCATAGTGGTGAACTTTCTGGAGTTTACCACCAAAGAAAGGGTTCTGAAAAAGGCCTGGGAAAAGAAGATACTGATGGAAGGGTCTCCTCTCGACAGGATGCGCATTCACTGGGACTCGGGAACACGCACATACGACAGTGCGCAAGATGCAGAGCAGGAGCTGAGGAGGAGAGGTTTCTCCGTGGAGATACCAGACCGCAACGCTTCGGAGCTGTACCCGGAGATGGAGCGTCTCCACCAGACCAAGACATGGCAGCGCGTCGGAGAGCGTAGTGCAGGTGGGGCCGAGACCACGAGCAGAGTAAGGAAGAGGCTACAAGAGTATGAGCGGATCCCTCCCGGGACTAACGGATTCCTATTATATATCCACTGCATATATTTGTCACGACTTCATTTGGATTATATAAATGCTATCGGGTGCCGTTGGACTACTAGTGAGATTGCGTGTTTCACCTCTAGTGAGGGGCCCTCCAAGAGGAGGCTCTCCCCTCTTCCTGCCAACGGGGACTTAGGGTGGCGAGGAATCACCCTACCTTGGAAGTCTACGTTTTTCTTTTTACGTTCTACGTTCACTACATGTGAGCCAGATGTTCAGGTCTGTGTTTTCAGTTGTCTGGAGTTTTGTGGATGCAAAGGATTGGGTAATTTAAATGCCGTACAATAATATAAAAGTGGTGTCACTTAATGTAAATGGGATGAATAATCCAGTTAAAAGGAGCAAGGTCCTGGCTACATTGAAAAAAGAAAAGGCCCAAGTCATATTTTTACAAGAAACTCATCTGCCTCAACAGGAGCATGAAAAATTAAAACGCTTTGGTTATAAAAATACATTCTATAGTTCGTACAAACCTAGCCAGAAGAGGGGAGTGGCTATCCTTATTTCAAATGCAGTTCAATTTAAACTCCATAAAGAAGTTAGGGACAAAGAGGCACGATATGTATTATTGAAAGGAAAGCTTGAAAATGCAGTGGTGACATTGGTAAATGTATATGCCCCCCCCAGAGAGCAACAAATCTATTTTTAAAAGTCTGTTTGATGTCATTACATTAGAGACTGAGGGCATTTTGATATGTGGAGGGGATCTTAATGTGGTCCTGAACCATACCATAGACACTACAAGCCACACAAATAGCAAGAAGCACCTGACCAAGTTTGTTAATGCGTCAGTGCAGGAAATGGGACTAACTGATATTTGGAGGGAACTTCACCCCCTAGAACGGGATTATACACACTATTCGGTACCCCATTCTGTGTACTCCAGAATTGACTACTTTTTAATAAATACGGGTGAAAGTCACAGGATCACAGAGAGTAAAATCGGCGTGGCAGATGTTTCGGATCATAATATGATTAGCTTGTCAATAAATCTGAATAGTAGACAAAAGAATACAGTGTGGAGGCTCAATGTGGGTGTTTTGAATAATAAGGCGACCGTGGAACAGTTAAGGGAAGAGATACAAACATATATAGAGGTGAATGATAATGGGGAGGTGGATCCTGGGATACTGTGGGATGGTTTGAAGGCTGTTCTCCGTGGAAAGCTGATCGCCCTAACAGCATCACAAAAAAAGGCCCGGCTAGTCACATACAAATACAAAATAGAAAAATTGAGAGAAATGGAGACAAAGCATAAGAGTACAGGGGAGCAATCGGCATTACAACAAATTAAGGAAACAAGGGGGGAGATAAATGAGATCCTCAGAGGAGAAATTGAAAAAAAGGCAAGGTTTTTAAAGCAGTCTTATTACGAATCAGACCCAAAAGCAGCTAGACTCCTGGCCAGACGCCTGCGCAAACAGCAAGCCTCTAATACAATTCATAGAACAAGGGACCCCCAAACTAATCAACTATTGTATGAGCCAGATGAGATAGAAAGAATATTTGAAGAGTACTATAAGACACTCTACTCTAATCCACCATTAGCTGATGAAAGCACAATAAGAAACTTCCTTAACTCGCTTGATCTGCCACCTATAGGTGAGATACAGAATGACACCATTACGTCGCAATTTACAGTTGAAGAGCTGGAAGCTAAAGACGTACATCACTGGCAGCGATGGGTTCCCAGCGGAGTTCTATAACACGTTCACGAAGGAGCTAACACCTCTGCTTCTGTCTTGTTTTAATTGGACTCTTAAAGAAGGCAGGGCCCCCCCCCCATCTTGGAGGGAAGCAATTATTTCCATTTTGCCTAAGGAAGGCAAAGACAAAGACCACTGTAAAAATGATAAGCCAATTTCTCTTTTAAATGTGGACTACAAGCTGTTTACCTCAATCATCTGTAAAAGATTTGAGACTTTCATGCCAGATCTTATTCATGAAGATCAAACTGGATTCATTAGAGGGCGTCAAACACAAGACAATATCAGAAGGACTCTCCATATTGTAGACAATGCATGAGTATGGTTCTGGTTTGTCTGGATGCAGAAAGAGTGTTTGACAGTGTCAGTTGGTCTTTTTGATATGAAGTACTAAGGAGGTTTGGTTTAAATGAAAATGCAATTCGGTGTATTAAGACTATTTATCATGAACCTACGGCTAGGATCAAAGTAAATGGGAGTGTGTCCAATAGGATTCAGCTGGAGAGAGGCTCTAGACAGGACTGCTGTCTCTCTCCTACTCTCTTTGCTTTATTTGTTGAACCATTGGCGCAAGCAATAAGGCAGAGAGAAGATCTGCAGGGTGTCAATATAGAAAGACCATATCATTGGGCTTTTTGCAGATGGTGTTCTAGTTTTTCTTGAGCCACCAGATGTATGTTTCCCAAACCTGATGAACCTACTCCACACATATGGTTACTATTCAGGGTATAAAGTGAACGTAACAAAAACTCAAATTCTCTCATTCAATTACTCACCATCCCAACAAAATTAGACATGCATATAACCTAAAATGGAATTCCAAAACAATGACTTATCTTAGTGTAACTATAACCAAAACACTTTCTAACCTGTTTGAAGCCAATTATAACAAAATTGATGACAATATCCGAAAGGATGTAGAAAGGTGGTCCACCCTCCCTTTAGACTTCAGTGCCAGAATACAAACGGTTAAAATGAATATCCTACCTAGGCTGCTGGATTTTTTTCAGTCTCTTCCAATTGATGTTCCACAAAAAAAATTCATAACCTGGGACAGGATGATTTCTAGATTTGTTTGGAATAGTAAAAAACCAAGAATACGATTTACGACACTTCAGTTGCCTAAAAGTAAGGGGGGAATGGCTTTACCAAATCTTAGGGAATACTTCTATGCAGCCCAACTCAGACATTTGGCCTACTGGTGTAGACCAGATTATGAGTCTGGATGGAAAGCCATGGAAAGGGAGGTGCAGGGTCACCATATGCAGGCCTTGGTGGTGAAATGGATCCGATAGTTGCGTTTACACTAGAGGTCTGGAATGCTGTAGTAGCAAAACACAAATTAAAGAGAGGGATACACATGCTGAGGTGGTTTGCATACGATTCCAATTTTAAACCAGGGGTGTACGATCCAGCATTCAAAGAATGGATGCAAAAGGGCATAACAGCAATGTGTACGGTTTCAGAAAAGGGTGAATTGATGGGTTTTCAGGACTTACAGGCAACATATGGTATTACAAACGGGGATTATTTTAGATACATGCAGTTAAGACACTATTTTGTAAAAGAGATAAGGCTAAATGCAGATGAATCTTTAGATACTGTAACTGGGGTGGTTGTGGATGCGTATCAGCAGAAGGGCTCTCGGATCATCTCTGCGTTCTACCAGGCTTTGTGTATATAACCTTACACTTACCTTCACACATGTTAGAGTGGTAAAGCTCTGTGTGAAATGTGCTGTAGCACAAAGCAGCCTATGGAGAGAAGGAAGTCAAGCAAATACTAAGTTTGCATGTTGAACATACAGTTTAGAAATAAGTACTCTGTTCTCTTTATGTCTTCAATAGATGAGTATTGATTACAACTATCTGATACCTAATGAAACACTGTAATGGTAGTGATTTAGATACTTCTTTATAGATTATTGACAGGCGCTTTGACACAATAAATGGACGCAATCCTCGTGCCAAAGGATTCAAATCTCCCTTGGGTGCTTTGAACTGGAGAGAGAGGAAAGCATTTCTGTCAAGAGCCAGTGAGTACTTGCTCACTTTGGTGGCAAAAGATGGAGCACCACTTCACCGATGTAAGAGGTCTATTAAAATAGTGCTTGTTATTCATGCAGGAAGAGTTCACGACATGAGTTCAACGATACTCTATTCCGTTATGCATCGAGTTCATAAGATGCTCTGTTCTCTCCATCAGGTTCATAAGATGCTCTGTTCTCTCCATCAGGTTCATAAGATGCTCTGTTCTCTCCATCAGGTTCATAAGATGCTCTGTTCTCTCCATCAGGTTCATAAGATGCTCTGTTCTCTCCATCAGGTTCATAAGATGCTCTGCTCTCTCCATCAGGTTCATAAGATGCTCTGTTCTCTCCATCAGGTTAATATGATGCTACTGTTACAACGTGTTTTCCTTTAGTTTGGTCTGCCAACATGATGCTCTTTTATTTCAATGGTATTATTTTTCTGTGTTCACTTTTGTGTGTTGGAATGATCTTGTATTCAGTGTTTTTGAGGTCCCAGATGCTTCTAATGGTACGTATTACACAACATCAAGCACATGTCGGTGTCAAAATGGTATGTATTGCATGTGTTCTTGTTCTCAAGTTATCCCAGTTCTACACTGACATTGTTCCTAGTTAGCTAAGTGTCCTACAAGTATACTGTATATGTTTTACCATGATCAGAGTAATAACATGTTTTTCTTTTGCAGGTACTTGTCAGTCATCGGATGTGTCATTAACATCGACACGTTGATGCTGATGATTCCTGAACTGCTCAGTTCAGCGGTATGTCCTCACCTACAGGTTCAGCCAGGATCACTTGGAGCTCCTATTTAATTCCATCAGAGCGTCAGGTAGGGTTGATGTTCTTTTCATTGCAATCCATTCTGAAAATGACGTATGAGTAATGTATGTATTGTGTGCCTGTTTTCCATACAAGGTGGCTGGATAACAATCCATCTGCACGCCAGTTCCAGGCCATCTTCCGCCGTCTGATGGTTCGGTGTTTCATAGTGAGACAGGCAACGTGGCAGCCCAAGATCACACTGTGTCCCTGTCTGCGGTCGAGATGTCCTCTGCTGAAACTGCTGAAGAGCACCCATCTCCATTCGCCAACATTTCGGCTGTTGTGAGTGACCACAGCTATCTTCCCATTCGGTTTGGTGGTCTGGTGGAAAATGCGCTGGTCTACATCGCAGGATTTATAGTCCGGCAGATTCTGCGAAAGCTGTCCTGTGATGTGTGCCGTGCAAGATGTCAGAGATGCTGTACCTTCATCATTTGATGAGAGCTACCACCTTCTAGCCCTGAAAAACAACGGTGGCCTAGTGATTCCATCACAAGGCAGTGAAGAAGCTGAGCGCTGCAGAGAGGGGGATTCGCCAAGCTTCAACATGGCAAGCTCCAAAGGTGTCGACAGTCACCTACATCGTCCGGGAGGAGATTGGAACGGAGGATGTTTTTCAGCTTGGGAACACATTTTGGCATCGACAACCATTATTCCAACTTGTTGTCATTGGTTGTGTCTGTGTTTCTGAAAATAAGACTACACCACATTGCCAGACTCACCTCTCTTGACCTGCAGAAAGGGAGCACGAGAAAGAAGCTCTGCAAAACAGTCCTGTTTCAGGGCTTTTAGCTCATTTAAACTTTCATGAGCAACTTTGTGTAAATATGGTTTGGGGCGGGGTGGTGTCATGTTCTTGTGTTTAACTTGAACATTTACATCTTTTATATAGATGTAGATTTTCATTTTTTCTGACATAGATATAGATATTCATTTGTACTGATATATAACTTCTGTCTATGTAGCCTATAATGTATTATTGTTTCTTAATTTTTCAACTTATTAAAATAGCTGAGTAGTAGGCCTACACAATCTGCTTCTGCTTCTCTATCATATAGACAATTAGTGTTTGTGTGTGTGTAGCCTATATTATATATTGTGTGTCTTTTGCAAAATACCTATCATAACATATAGGCTATCAAATACCAGAATATTCCATTGCTGTTAAGCCTACTATGAATATTAAAATACACCGAATCATGTGTCCGGTATCATGCCTACATATATGACGTTTGCAGAAAAAAACCCCGTGAAAATCAGTTTTGTATTCAGCGAGTTATGATTAAATGCGCCTGCCGGACAGATTACACTGAGTGGAGCGAGAGAACGGTCCAAGATGGCGGCCCCACGGCTCATCAGCGCATCGATGCGGCGTCTACTATTTATATGTCTATGATTGGGACGCTACTCAAGAAGGCGCAGACAAATCAACTTCTGGTGAGACCGAGGAGCAAGGAAATGAAAAATAAGAGAAGTGAGAAAGGGCCCAAGAAGAGGAGTATCCCCAGCACACCTGATGTTACCCCGGGCATACTGTTAATCCAGTCACAGAGCTATAGAACAGCACGCATATGAACTTTGTATAGACTTCACCACCTCACCTTTAGAAGCTAAACAGAAAAATATTTTTTGTAAAATAGATCTCCCAAATTATGCAAGCAGAAATGGATTAACTACATGTCTTTCTTCAATATGTGCTAATTTACAAACACTCAAAACTTTAAAATGCACGTATTTCTTCGTTTTAAATACTAGACACTTACATTTTTGGATCACCACCATTGCAATATCACCTCTTCACCTCTACAACTGTACAACACACTGGAAACATCTAGGCTTATCTGTAATTTGATAATATGTAATATCTGTAACTACAATTGCAACTTTTAAATGAAAAAATAAGCGTTACCTTGTAGTTTTATGACTTTAAGGCAAATAAAAACAGCAAGTCAATGCCAAACCCCTGCAGATTTTGTGTAGACAACAGTTCACTTAAAGGTCACCTATCATGCTATTTTTAGGCAATAGCATAGGTCAGATACAAATATATAAAAAACATGTCTTTGAAGTGTTTTGCTCAAAATACCAAACAGATCACCCATTCTAGCCATGCCTCATATCCCTCTATTTCACTTCCTGTTTCAAAAGTGCTGATCTTATGTATAAAGCTTTAAAATAAAGAAAGTGATTACAAGTAGGGAATGAGTCCTTACCCCAAGTGAAGGAGTTCAAGTATCTCGGGGTCTTGTTCTCGAGTGAGGGAACAATGGAGCGTGAGATGGGCCGGAGAATCGGAGCAGCGGGAGCGGTACTGCTGTCGCTTTACCGCACCGTTGTGACGAAAAGGGAGCTGAGCCAGAAGGCAAAGCTCTCTGTCTACCGGGCCATTTTCGTTCCTGCCCTCACCTATGGTCATGGAGGATGGGTCATGACCGAAAGAACGAGATCGCGGATACAAGCGTCGAGATGGGTTTCCTCCGCCGGGTGGCTGGTGTCTCCCTTAGGGATAAGGTGAGAAGTTCGGTCATCCGGGAGGGACTCGGAGTTGAACCGCTCCTCCTTCGCGTCGAAAGGAGCCAGTTGAGGTGGTTCGGGCACCTAGTTAGGATGCCACCTGGGCGCCTCCCGGGCGCCTCCCTAGGGAGGTGTTCCAGGCACGTCCAGCTGGGAAGAGACCAAGGGGTAGACCTAGGACCAGGTGGAGGGATTATATCTCTTGGCTGGCCTGGGAGCGCCTTGGGATCCCCCAGTCAGAGCTGGTTGATGAGGAGAAAGGAAAGTTTGGGGCTCTCTGCTGGAACTGCTATCCTCGCGACCCGACCACGGATAAGCGGGAGAAGATGGATGGATGGAAAGTGATTACAAAAAAGGGGCAGAGCTTATGCCTGCTCATGCGGGAGATTCTACCGGCAGATTTTGCCGTGATGAAACGCCATATCATGGATTATCAAGGATTATTTCTGAAACTAATTGGAGCTCAAAGGCTTTCTCTCTTGCCGGTTACACCACAAGGTGAGTTCCTTTTTATTTCCTGCTTCTTCACACACATGCTCTCCAGTACAGGTTAGCTCTGAGTGTTAGCGATGCTAATGTAAACACCGACCATATTACGTCCAAAACAGTCGGGCATTGTTTCTGATAGCAACTTTCTGATTGGGATGGGAACGATTAATAGAATATTCAAAATTATTCAGGTATATTGAAATATATAATTGAATATTATAATAAAAATACACTATTTGTGCAGCACTATTCTTATCAAAGTAGAAAGGTGCTTAACAGTGAAAATATAAATAATAATACGCAATTGATGGTTATAGAGAATGTGACCTTCCATAACCAAGCAAGTGATGTTCTCTACACGACAGGATCCGAACCCTCCGTCAGAACTGGAACTGAAGTTACAGTTTTGTTGGAGCCCACTGAAGATGTTTTAATGTGTTGGTGTATAAACGGTCCGGTCCGTTAGAACAGGGCCGTCCTCTTCAGTTCAGAGGAGGCTCCACTGTAGCTTTCAGTGGAAATATCAACTCGTTTTCTTTTATTGTCATTACAGAAAACACGTGATGCCATGCAACTCAACATGATCCAAGGAACATTAAAACCTTTAGGTTTAGTTTTGTATGTTGACCTCAGGATGAATTTAAATAACCTTTTCCTTTAGCGTCATTATTAGGTCAACAATTTAATATGTGAAGTACCTTGGTTTTAGACCAAATACCACAAAATGAATGGCAACAGCCGAGCTACGTTTGAGCAAATGTAGCATGCTACTGCCAACATTCCCTTTACAGTTCTGACATTAGCATTATATCAAACCACAGCCCTACAGCTTTGTTTAACGTTAATTATTTAATACATCTTCTATATAAAACAATATACAGTATATATAATGCAACAAAATATTCTCAAAATACACCCACAATAATTGTGCACTAAAATTACAATTCAAGCCTTACATTAATAAATGAAGCAAAAAAACTCATTCAAAAACTATGCATTTATTGACAATTTTGTATAAAGACAATAACTTTCCTCCGTAGGAAAATCTGAAATTAAATTGTTATACAAAACAGAACGTTGGGTTTTTCCCATCTTTTTTTCCAGCATGATCTGGGCGTTAGGGCCTGCATCATCTCAGTGGACGCCTCGGTCGCATAACAAAGATAAACTCTTACGACTTGAACAAATAGTAAATGTGATGCGGAGAAGAAAAACAATACAGAGCTACTAAGCAATGCATCAAAACGCATGGGAGGAAAGAAAGGATGCTACAAAGATTAGTGAGATGACTGAGTAGGAAGGAGAGGTTCTGCTAAACAAGAGTGAGTGAGTGCTGCTGTCCGCCTCTCCCATCCCATGATGCAACACTGGAGCTTTGAATGTCCGCTGAGATGAGATCTAGAGTGAGAGAACAAATGGATGACTCACTCCCTCTCCCATCTCATTATTACATGTTTAACAAAGATGTTTTGGCGGTTGTAAAACATTATAATGTTACCAGTGCTCCACGTCTGCGTCCTCAAACTGCCCCGCCTCCATCGCCGCTGCCTCCACCTCCATACCGTCTGTCAACACACACACGCACACGCACACACACACACACACACTGCAGTTTAACAGCAGAAACTGAACCTTGGAAAGACCGGCTTCTGGCTTTCTATTTGCACAGCAGAACACGATAAGCCTCAATACTCCTAACCTTCTCCATCAGACTCTTTATACAAATACAAATACACATCAGGTAACCTTTTACAAATCTTTGACCTCACTCTTTGTGACCTGCTGGGTTGGCTCGTACATTAAATACAATTTAAAAACACATCCTAGAGCAGGGGTGGGGAACCTCCGGCCTCCGGGCCGTATACGGCCCGCGAGACAATTTGGTACGGCCCTCGAGGTAATTTATAAAACACACGCAAAAAATAAAAAAATTAAAGAAATCTAGACCGCAAAAAAATTAAACAAGCGAGTGCCTGTTTTTCCTGGCCAAGGTCAGGGTCCTTGAACACAACACGAGCCTAACGTGTCATCACGTGGTATATGTCTCGACTGACAGGGGTGCAGTTCTGACGGGGAGCACCAGAACGCCACTCCAGCACTTCAGAAATTGCAGTACCGATAAGTCCATACACATGCCGCAGTTTCTGCGTCTTTAGTTGAAAGCCCAGTGGCGATCTGCTCATCTGTCATACTGATCAGACAGTCAATAACTGTGTTGTTATCATTAGCATCTGGTTAGCTAGCTATGCTAACGAATATAAGAAGCTTTGTCTACAACCAGTGAGGTAAAGGCACATATGTATATGATCATTATAAAAAAAATAAGAGAATAAAGTAAACAGGTATAAAATACTATATGACAGTTATTAATAAAGAAGAATACAGTTTGAAAGGGGAGTGATTTGTCAAATATCCATAAATTAAAAGAAAATCTGCTTACAGTTGTGTTTGGGTGTTGAGAGATGTGTCCATAGATCTCCTAAGGTTGCTCTCAAAGTGCACCAGATTGATGCTTTTAACTTCAACATTTAAAAAAAAATCTTCCCAGGGGAGCATGCCCCCCGGACCCCCGTAGAGGAGGTTAGGTCCCCCCCCACTTAAATCATGTTCACATGGATAGGAAACTAAATACATTTGCACACATCTTGTGTCCATATCTTTCTGTTTTGGTGGTCACGCCGCACTGTGCACGTGCATGCATACACGAGTCATGGTGAGATATCTGGATTAAGAGGTTGCTTTTTCTTTGCACAGCATGAAATGAATGGGCTGTGATTTTAGTTTTTTTAAGCAGAGGTCAATAACTTGTACGGCCCTCTGAGGATATTGTAAAAATTGAAATGGCCCTTGAGAGGAAAAAGGTTCCCCATCCCTGTCCTAGAGTATAGTCCCAGATCAACATAACCCCATGCAGTTTTAGGACAAAGCGCTGACATGCTAAATCAAACATAAATGTCTCTGTACTTTTTATTGATTTAAAAACATAGTATAGAAAACGGCTTAATTTAAGATGTGATTCAGGAACTCGTTTGGTCATTTGCAAAACAACTAATGACGTGATTTATGAGTGAGTTTCCACGACACTGCCTGCACATGTTTCAGAACTAAGAGCTGAAGTGGACCGATGAAGGGATTCTGTCCACAGAAAAACACTTTTACTTTGAAAAGGGAATTTAGAGATTGACTTTTCTACAGATATACTTGGAGACTAGTGATGTTGCTGGTATTATCAAAATAAAAAGATTATTTGTGATTCGATCATTTCACAATTTATACCCCATCCACATTGTAGGTTTTTTAACTACAGCTGGGTAAACGTCTTTCTCCTCACCGCTTTTCCTTGAAGAGATTGAGACATCACAAGCAACTTCATTTATAAGACATCAAAATGAGTGGAGGACAGAGAAAGACTCATGCTGGTGAATATTCCAGAGGAAAACTGTCACGCTTCCTGAAGACTATTCTTCTATCTATATATAGAAGATAAGAAAGGAAACACTAACGCTCCTTTCTCCTATTTTCGCTGTGATGCAAGTCACATTTCAGACTTCATCTGACCAATAAAGTATCACCGTATCGTACTTAATACCGATGGTCCTCCTTTCTAAGCAAAACAAAGACGACTTGAGCACGGCCCGAGGAAACCCACCCTGAAGAGAAGTACAAGTCTCTATGAGAGTTCCTTCACTTGACCAGAACAGAGGTCACAGTACCAGCTGTTGCAGTATAGTTGCAGTAATCTTTCAGTTTGGATAAAGCATATTTCAACCCAATTTGTATCCATTATCAATATGATCCATATTTGTAATTTCAGTATGCGAGGTTGACTTAAACCTTCAAATTCTGCGTTGGGTGGTTCGGTGCGGACCCCGGCCATGTGGTACTGCTGGGCCACAGACTGGGCCAGCATCCCCTCCAGCCGCTCCAGCGTGGCCTGGCCCTCCGTCGTCAGCGCGGAGAGACCCTCGTCACAGGTGTAGAAGGTGGGGACGTCACCGTGGCCGTGCTCTGGGGGGGAGGCAAGGAGCAGTCGTCTTTACTAGAACCCTGTTTAGCATCTATTAGCATTATGCCAACATTAAATACATGATTTATAAGACACTTTAGGTAGCTTTACAGAGCTATGAATACATTGTCTGTATTTAGTAATTTACAGTATGAAGACTACTATGAAGACACTGTACAATAGTACAACTGTGATTAACAATATATTAATATTTATAAGTGTTTGTACGAAGTGTTTTTCTTTTGTAAAGTGTTGGTTAATCTTTTTTATTTAGAACCCCACTAGCTTCCAAAGGCGTCCCTGATCCTGGGCTCCTTACAAAACAACAATAAGAACTATTTAAAAAAACACCAATCAAACAACGCTGTCAATAAGTCCCTGAGCGTTTTGATTTCGAACATACACAAGTGTCGCTGTAAAGGCTCAACAGAAGACGTGGGTTGTGTAAAGATGCAGTGATGCATGCTGGATGTCTAACCTGCTTCTGCAGCCGGGTCCAGACCAGCAGGGAGACGAAGGGTGACAAAAGAGACAAAGAAAAGATAGATGAGAAAACGCTGTCCAGTCAGCAGCATGTTACAGAGTCTGTTCGTGCCCGACAGAAACCACAGAACCTAAGGTGAACAGGTGAGCACCCTGTACTTTGATATCCATCTCCTTTTCACATAATGGGCGCACGCAGCCACACCATCCTTTATGTTGTAGGGACCCGGGGCCTGGGCACGGAAACTGTGTTTATCATGAGGTGCTCATGAGCCTCGAGCTGTGTCCATACGGCCGGGTGGCTTTTACTGCACTTCACATGCATCACGGCCCGGTACGGCAGCTGCACCGCCCTCAACCGCAAGGCTTTACAGAGGGTTGTGAAAACTGCACAGAACATCATCAGGACGGAGCTGCCATCCATGGAGGACCTTCACTCCCAGCGGCTCAGGAAGAAAGCCCTCAGGATTATAAAAGACCCCCATCACCCCAGCCAAAAGGAGCGTCCACGTCGCGGCCCTGGGAGTATTCACGAGATCGACTAGATCGACTAGTGATACTGCTAATCCTATCACCACTACAAGCAACAAGCTACAAAACAGCCACAAGCTACGCTACAAGCCACAAGCTACGTTAGCCGCAAGCTAGTCTGCACAAGCTACGCTACAAGCTACACTACAAGCTACACTGAAAGCTGTAAGTAAGCCACAGAACACCAAGAGAAAACATCATGCCTGGAGATAGACACAAAGGACGATGCCGTAAACGAGGGACCCCCTCAAGACCGCATTGACAGTCATATCTGTGAACATTGAAGGGTTCTCCTCTGCAAAACAAACCATCTTAGCCGCAACCCTGCAAAGCATTGGACTTGGCAGAGTTTAATGAGAAGGGACAGCAATGTGTTCAGCTGTGGCTGAACCACATCTAACCAAGCCCTGTAACTGACTGCCTTGTGGACACGATAAGAAGACCCCAGCCACAAACTGTTCTGTCTGCTGCCGTCTGGCAGGCGGTACCGCAGCATCCGGACTAAAACCACTAGACTCAGGGACAGTTTCATCCCACAGGCCATAAGACTATTAAACACCTGAACTTGCCATATTTTCATTGTTTATTTATTTGTTTTATGTCATATATGATGTATATATACACACACACACATACATACATATATATATATATATATATATATACACACACATATACATTACATATTATATAATGTTGCATTATTGCATCATATACTGATCATTTATATTGGACCCAAAGTGTTTTTCTATGGAATTTGAGGGCACCTTGATAATAGAATTGTGACGTTAATGTCATATTTTAAACAGACTGATAATGTTAGAGAGTGAGTGAGTGAGTGAGTGTCCTCACCGGCTTCCTCCACATCGTACTCCTCTCCTTCGAAGTCGTTGTCGGAGTCGTTGTCCTCGGGGTCGGGGTGCAGCGCCTGGCACTCACACATGGCTGAGAACATGGACTCCACTGCATGCAGACCAACATATCATAAAAGATGCAACATTAGCAGCATTAGTCAATTTAGGAATGTGTAAGTCAGTGTCAACACTGTCACTATGTTATATTTGACTTTGAATAATATCCTTAAAATGTATACTCTCCCACAATACTGCTGAAAAATATAACGAAACTACAGCACCCCTTTGATGTTGTGTCCATTTAAAGGCTAAATGCATGCATCAAAAGAGACAACACATGTTCCTTTTTTAATAAAATAAACATTTCAGATATTTAGATTCAAGACAACAATATTCAGTTTGGCAGTGAATATTGCCAGATTTTCAATTTCAGGATTTAACCATTAGATGGCACTTCATTCACAAATACAGAAAGACACGTTTCATGGACTTGCAGTACTTCAGTTGGGTTTTGGTGAAGAGCATTTGAACACATAGTTGTTATGGTTTTCACAGGCTACTACAGTATAACGAAAACACATCAATATTTTAGATCAAATAAAGTATATCTAATCTTGTAATTCAATAATATATAGTCTTTATATATTACATTTAAATAATCATAATAATGTAAATGTTTACACTTCTTTATTTGTTATGTTGAACGGTATGGTCAATGTTTGTAAAGACTGAAATGTTATCATTTCAGTTAAACCAACGATCATATTTCTCTTTTTGAGAAGAGCAATATGAATATGTTAGTGGCTGACCCAGCCCATGGCCTGGAAAGAGAAGTGCACTGTTTTGCCTGGCTGGCCTGTATTACAGGAAAGGAGTGAGCAGAGGCTGGAGTTGTCGATTCTTGTTCTGTTTTCTGTGAACAATCCTCATCCTCTCAGACTTTCAGTTGCGCGCTACTAAAGAGACGCGCTACCATGGAAACCAAACAATGGTGTAGCTGTATTGAAGTCTGAGTGGAAACAGTAACATTTGGAGCGTTATGTTAGAATGAAACAGCCAGGTCGTGACTCACAAAAAAAAAGTGTGACTTCACTAACTGTAAGCTTGTCACTCAGAGTAACCTACAGTTAACTTAGGCCCCGGCCACACGAGGACGAAAACGGCTAAACGCATAGGATTAACGCAAACGCAAAAAAGCTTCCGTCCACACGCAATATTCACCGGATAGTGTCTGTCCACACGAGACCGCTCCGTTTAGCTCCAACCACTGGAGAAGGTGCAGTACATATGCTGAGCCTGTAGGTGGCGCTGTAACTTCCTCCACAAAAGCAGCATGGTTGTCATGGTTGCCCTTCTGTTTATTCTCCGCGGTGGGGGCCAGTCAACGTGTATTAAAGTTGAAATCTTCCGGACAAAATGATAAAGTGCCGGTCAAAGGTCTTCTTTGTTATTTATTGAGCTTTAAAACAAATGAATTACGACTCTATATATTATAAGAATAAAATACACGGCGCCTCTCTTTTTCCTCCCTCTCTTCGGACAGTGTCTGTCTCATGCAGCAGTTGATCCAGTAATGAGTGACCCGGCCGACAGTAAAGATAAACATATTTATAACTAGTTTAGGAGTTTGAGAGTTCATTAAAATAGCTAAGGGCGATGATCTGACTTGAAGTGTGTGTGTTGCTGCAGCGGGAGGAGCTGCAGGTGAGCAGAGCTGCGTGTCTTCGTCCTGTCAGATTAGACTTCACTCGCGTTTAGGTCCATATCGAGAGAAAGATAAATAATCTGAATTCAGGGTGCAGTTTACTTTGACGCGGGGGTGAGCAGCAGAGGTGGGGAGAGGCGGGGCTATTGCCTCATCATTATCAGAAAATGACCGTATAAGGCGTACACACGGAGCTGTTGGACCCCCCAGAGCGTTGCGTATGCCGTTCTATCCACCTTGGGACCCGTCATCGTTTCCTCAGTCGTTTAGTGCCGTATTCGGTCATCCTCGTGTGGCCGAACGGTCTATATGACACTAAACAGTAACGCAAACGACCGTTTTCGTCCTCGTGTGGCCGCAGCCTTAGCTGCTGGAGAAGAAAGGTCAGGGGGAGAGCTGTGGCTGATGGGCCATGAGGTGTGTAAACATCATAGACTGAAAGGTAAACACACAGCTGAGAGCTGCCGTTTCTTTCAGACTGTTTAAAAAACGGTAATGGACTATTTTTCTTAAAGTAAAATAAGTTAAAAAAACAACCAAATCAGATCAGAATTCAAACATGGCACCCAGGCTGTAAAAAAACGAAACATTTCATAAAAAAGGAGAGCATCAGTGTGGCCCTCAGGCTCAGCGCGGTCACTCACATGCCACCTTGTCGCTGGGCACAAATCGGATCTCTGTGATCACTCCTTCGTCTTCATCACCACTGTCACTGCTGTTGTCTTCTTCGTCATCCCCGGCTTTCTCTGCCATTTCTACCACATTCTCCCCTGCCAGGACAGAAGGCGACACACATGGTTCAAAAACAGTTTTGTGAATGATGCTCCGAACATTAATTGCACCCCGTGTGTTCCTCTCACCTTTGATCTTGCCGTTGACCATGACGTACAGGTGCTCCTGTGGGTAAGAGCTGACGTCTCTGGAGATGGCATGCAGGCCGATGTTGGGATAATCCAGAAAGAATCCCAGCCCCGAGCCATCGAACCATGACAGCTGCCTGCCGAAAGACACACGCATCTAACAGCTGATGCTTCACATAGTGTCCACACACATTGCATGAAGGTACCTTTAATGGTACTTCCAGGCTTCCAGCACCAGTTTGACAGACCGTGGGAACATTAATACCAATTTCAGGAAGTGATTTGGAATGGAAAGTCAGGCTAAGTGAGAGTCAGTATCTGAAAGCAGCTTCGGGTTTATGTATGCAGGGCTGCAACTTCACTATTTTTTATAAATCAATTGCCAACTATTGCAAAAAAGTGCTTTTTCAAGACAATTATAGTTATGTATAACCCATTTGTATTCACTCATATTAATATCACAAAATAAAATCAATTAAATCCTCAGAGTTGAGAACCGATCTGACATTGAAACGTGAACCGAAAATCTGACTATGAAAATAGTTATTAATATTCTGATCTAGTATTAGATCCGTTCACCTTTACCTGTTACACATCCTACAAACAACTCGTTTGCGTATCTGCTACAGATTTGCAAGTCTTTGTAAAATAAAGTGTCTTCATAGCAATATCTGGGGATTTCAACCATGTCAATCTAAAGAAATCTCTTCCCACCTTTAAACAGTATGTCGATTGCAAACAAAACATTAGACTTACTGTATGCTAATGTCAAGGAGGCATACAGCTCAATAGCACTTCCCCCCCTTAGGCAGATCAGACCATAACCTGGTGCACTTAAAACCTCTTTATAAACCAGCAGTCCAGCGGCAACCTGTGACTGCCACTACCGTACGGACGTGGTCACCGGAGGCTGTGGAGACTTTACAGCAATGTTTTGAGGTGACTGACTGGGATGTCCTCTGTGATGTACATGGGGAGGATATAGACGGACTCACCGACTATATTCATTTTTGCACAATATAATCCCCGCCAGAACAATTAAGTGTTTTTCCAATAATAAACCCTGAGTGACTAAAGACATCAAGGCGTCACTGCCTTCAGGAGATGAAGAAGGCACAGTTACAACTGAAGAAGGAAATACAAACGGGCAAGGAGTGCTCCAGGAGGAAGCTGGAGAGCAAACTGGCCCAACACCAGGGAAGTGTAGTGGGATGAGAACCATCACTGGGGATGGAAACAAGACTGAGCAGGTGATGGGAGGAGACCGACAGCAGGCCAATGGCCTCAGCCCGTCTGCTGGAACGATGTGCTACTCAGCTGTGTGCACTTTTTCGGCACATTTTCAACCTGAGCCTGGACATGATGGCCGTCCCTGCCCTGTGGAAGACAACATGCCTGCTTCCTGTGCCGAAGAAGATACATCCACAGTGACTACAGACACCACCGGGCTTTGACATGCCATGAAGTCGCTGGTCCTTAAACTCCTCCGGACAGTGGTCGCACCGTCACTAGACCCCCTGCAGTTTGCATTTCAGCCTCGTATTGGCGCACACACACACACACACACTTTTGATTCTATGTGCACTGTTTAAGGGCTGTGTTTCAAATCTATTGCTTAATGATGCACAATTAGTTTCAGACTACATAACAACAAGCTACAGTATGGTTCTCTCTCTCTAATTCAATGGGGCTTTATTGGCATGAAAGTTAAATTTAAAAAAGTTAAATACTGTACCCACTGTCACACAGCAGGATCTGAGGACACACACACACACACACACACACACACACACACACACACACACACACACACACACACACACACACACACACACACACACACACACACACACACACACACACACACACACACACACACACACACACACACACACACACACACACACACACACACCACACACACACACACACACACACACACACACACACACACACACACACACACACACACACACACACACACACACACACACACACACACACACACACACACACACACACACACACACACACACACACACACACACACACACACACACACACACACACACACACCAGCAGGAAGCTACTGGACATGCTACTCGACCACAGTATGTGAAGCTGCAGAACAACACCTCTGACATCATATTGAGCAGCCCGGCGCTCCTCAGGGCACGGTCCTCTCTCCCTTCCTGTTCAGTCTATACATCAGACTTCAGACGCTGCTCACAGTCCTGCCATCTGCAGCAGTTCTCTGCCATTGTGGGCTGTGTCATCAGAGACCAGGAGGCTGAGGACAGGAGTGTGGTGGACAGCGATGTGGAGCGGTGCGGTCAGAACCATCTGCAGCTCAACGTCACAAGAACCAAGGAGTTAGTGGTTGACTTCAGGAAGCGGAGCACCGCCCCAAGCCCAGTCCCACCATCGTGGGCATGGATGTGGACATTGGGGACAGCTACCTGGGTGTCCACAGACAATACACTGGACTGGAGTAAACACTGAGGCCCTTTCAGCCACAGACTGAGACCACCGAAGACCCCCACACAGTCCTCCCAGTGGCAATCAAACTCTTTAACTCTTCACCCTTAAGTAAAGGGAACTGAGAACTTCCACACCACTATGTGCAATATACATATCAATATAATTACCATCATTACAATACACTCGCTGCTATTTGTTTTACAGAGAGGTTTCACAGCTGTCTGGGCCTAGTGGCCCACAGGCGGCGTTTATCCAGCAGCCAGAACATCCATCTGTGCCGGCTCCCAGGTCAAGATCTACTGTGGCTCAAGGGCCTTCACCAGAGCCATCACCAACAAGGACCAGCAGACCAGCATCACTACAGCTGCCTCCACCTCCATATGTGGCTGCCACCAGGTCAAGATACACCTCAGCACAAAGGCTCCACCACAGCCATCACCTTCAACCCAGCCAGCAAGGAGGTGGTGTTGTATAGCACTTGCACACCCCACCTACACAGCAGCCCATGCACCATCACCCCCACCTACACAGCAGCCAGACCCACTGTCTTGGAAGACAGACAAAGACCTTGACACTGTCTTGACATTTATAATGAATAGTTGGTTGAAAGTTCTGATGTTCAATATTGTAAATAGTTAGATTTTCCAGTTTCTTATATTTATATAAATAGTTGGTTGAAAAAAACATATTTATAATAAATTGTTGGTTGAAAAAAAATCACATGAACCTTGGTATGTAATATGAAGTCATTATTCAGTCCTGATGTATCTCAGTCCCTGCTGTGGTGAAAGTAGAGTGATAAACACCTGTTTTACTCAAAATTCGAATTTCATTGTAGACATGAATAACACATTTATATACAGTGTAATTCAAATATTTCACTGCTTTTGTGATCCTAAGACTTTGGTAACCAAATCTAAAACACCAAAACAATTCGATCACATGAGTACATTTGTGTTTTGAAGATTTTCCGGAAATCGGATGTCAAATGTTAAGCTTTTGAGCTACTTATCTCATCACACAGTGCTCTAAGATGATTAATTTGCATATATAGCAATACCAGAGATTGTCCTGAACATTTTGATATGTAACACATGTTAGAAGAAATACATTTAAAAAGGTGATTTAAGAAAACATCTAAAAAATCGAGAAAATACCCTTAGACTCCAGAGGTTTAAGAATGCTATGATAACGTGCAATTACGTAACTGCCACTACGTTTTATTTTTTGCACTACTAAATACTGCTAATAATTGCATTGATTGTGTGACCATCTATGTTTCATGTTGTCTCTAGTCTAGATGTTTAATTGCTCTTTTTGCTGCACTTTTCGTGTACAGTTTTGCTGTTGTGCTGCTGTGTTTATTGTATTTTGTTACTCTGGCACAACAATTTCCTTCGGAATAAATAAAGTCTTATCTTATCTTCTAACTTGTTCACCGCTGTACTTTTTGGGTGACAAATTATGTGTTTTTCATCCAATACATTTGTAATTATTATTTTGAAAGTGACTACTCCGGAAGTGGTTAGCACGCCGAGTGGAGCATCTGTTTTTAAACGTTATTATTGGTTTATTTTAACACAATTCATGTATTTAACTCTAACAACAAGTAAGATTAAACACATTAAGATTCAACACATAAACGAACACTGGTGTTGTAAAGACAAAAACAAGCGCCACGTGCATCACTTACGTTTCTGCGACGTACAGCGTGCCGCAGCCCAGCTTCTGGCCGTCCATCACCGCCGTGGTCTCGGCTTGCTCGTGCCGCACTCCCTCGGTGGGAGGATGGAGGTCCTTCAGTAGAACCATCGTTAACGTGTGCCGGAGGGTAGAGACACACGACCCTGGTGACAGCAGGAAGCTGTGTGTTCTATTTCGTGCCACAAAAGCTTGCTGATGTACCACGTATAACTTGTGTGAGCTGGATGCGGATAAACTGCGAGCTATGCGGTTCTTCTCTGGGATTACCTGAACCAGGCCGAGGCCTCCGGAGAGCAGGACACCGGGGCGGACAGTCTGAAAACACACTTTAAGGGAATTGTTGAAGAACTCGTTGCTCCTCGCTGTCGACCTTTCGAAGCTGAAATATCGCGGCAAGATAAGTCCAAGCAATACGTTAAAAAAAAACAATAATCACGTGACTCCCGCGAACAAAGCGTGGTTGGGTTAAATTGATGGTTACGTATGTTTTACGTTACATCCCTATTCATGAAGCCATGCTCCGTAAAAACATTGTATGTACAAGGTTACCACCGGAAATCTTTGTACGAGGGGCGGATCTACCGGGGTGGCATGGGCTATCCTAAACTGCCACCCTAAAAAATACCCTTGCTACCCCAGTTGGCATCTTTTTTTTTAAAGAAAAGTTGTGGCTAATTGGACATTTATGAGAAAAAGTCTCTAATGTCCGAGTGCAAGTGAATGCGGCACAAGATGCGAGTCTTGTGGCCGGCCCTGGCGCAAGCTTGGAAATATGATTGGCAGGGATTTCATTTGAACGGGGGACGGTGTTACAGTGGCCCTTTCTCATTTCTCTAACTCCCCTCCTCGACTCCTATTCTCGAGACTTAGTCCCGCCCACAGGAGATGCGAGCGGAGGAGGAGCCGAGGAGGGGAACCGAGGAGAGAGGAGGGGAAGCAGCAGGCGTTTAGAGAAATGAGAATTCCTCTCCTCTAAGCGGTCATTTTAAAGAGACGTCCATTAATGATGACAGGAGGCACAGCAGCCCTCTGTCTGATGGACACATGTGTTCATGACGACTTATATATTTGCTTTGATTCATTCACAGTGTGGTATAATGAGACAATAACAGGCTACAGATGCGGACACACACATATATATGTATATATTTATATAAATATATACAATTTCAGAATCAAACAGAGCATTCATAATAACGTAACACTATCAGAGACTGGATATATCCCCCCCTCTCTGGTCGCTGCAATGAATATAAATTATGGGCCACATTTTTTATTTACAAGTATTACAAGTAAGCAGAGGACACCAAACCAACTGAGACCTGTCTGTCCGCTGCATCTACACCACACACACTGTACCACACACACCGACACCACTCACTCACTCACTCACTCACTCACTCACTCTCACACACACACACAATCAGGCTACAGCTGTTGCGTATTTTATTATGTGAAGCACTGAATGGTTTTAGAAAAATATCGACTCTTTGTTTGTAGATATCTACTAAACTAAAGCAAATAAAGAGAGTAGGCCTGTTATACTGAGTGATATATATTATACACACTGCTCTGCTTTCTGCACCTCACAGCTGTTCTCTCTGGAAACATCGCGTCGCGATGAAAGCAGTTCATAAAATAATATCCAGGGGATGCATGCAGAGCTGTCATTGGCTGAGATAAGTCCGGCCGTGCGTCACGACTCTTTGAAACATCTCTGTTCCCGGAAATGCATCCGTGAAGGAGCCATGGAGGAGCCATCAGTGTATCCTCGGTTATAACTCCTCCAGAGAGGCTCCTCGATGCTCGATGCTCGGTCCTCGGTGTGCATTTAGAGAAATTAGATGTCCTTCAACATGGCGCGCTAAAATTCATTTCCGGGTCACTACCGGAGGACAGAGGAGTCGAGGAGGGGGATTTGATGAAATGAGAAAGGGCCAGTATAACTTGAGTCATGACAACTGGCGTCATTCTATTATTTTAGACAGGGGCGTGGCCTTCGACTGAAATACACATTTCGATCGCTTCTTCTGTCGTTTATATTCATCTTTTGGTATATTTGGCTGGATAGGAACACTTTGATGCACATTCAGTCCCAGTGTGTGAGGTTGTGGTTGCGCGTACAGCAAGGAATACAAAAAGACACATGAGGTGACTGGGGATGTGTTCAAAACATTGCAAGCTTGAATAAATCATTTAACCCAGTTATTGTTGCCAGACTTATTACTGAATATCATTGTTAATGTGATACCAAGTCCATCTGAGACCTGTGTACACCTTCAGACAGCCTCCCAGTGAAGCACACGTTGTTTACTCACAGTTTGAAAGCAGCGTGGAGAAGTCTTCAGCTGTGGAGAGCTCCAACCAGGATAACTTGTGATACGACTTCTGTGGCTTGTTCTTGTTGTCAGTCTTATTTGTATCATATATGATCGTTATTAATATGATGTATATACTTTCATACAGTCTGTTAGTGAAACATACAGTCTGTCTGAGTTGTTATTATAATCATTCCTTGTTATTGTTGTCTTTCCGTCCGTCGGTGATGATTATAGCTAGCTACTACATAACGAAACACATGGCCTGATTTGCATATTTGAACTTAATGTGTGCACTAGAATACATTTATATGTGACATGACCACTTATCACAGCGTAGGCTCGCAGGCTGATACACTGGGATATCTGATCTCGGTGGGTCTTAATGAGGCTTGATACATACCTCAGTCGGTATACTATTTCAAAGCAAATGCCTGCTATAACGCGCATGGCTCGAGTGATTTTTGCTATTGGGTCTCGGGTTTGAGTCCAGCATGAACTTTTTAGTTATTTTCATGTCGATGGACACTGAATAATATTGTTTGGAATTGTATTCCATGGAATGCTCTTAACATCCCGATAGCAATGAATACATTAAATGCTTTGACAATAAACTAAAACAAATGTTATCTGTGGAAGCCGTAGCACTTAAAAGCACGACCAATCATTTGAGCCTGCCTGTCAGCCTTCCATCTCGTGTCCATCAGGGCCATATAGATAGGGGGTTAGGTGTCCATTGGTCATGTGCGCGTTCGTGTGTGTTGGAGGACACGAAGGAAGGAAGTCTGAAGGAAGGGGCAGATGTTTTCCGGTTGTGTACTTTCAAATATTGCGCACTCGAGCTGGTTTCTCCATTCTTACCTACCCACCTTTAAGGGGAACATAATTTAGACTAAATAGACCACCAAGAACACATTTCTGACAAGTAACTCTCCCTGTGACATATGTCGGCTTTAATGGTAACATAACAAATATGTATAACTTAATTAATGATTGCATGCAATTTTACCTATTGAAACATGGCGATAAATCATTTTATTTTGTAGGTTTCAACCTTTTTATATACAGTCTATGGTTTCAACCTTTATATACAGTCTATGGTTTCAACGGGATGTGCTTATTATGTGTAATTGTATGCTCTTGACGCAAATGATGTCGTGTCACTGTAGCCACTAGAGGACAGACAAGTAAAACAACCGTGAAGTTTGGTGATACTTCCACAACACAATTACAAGTAACTAAATGAATAAATACGTACAAAAAACAAGTTAAATTAAAATTATAAAGCTTGACGTAGTCCTTATTATTTACAGAGAAATACATTTAATGTATACATGTTTATATGTCAGAAATATGATTCAATTACATTTCTGTTTAGCAACATCACTACACTAGGTTTTGTTCTCCAAAGACCATGGTTGAAATTCGCATTTTAAAACAGAGTTGTACAGTATTACAAAAATAACTTGAAACATAAAACCTACATCCCTATTTCAGCAGCTCAGCTGGGACGTCTTCTTCTTCTTCGCAGCAGAAACATCCACTTCAAGGCTTTTAGGATTTAAATACATTTCTTGTAAAAAATCATTTCAGGAATGAAAATAAGGCACCGACACAGTGAGCTTTTGAGGAGATGCCTTGGGTGTTGGTTTTTAATAACTTAGAAAACATTTATGTTCCAGCAATACTACAGTAACGGTACAACAGAGAAATGCAAGGAGCCACCTTCACGTCCAGTGGAGCCTCTGAGTCGCCGCTGGGTCTGAACATGAGGAAAGCAACAGATGTCGCCAGTGCCAACAGAGTCACACCGGGTTAGTGGAATGATGTGGGGCTGGGGGCATACACACTGCTCTCACAGGGGTCATCTTGCCTTTAAGAGTTCTCAGAAGGTGTCATCACTGGTCTCCATGCGGTCACAAGCTCTCCACCAGGACACAAAGTAACCCGGTGCAACAGATTGAATGTTGGTTCTGAATCTATATTTAAAACGTTTTTCTGAGTCTAACTGAGCTCATCAATTATAAGAAATATTTGTGATGATACAATAATGTGTTTCTGCCTTAAGGAGGGTTTTCCAATACACCGGTTTAAAGTCTAAGAAATGTGATGTCGACACGTATGTGCAATGGGATCTTCAAGACAACGCGTTATCCAACAAGCTAGCAGGTAGTGAGTCCCGGTACGAAGAGTATTCATTTAATGCATTTGGACTTTCCCCAAAAGAGGTCCCAAAACACCTGAGCATTCTCAGGAAAGTACCTGAAAGAACATTTAGACACTTAATGAAGAGGCCGCTCAAATCTCCAGCCATCTGCACATTTTGTTTTGTCCATTTCTAAGTGAGACAGCAGGCCAGCACATCCCAGTTGTCCCAGTTACTAAATCAACCACTCGCTCGTTGACGGCCGCTGAGAAGGTCTTCTAACGTTCTGTATTCGTGACGCAAACATCGAACATTATTGCAAAGATTAACTGATCAGATATTTTCTCTCAATGTCTCCCGATCTAATCTGAGGAATACACTTCATTTACTTTAGTTTCCAGTCATGACAGTATGTCCTTCCAAGCATGGGAACCCAGTGACCAGGCAGAAGCAACGATGTGCTCACTGAGGCATTTTTCAAATGGAACAATTTGAAAACAAAATCTGAAAAAAAACTACCTTTGTCTTTGTCTGAAGGATTGCTCTGTCGGTACATCGTTCAGGACGCCCGTCACATCTCTCTCCTTTGAGTCTGGGTCTGCTGACTGACGGAAGCATCCCCCAGAGGTGCTAAACACTGACATCACTCCGCACGGGAATCAGCCGTCCTCCAGCTCTGCATACTGGCGGCGGTGCTCTGCCTTTGCTCAGTGGCAAAGTGAAGACAGGACACGTTTCTGTTTGAATCTTTGCCGGCTAAGGAGCACTGCTGATCCAAACTGCATTCACCCAGAAAGCTCCAGGCGACGGCAGAGTCCACCTGAACTTGGATAACGCTAATGAAATATAAATCACTGACTTCTGTTGTGTTTGAAAGCAGTGCTCATTATATGAAACATGTGATGATCAGGCTCAGAGGAGATCAGGCCGTCTCCATCGAACCGAAGAAGGACCTTCTGGATTCAGATCAAAGTCAAGTCACTTCTACCGCCGCTCACAGCCTTGATGAGAAAACGTGTGTGACTTGTTGTTCACGCTGAATAAAGCTCTGGCTGAGCGTTCAGCATCAGGTAGTTATCTGTATCTGGTCAAACTGTGTTTCTGGACATATCCTCTTTCTACTGGAGAAGCCCATGTGCCTGAACTTCCATGTGTACTTTATTTTACTTACTAATGTTTACTGACATACACAACAAGTGTCTCCGTTTACTTTATTTTTGTTTAAATTTCAAATTAACATTTTGCTTATCATAAATATATGTTTCTTAGTCTATTAAACAGTTAATAGCTAGCGAACATTTTGAAATGTCATATTTTTGCAGAAAGAAGTACCAGTGAAAGGTGAGGTGATGAAGAAGGTGATGAAGAATGTGGCAGCAGTGGGAGTGACTACATCTGTTCTCAGCTCAGCTCAGCCTTTGGACTGACACCAAGTGTGCCCTCTGCAGGAAGCGACTGGTCTCAGCAGGTCAGAGGCTGTGAGCTGGACGACTATCATGTGACTGACGGCATGTTCCTTTCTGCTTGGCAGGGACCCTCCGTCCACTGGTCTCCAGAGGGAACCTCTACATATGTCTGGCCGTTTATGGATATCATGAGGATATCATGAGGATACATTTGGAATATTTAAAATCCTAATATTGTAATTAACGTGCTCTCCTGATTTGAAAGGCTGCATTACAGGCTGATTTTATATGTGGTATTATCTGTCTTTACCCACGAGGGCATTACATCCACATCACAGATGATTAGTTATCAAAAATCTACAATATGCTTGCTATATCATATGGTGTCTCAGGTATAAAATTAGATGACTCCACATGAAGGTGAGCAGTGTTCTGCAGAGCGGACAAGGCAGCGACACCCCACACCTCCTCTCCTTCATATAGAAAATATAACACTATCTTTTACAACAGGACTAAGAGAACAGACATCTATTATCTTACAGCGTACAAGGCAGAGTCTGTACAGCAGACCTGGGACCAGCAGAGAGGGAGGAGGGTGGAGCAACACTTCAGGGGGGGGCTGTGAGCCAACAGTGTCAGACTGGGGGGGGCAGGGCAGCTCATCGATGCACGTCAGGTGATCCCGGTCAACTTGAGTAAAGGGAAGTCATTGAATGGAGCATCCATCGTGTACACCCTGAGCCATGGCCGTACGCAGGATCTTATAAACACGGAGGTCCTTGAATCATCCTGCTAGGGGGGTTCAGGTGTCCCCACAAGCATTTGGGATCTGCCTGCAGTAGATATGGGCTTTCTTCAGACATCTGAGGAGGCAGACGTTGGATAACAAGTAGATTTAAAACCATGAGTGATCTCTGAAGTAGTTCTGCGTGAGAATCAGATCAAAGGCTGCTGGACATGCAGAGGGGGATACAATGATCTAAGTTCATGTTGTCAACGTTGAGGTGACGCCATCTCTCTCTGGGATCTACTCTCTGGGGTCTACTCTCTGGGGTCTACTCTCTGGGGTCTACTCTCTGGGGTCTACTCTCTGGGGTCTACTCTCTGGGGTCTACTCTCTGGGGTCTACTCTCTGGGGTCTACTCTCTCCCTATGGCTCCTGCCAGAGGTTACCAATTCATTTACTGTGTCATTCCATCTTTGTGTGAGTATAACCTTCACCCCGTCAGCCACCTGTAGCAAACTGTACACAACTAAGTGATGGAAGATACAGGAAGATATGAACCTGGGCTGCAACCAACCATTTGTTTTTTCTATAAAATCACATTAAAAGAATAAAATATCTAATTGCTGACAATTTAAAACTATTCAGTTCAAGCGAATGCAAAGAACAACTGAAAGCGTTCAGCAGCTGCTCTGCTCAGAGTCCCCTCAGAGGGTCGGCACTGAGCTCAGAGTCCCCTCAGAGAGTCGGCACTGAGCTCAGAGTCCCCTCAGAGGGTCGGCACTGAGCTCAGAGTCCCCTCAGAGAGTCGGCACTGAGCTCAGAGTCCCCTCAGAGGGTCGGCACTGAGCTCAGAGTCCCCTCAGAGAGTCGGCACTGAGCTCAGAGTCCCCTCAGAGGGTCGGCACTGAGCTCAGAGTCCCCTCAGAGAGTCGGCACTGAGCTCAGAGTCCCCTCAGAGAGTCGGCACTGAGCTCAGAGTCCCCTCAGAGGGTCGGCACTGAGCTCAGCTCTGCAGAATGCATTTTCACTTCCCCAGTTGACAAGGAGCACCTGAACGCACCGCAAGTGTTGCTGAAGCTTTGATGTGGGGCGGGGGCTTCAGTTTGACCCCTCATCAGTCCCAGCAAATAATGAGTACTGCAGTTGCATTTATAAAAAGCTCCACAGCGTTTGCTTCATGACGTTCCAACTGCCCTCCAGTGGGGTCCGACCGGCAGAGAGTTTACAGACGGGAAGCGCAACGCGTGTCCCTCTGGGCTCCTGTGCCTGAGACATCCATCTCCCACTCCTCACCACATACATGGCCTGTAACCAGTTCCTAATACCAACTGCAGTCATGATGCCCCCCCCCCTGCTCTTTACATGATCTGAAGGAAATCATACTTAGGAGTGTGCATGTAACACAACTACCCAACGTAGGTTTGAAAACCTAGAGAACTCAAAGCAGAAGTGTCTGCGCGGTGGGATCGTCTCGAGGTAAGAGAGGATCCTCCGAAGTGTTACGCTGACACCGTCTCCTCAAGTGCTCTGAGAATGGTGAAGTGCCTTAGTATGAGGTACAAACACTCCTGTGAGTCCTGCGCTGTGAGTGCAGCCAGATACACACAGGAAGTGCAGCCGCTGACACAGGAAGTGGCTTCGGTCTGGCTGTGAGCAGAGGTGAGGATGAGTGTGAATGCATACTCCTGAGTCTGAAGTACAGTGTGTGACGGAGATAGCACTCTCAAACTCTAACCCAACCAGGAGGAGGAGCAGCACGGGGGGGGGGTCCACGCTGTCTGTGGGTGGAAGGCATGACACTTAAAAGAGCAAACAGGAAGCCTTATCCACAAACACGGTGTTCACGTCATCATGACTGCGGACTGTTCTGGACAGAGTTTAATGTCTGGCCTTCCCCCTCCTCCTTTTCCTCCCCCTCCCCCTCCTGATGCGAGGGCCCATTGTGGCAGCCGGGCTCTGCTCTGTCTCTGGGTGCAGCAGGGCCCTTGGCCCCCGGCTCCTCTGGGCCCCTGGGGGTCCGATGTCTGTTTGAAGGGGACAGGCTCCGACCCCTCCTCTTTTCCTGAGTGTCACTGTCGGTCCTCCTCTCCACCTCTGAACACTTCTTCATCGTCTCTTCCTCCTCCCTGTCTTCCTCTTCATCATCAGAGTCAATGCGGTTGAGTCTTTTGCGGACTGGACGATCCTCCTCTGATGAAGACTCAGACTCAGAATCTTCGTCCTCATCCTCCTCTTCGTCAGTAGAAGGTCTCCTCTTCTTCAGCATCTGAGCGAGGCGCTTGCGTCTCTGCTGGGACAGGATCTCCCTCCTCCTCCCCCGACCCATCTTCTCCAGGTCCTCCTCTTCTCTGCTCGTCCCCTTCACCCTCTTCCCTCTGTCCTTCTCCTTCTCTAACCGTTTCCTTTTCAGCCGCCTCCCTCGCTCCCGCTCATCCTCCTCGTTCTGGTTTCTCCTCGGCCTTCCTCTCGTCCTCTTCCTCAGGCGGTCTTCCTCCTCTCTCCTCCTCTTGTTCGCTCTTCGTCTCCTGTCATCATCATCTAGGTCTTTATAATTGTCCTCCTCCGAGTCTCTGGAAGACGGTGTGACTAGAACAAAGGGAAAGAGGGAGGAATAAAAGGTCAGTAAAAGCGATGGTGTCCATTTGTCCTCGTGACAAATGCCAACAGCAGAACAGATTGATCATGACGGTAGCCGTTAGCTCTGCCGCCCGAGGGGGTCTCTCCGGGTCATCTCCACACGATGCTGAAGTCCACGGGCCAGCGCTGTGAACCTGGAAATGTTGAGTACCCCAAAGCTTTATGATAGAAATGTAGAGTAGGGTCCCCAGCACATAGAAACTTCCGGATGCTAGCCTGCATATGTTGGGCAATTTGCATAATGAGCAAACATTTAGTTCATTAGCATGAATTAGCATATGCAACCAATAGCTTAAAGATGGTTTGGCCGATTTGGACATTTGGAGGTTACTGAGGATATTAAATACATTTCAGTTTTAAGCAGGAAGTGGCCATATTCTTATTTACGGTGGGGTGATTTTTATGAACTTTGGGTCGATTTATACGTTTTAGGGGATACCATACATACTGCCATTTTGGATCAGAAGTGCATTCAGCATCCTCAATATCCTCAATATCCTAACCAAAATGGTCCAAATCGGCCAAGCAATTGTTTAGCTATTGTCTGCATATATGAAAGAATGCAACTTGTGCTAATTACCCAACATGTGCAACTTGTGCTGGGGAGCGTACTATACGTTCTAACATAAAACTTTGGGGTCCCAACATTTCCGGGTTAGTAACAGACAGGGCTCGAGCTTAAGGACGTCCCGGGGCCGAAAAAATATTGTCGGGGAGGATAAAAAATAAATTTGGGACGAGAGTTAAAATAAAAATACCCTGCTAACTCTACTACAAACGGCGATGAAAATGAAACCGACTGCACGTTTTGTGTAGCACACAGTTATTAAACCTCCTTGTCAACATAAACACACACGCACAAAACATTTAGCAACCAGCGAAATACACACACACACACACACACACACACACACACTGTACGTAGCTACAGCTGTGCCGCTGGCTGTGCCCGCAAATTCCTGGCCCGCAAATCCGCGGGTCTAGCTATGTTCTGAGTGTGTGTGTATTTGGCGGGTTGAGTGATGAACAATGGAATCCCGTGGAGGAATTCTGAAATGTTTTACCATTAATCACAAAAGAACAGCAGAACCAGACCCTGGAGCGCCGGCCTCTTTACTTACTTACTCCTCTTCATCCCCTCTGGGTAATAAGGCTGAGACCCTCCATCGTTTAGTCCTTAGCAATATGCTGCCTCTCCCCAGGGAGGGATGGGTACCGAGCCCCGGTATTAAACGGGCCCCGGGCCAGAATTATTAAAGACGGTGGTAACGTTAAGCTCCGACGTTATCGGACTTTTTCTCGGTACTGGAGACATTTAAATAATAAATGTCATATGTATTATTGCTACATACACATTATATCGCAGTTTTAGTTTCGCCAACTCCGTTTCTAATATGCAATAAGACCACAACATGCGTCTGTGATGTATTCGAGCTTTCCAATCCAGGTGAGATCTCTCTCCCGTCTGTGTGCGAGGGGGCGAGCCGTTTGTAAAGGTCTTCTGACTGACAGGCCGTCATCCTGGTTAGCGGGTACTCTGGGTTCTGTCTTCAGGACACAGTTGGATTGTTTGATAATTGGATTCAATATTAGAGTCATCTTCTCGTTTGTGTGTTTGTTGAAATATATTTGGCCTTTGTTTATGGGATTGAATGATTTACTCAAATAAAAAGTTTGATGAATTATCATCTAATGATTTGTATGATGTTTTATGTTAAAGGTTGAATGATTTTAACAAATGATAATGTAGAAAAACTAACATTTTAATTGCGGGACGGTCCACATTAATTTCGGGACGGCTTAGATTGTATTTCGGGACGGTTCCGGGAGGATGGGAAAAGGTTAGGCGAGAGCCCTGGTAACAGAACTCTACGGGCTGACAACTAGACTACTGTGTGATGCAGTGTGTGAGGACTGACTGACCGTCGCTGTAGTCGCTGGAGAGATGCTCCTTGCAAGGTCTGCCACGGGGTCGGACCCCCACCTTCTTGGCGGAGGCCCGGGAGGCGTCGGAGGACTCGGACGTCTCGCGGTAGTTTACCTGCTGACGCTGGCCCCGCCTCAGGCCCCGCCTATTTTTGTCATCGTCGCTGTCAGTCATGTCGCTGAACTGATCAGAGCCTGGAGAGGAGAGAAGACCCTTACTCAAGTGGTTTATCTAAATGACTCTTCTTTGCTCTGCTGAACATCAGGGTAGACTGAATACCTGGGAGGACAAGCACTTTATTCTCTGGGAAATGAATCCGTCCTTATTACAACTTCTAAAAGCTATGGGTTGAATGTTATGCTTTATATATGCCGTAACACAGCTGCAGGGCCTTCCATCCATCCCTTCAGTATTCATGCCATCGGCTGGAACAGCTGTGTTCTCACAATATCTATTTGACATGTCATTAAACACAATCAGTCTACTCTGCAACTGTAATGCGAACCATTCTGTGTTGCCTCACCCATCTCTTCCTCAGTCTCCTCCTCTTCCTCAGAGGAGCGTCTTCGTCGCCGTCTGAGCCGCTTCCTGCCCCGCCGCTGGGTCTTTCCAGGGCGGGGCTTAGGTGCCCCCCTCCCTGCCCGTTTAGAACGCGACCCGATGTCTAAGCTGCCTACATCGCTGCCGGCATCTTCATCTTGCTCCTCGTCATCATCAGGGCCTGACGCACCAAACTCCTCTTCCTCTGAGCTTTGAGGAGGAAGAGGAAGAAAACATGAAGCAAACAAATGGAAGAAAGTGTGTGTGTGTGTGTGTGTGTGTGTGTGTGTGTGTGTGTGTGTTACCTGTTGCTGAGCATGAACTCGTCTTCACTCTCAGCTGCCGTACTGTCGCTCTCCAGGTCGTTCAGTCTCCGCCTCTTCCTGTTCCTGGCAGCGTGAGCCTGGCCTCTGATTGGCCGCTGGCTCTCCTTCCCTTCCTCTGATAGGATGGCCGTGAGGTTTCTGCCCCGCCGTGCTCCTACATCACAACAGTCCAGGTTAGAGCAGACGGTTAGATGTGGTCTCCATCATCTCAATGGGCAAGGTCAATGTTTGTGTAAATATCAGTTTTATTTCTTTGAAGTAGAAAATAGGCAAAAATTGAAATCATCAATAAAAAAGGGCTCTCCGTGCATCCTAACAGACACATGAGAATACATCTAGAGATGGGAAGTCCAATGGTTCACTGAGCGGATTCTGGTTTATGAAATCTAACCAGGAGATACCAAAAGGTTCCAACACCTACTACTTATCTTACTATAGGGATTTATTAAATGAAGAATATAGATTTATTAAACCATGTTAAAATGTTGGACAAACATTAAAAACATCCTGTACTGCTCTGCACACATCCAGCTCCTCCCAGCACGTTGTAGCTGAGGGCAGGACGTGGAGGCTGATGCTGGATGCATGCACTAAGGCATGTCCGGGTGTCGGGCCAGCTGACTGTAACGACTGACTACACTCAAGCGGCATCGATGCAGGAAGACATCTCCTGAATGGCATCATGTGCAGAAACTACAAACCGAGCTTCTGGTCAGCGCATCACTTCATCGCCATGCTCCTAAGAGCTGCTGTCTAAGGGTAGGGATGTTAATACAACTTTTAAAATAAAAACCTTAAAATAAAAACCTTAACATATAAACTGTGTTTCTAATTCTGCAGATAACCTCATCACAGCAGGAAATGTGCCACATGTCCCCCCCTCACACTCACCCCCACAGAGGTCCCTGATGTCCTCATCTATAGCCTCATCGATGGCGTCATCAAAATCATCAAACCTGCAACACACATTTCAGAGCACCTCGTTTGTGTGGCAATATATTTGGGCGAGACAGTGAATGCTACAGAAGCCCAGGCGGCGGCACACCCACCTGTAGCTGATGTGCTTCCTGGTTCTGGTGGACCTCCTCCCCAGATGTTTGCTCTTCTTGGGATCTTTCTTCTTGGTGGTCTTCTCCTCTTCCACCTCATCGCCCTCCTGAACAGTCAAGAACATTGTCATCTTGATGTGCTTACTAAGGGCTGGTATATATCTGACATCAAGCAGGTGGCCCCATGTCAGGTCCCTTTGTTCTGACACATGAAGTCACAGTGTGCTAGTGTCACAGCCAGTTCATCGTGATCGCTGCACACTCAGAGCGACTCCAAAGGCAACCTTCATATTTAAATGTTAGTGTCAAATATTGGACATTAGAGAAGACGAGATGACGTGCTGGACATTACTCACAGGTATGATGTTCTCCACACTGATCCCCACGTACACCAGACGCTCCCTCCTGGACACACACACACAGAGAGAGAGAGAGAGAGAGAGAGAGAGAGAGAGAGAGAGAGAGAGAGAGAGAGAGAGAGAGAGAGAGAGAGAGAGAGAGAGAGAGAGAGAGAGAGAGAGAGAGAGAGAGAGAGAGAGAGAGAGAGAGACACACACACACTGTTCACTTTAACACGTATAATTACATATTATTTCGTTTTACATTCTGTTTGTGTTTATCCTATTCTATTAACATGTCTATAGAGTCCTGCATTTATTTTCTACTCTTACATTCTCGTGACCTGTACTGTACAGTTTACTTCTTCTGCATGAACACTTGCATATCGGTCTGGCAACCTGATCTTGCACTACTTTATTCTACTCCGTTTCTTCTTGCATGTTTGTATTGTTTTATGTCTTATATACACTATGTTGCATTGTGGGAGGAGCCTGGTACTTCAGACTCTCATTGACATAGCTACACTGTAGCTACTGCGTGCGTGTGTGCGTGTGTGCGTGTGTGTACCTCCTCTCCGCCCTCTCTCTTTTCTTCAGAGCACTGTCCAGGTTCAGCAGATGCTCCTCCAGCTTCTCGCACAGCAGCTTCTGCAGGGAGGGAAACAAATGAGATGCTGGAGGACTTCTGGTGTGTCCGTGACATCAGCACTCTTTGTTCCACTGAAAGGTGTTCCTCAGCACCGACTTTTGATCACTTTCTGAAAGCTGCCATTAATGTCTGTTCAAAATGTAAATATCATTTGATGAAAATATTTCCTAATTGATTTGAAAGCATGAAATATTTGAGCACTTTGTTGTCATTTGTTAAATCAATCTTAACATAGCTGAGCTAATATAGCTTAGTAGTGTAGTTCTTGTGTTGTGTTGTCAATGGACTATGTGTGTGTGTGTACTGTATGGAAAACCTCAGCCTTATGTCAATATGAAAGCAAAACGAACAATCAGTTCTTAGTCTAATCATCAGAAACTTAAATACATACTTGAGTTTTTACTAGAACATCTTTAAATGCTTTTATGTTCAAAGCACATGATACTAACCCTAACCCTGATACTCTGCCTCTGAATATACAAGTGTTCCCCTCAGTTTGAAGCTTTAGCACGTCACCCAAAAACAGCCCGCTCTGATTGGTCGGTGTATCTGTACACCGGTATTTCTGGTGCAGACACATCTCAACCTCATGGGGGTGCGGACAGTTTGTTTAAGGGCTCCGTGTCTTCATACGGGCTGGAGAGTGCATCTGTGGACGAAGCCTTTTCACTAGGGCTGGCAAGTTAACGTGTTAACGGAAAAAAAATGTAACGCCACTAATTATTTTAACGTGTGATTAACGCATGTGTATTTGTCCTCGGCCCGCCCCGTAGTTTCAGAGCCCAACGGCTTGACGTTGTTATTGGTTGGATGGTGGGAGATTCTAGCAAGAGATATGGATATATAGATCATCCGGATCGCATCCAACGTGTCGACTGCACATCACAGCACACTATTGTGACCCACAGCGGAACTTCAGTCTCATGCTTTGACTGGTATGAAGACAGAGGAGCGGCACCTGTAACAGGCGTGTCTGTTTGAGCAACTGGCTCATAGGAGGAGATTCGTCATTGTTCCAATGATAATAAACAAACATTTGCATCAGGCCTGGCTCTACGGGGTGCACCCGAAGAAGAAGAAGAAGAAGAAGAAGAAGAAGAAGAAGAAGAAGAAGAAGAAGAAGAAGAAGAAGAAGAAGAAGAAGAAGAAGAAGAAGAAGAAAAGAAGAAGAAGAAGAAGAAGAAGAAGAAGAAGAAGAGAAGAAGAAGAAGAAGAAGAAGAAGAAGAAGAAGAAGAAGAAGAAGAAGAAGAAGAAGAAGAAGAAGAAGAGAAGAAGAAGAAGAAGAAGAAGAAGAAGAAGAAGAAGAGAAGAAGAAGAAGAAGAAGAAGAAGAAGAAGAAGAAGAAGAAGAAGAAGAAGAAGAAGAAGAAGAAGAAGAAGAAGAAGAAGAAGATCTCTTCATGTTGCTCTCAAAGTGCACCAGATTGATGCTTTTAACTTCAATATGTAAAATAAAATCTTCCCAGGGGAGCATGCCCCCGGACCCCCCCTAGAGGAGGTGAGGACCCCTCTAGAGGAGGTGAGGACCCCCCTAGAGGAGGTGAGGACCCTCCTATGGACATCATGCGATTAATCGCGATTAAATATTTTTATCAACTGACAGCCCTACTTTAAATACTTTCACGGTATTTATATACCACCAAAACCTGATCAACAATAGCAAGGAAACACACACACAGCTTACATGTTGGCAGGGTGGACAGAACCACTGTCCGTCTGGAATCAACATGAGCGGCGGCCGCAGACAAGCGGTGTGGTACCCACTGTCACAGGAGTCACACAGCAGGATCTGAGGACACACACACACACACACACACACACACACACCACACACACACACACACACACACACACACACACACACACACACACACACACACACACACACACCACACACACACACACACACACACACACACACACACACACACACCACACACACACACACACACACACACCCACACACACACACACACACACACACACACACACACCACACACACACACACACACACACACACACACACACACACACACACACACACACACACACACACACACACACACACACACACACACACACACACACACACAGTAAAATCCTTCAGGGACAACTCGTTGCATTGATATAAACCACAATATAAAGTACTCTTAATACCATGATGGGTAAATGCCGTGGCTACATTTCAGTGTGGGCGGGGCTGGAGACATGCGGAGCACATGAGTGTGGATTGGATTCAAATTGGATTTGAATACATTTCAATTGTTCTACTTCACTTTGTTGAAGAACAAGCAGCTTCACACGGCCCAATAACATGAGCCTGTCCACTGTGACCTTTGCTGGATCTGCTTCATGCACACGCTTTATTCTCCAGGCATTTCACGCTGGTCTACTTTACAGACAGGGCTTTCAAACTCCAGGCAACTTGTGTCTTTATAGTGTTACATATCATTTCATGCCGTTTTACTACGGGTTCTCTTTATGCAGAGCACAGGGCCTCACTAATGGGACTCTGAGACCCCCTCTGACACCCCCTCTGTGACCCCCTCTGACCCCCTGAGACCCCCTCTGTGACTCTGAGACCCCCTCTGACACCCCCTCTGAGACCCCCTCTGAGACCCCCTCTGAGACCCCCTCTGACCCCCTGAGACCCCCTCTGTGACTCTGAGACCCCCTCTGACACCCCCTCTGAGACTCCCTCTGACCCCCTCTGAGACTCTGAGACCCCCTGAGACTCTGAGACCCCCTCTGACCCCCTCTGAGACCCCCTGAGACTCTCTGACCCCCCCTGAGACTCTGAGACCCTCTCTGACCCCCTCTGAGACCCTCTCTGACCCCCTCTGAGACCCCCTGAGACTCTGAGACCCCCTGAGACTCTGAGACCCCCTCTGAGACTCTGAGACCCCCTCACCAGTTCCGGGTGGTTGGGCAGGCCGCAGTGACTGCAGGCGTCCTCACTGGGAAGCTCCTCTGATTTACACAATTCTTCAGAATCACTCCCTTCTTCACTCTCCCCCTCTCCTCGTTTCCTCCCTCGGTCCTCCACCTCGTCTCCTTGTTTCCTCCCTCGGTCCTCCACCTCCTCTTCCTCGTTCAGTTTGCGTCTCTTAACCCGGATGTTAGACCAGCGGGCGCGCCGGTGCCTCCGCTTACCCTGAACACGAGAGAGAGAGTTAACAGATGAGAAGCGAGCACAGAGAGCCGAGCTGAGGTCACTCTGAAGACACGGAGAGAGTTACCCGTCGCTTCCTCATCTGCCCAACGGGTTCCTTTTCCCCCTCTTTCTTTGTCGTCGAGCTCTGCTCCTGCTCCTGCTCCTCCTCCTCCTCCTCCTCCTCTTCTTCTTCCTCTTCTTCTTCCTCCTCCTCCTCCTCCTCCTCCTCCTCCTCCTCCTCCTCCTCCTCCTCCCTCACTCTGCTAGAGAGGGCCTGTGTGTCTTGAGTCTTCTTCCTCTGGCTGTCAGCAGCCTTGCAGCTCGGCCTGCAGCTCGGCAGAGCAGACGACCTTCAAGAAGAGAAGTAGAGATTATTGTCAAAATCAAACTAGTTGTATCCGATACGAAAAACAAGCAACAAGTTCATTCTGGAGATTTAGAGAGGGATCGCTAGAGCGCACTGTATCAGAGGGAGCAACATGTGAGTGGGGGGGCACACGGGGAAGGGAAGCTGTATCAGAGGGAGCAACATGTGAGTGGGGGGCACACGGGGAAGGGAAGCTGTATCAGAGGGAGCAACATGTGAGTGGGGGGGCACACGGGGAAGGGAAGCTGTATCAGAGGGAGCAACATGTGAGTGGGGGGCACACGGGGAAGGGAAGCTGTATCAGAGGGAGCAACATGTGAGTGGGGGGGCACACGGGGAAGGGAAGCTGTATCAGAGGGAGCAACATGTGAGTGGGGGGGCACACGGGGAAGGGAAGCTGTATCAGAGGGAGCAACATGTGAGTGGGGGGCACACGGGGAAGGGAAGCTGTATCAGAGGGAGCAACATGTGAGTGGGGGGCACACGGGGAAGGGAAGCTGAATCAGAGGGAGCAACATGTGAGTGGGGGGGCACACGGGGAAGGGAAGCTGTATCAGAGGGAGCAACATGTGAGTGGGGGGCACACGGGGAAGGGAAGCTGTATCAGAGGGAGCAACATGTGAGTGGGGGGCACACGGGGAAGGGAAGCTGTATCAGAGGGAGCAACATGTGAGTGGGGGGCACACGGGGAAGGGAAGCTGTATCAGAGGGAGCAACATGTGAGTGGGGGGGCACACGGGGAAGGGAAGCTGTATCAGAGGGAGCAACATGTGAGTGGGGGGGCACACGGGGAAGGGAAGCTGTATCAGAGGGAGCAACATGTGAGTGGGGGGCACACGGGGAAGGGAAGCTGTATCAGAGGGAGCAACATGTGAGTGGGGGGCACACGGGGAAGGGAAGCTGAATCAGAGGGAGCAACATGTGAGTGGGGGGGCACACGGGGAAGGGAAGCTGTATCAGAGGGAGCAACATGTGAGTGGGGGGCACACGGGGAAGGGAAGCTGTATCAGAGGGAGCAACATGTGAGTGGGGGGCACACGGGGAAGGGAAGCTGTATCAGAGGGAGCAACATGTGAGTGGGGGGGCACACGGGGAAGGGAAGCTGTATCAGAGGGAGCAACATGTGAGTGGGGGGGCACACGGGGAAGGGAAGCTGTATCAGAGGGAGCAACATGTGAGTGGGGGGCACACGGGGAAGGGAAGCTGTATCAGAGGGAGCAACATGTGAGTGGGGGGGCACACGGGGAAGGGAAGCTGTATCAGAGGGAGCAACATGTGAGTGGGGGGCACACGGGGAAGGGAAGCTGTATCAGAGGGAGCAACATGTGAGTGGGGGGCACACGGGGAAGGGAAGCTGTATCATGTGCACAGCTCGAAGACAGACAGACCAATCAATCAAACCCACACCTTTATGGAGGGCATTCAACACGTACCTGCAGATCCTGGAGGACCTCCTGAGCATCCTCCCTTCATCTTGCACCTCCTCCTCCCCCCCCCTCTCTTTCTGCCCCTCCTTTCCCCCCTTCCCCCTTAGCTTGCTCCTGCGATGGGGGGGGATCTTGATCTTCAGCCTGATTCCTTCTTTCTGGAGCTCAGAGGAGGCTTCCTCCAGGGGACCCTGCCTCTCCCCTGAGGCAAGCCCAGTGTCCTTCACCCTGACCTGGGCAGCCGTCCCACCATTGCCCCCCCCTCCCTGCTGCTCCTCCTGGTCAACTGTTCTAAGCGTTGGAGAGATGCTCTCTGGAGCGGCCTCCACCTTTGCCAAAGTGCTTTTCTCTTCCTGGTCATCTTTACTTCCCCCTTCTCCCACAGGGCCTACGGACACACTCCCCCCCTCCTCCCTCTCCTCACTGCTGTGTCCAGCCGTCCTCTCCCTGTGTAGCTGCTCCTCAGTGACGTGTTGACCCTGGTCCTCTGCAGTGTGTCCCTGAGGGTCCTCTGGGGGCAGGGGCAGTGAGGAGGGGCTCTCTGCAGCGTCAGGCAGAGGAACACATTTCAGGGATGGCAGCGGCTGGTTCCTGGTTGTCTGCGTGTCCATGGCAGCAGGAGCAGCAGGAGCAGCAGGAGCAGCAGGAGCAGCAGGAGCAGCAGGAGCAGCAGGAGCACTGGCTGCTGCTGCTGTCATCGTCTCCCCCTCGGCAGCCCCCTTCCTCACCAGCACTGACTGCCGGCTCACCTCCCTGTCTTCCCCCCCCCGCTGGTCTGAACTGGGCCCATTTAGTTCCTGCTGCTCAGCCCCGGTGGCTCTATGGCGCTCCAGCGGGCTGCGGATGACTCCTACATGACCTATAACGCCGACCTGACCTATGACCCCAATGACTCCATTGTGACCCTCTTTGTGGGGCGGGGGCAGAGGGGCCCTTCCGTTGCTCAGTTCTTGACTTGATGCAGTGGCCAGGAGCTGCTGCTGCGAGGGGGGGGGGCCTTGGCCTGGATGACGGAGGGGTTGCACACGATGATGCTGCTGCTGCTGCTGCTGCTGTTCTTCAGGTGGTTACTGAAGCTCTCCGCCAGCTTCAGCTCCCTCTTCTTCAGTGGTATCTTGGCCTGCTCGCTGCGAGTGACCACAGCCCGCTCCACTTCCTCCTCCTTGTTCACTTCCTGCTTTGTCACAGTCGCACCTGGTGCCATGACAACCGACACAGCATTTTTTGGATTGTCAGTGTCCCTGGATTCTGATTTGATGACGGTGGTTATGGTGCTCACGCGGTTGTCAAAGACAGGTGACGATGTGTGTTCCGTCCTCTCTTCCTTCACCTCGGCGCTCCCCGGCTGGCTGTGCTCCAGCTGCATCACTGCACACAGAGGGACAGATGAACCGTTACATGTTCTATTCCTGCTGACACAAAGCATGCAGTGTACTGTGTGATCCAGGTACCTTCTGTCAGCTGTTCCTCTGCCTTTACGAGGTCCCCCCCCCCACTGTCAGTGTGCTCCTCTGGGGTCTTGGTGCCTCCAGCAGCCTCACCCCCTGAATTGTCCACACACACACACACACACACACACACAGTGTATAAAGTGTTATATTTGACTTTCTTTTATCTTTGGGCTTTAAAAGAGCGAAGCTGCTCTGAGTTCCTCTCTTCTCGTCTGGCATTAGATCAGTACTAGATCAGGAGGTCATGTGTCTGTCAGCAGCATTATGAACAAACTACTGCCACAAATGTGGGGAAAATGTTAAAGGGTGTAGCACGGGCCAGGGAAAACAATGTGTCTTTTTGTTCACCTGAATAAAATGGCAGACATGAATTGAACTTTGAACTCTTGACTGCTTTCCACACACACCAACATCTCCACATGGAGGAGAGGAGAAACAACACCTTTATATATTCTCTCTCGGTAATACTCCGGTGACCTAAACTCCATTCGCCTGCACCTGTCTGTGTGGGGCTGGCGCTCCTATCCAGGTTCTGGTTCTGGTCCTGGTCCTGACTCTGTTTGGGTTCAACCTGGCTCTTTAGCAGCTCCAGAGCCTCCGCCAGGTCGGTGCGGTTCCTGGGAACACAGTTGGGACAAGCGGCTCAAAACCGATAACAACAGGGCAGCAGGCTGTGACACGACGCTGCAGGGTGTGACACGACGCTGCAGGCTGTGACACGACGCTGCAGGGTGTGACACGACGCTGCAGGCTGTGACACGACGCTGCAGGGTGTGACACGACGCAGCAGGCTGTGACACGACGCTGCAGGGTGTGACATGACGCTGCAGGGTGTGACATGACGGTGTGACATGACGCTGCAGGGTGTGACATGACGGTGTGACATGACGCTGCAGGGTGTGACACGACGCTGCAGGCTGTGACACGACGCTGCAGGCTGTGACACGACGCTGCAGGCTGTGACACGACGCTGCAGGGTGTGACATGACGCTGCAGGCTGTGACACGACGCTGCAGGCTGTGACACGACGCTGCAGGGTGTGACACGACGCTGCAGGGTGTGACACGACGCTGCAGGGTGTGACACGACGCTGCACAGTGTGAGGAGACGGCTTTAAGATGGCCTTAGAGGAATAGTTCATACAACAGTGCAGATTACTTCAGCAACTTTAGACGTCACTCCAAAAATAACACATCTTGCATCAGTTACTCAACTTTGTGTTTCTCTCAAAGAATCAAAAAGACTTTGTGTGGAAGTTTGTTTTAAGCAACTTGTGAACCAAGTGAGTGAGCGCACGACTGGATGAGACATGGGTATCATTTGTAAATAGATGTTTAGATATAGTTTGTTTTGTTTTTATAATTGCGAAAAAAATAAGTATAGCTGTGCGCACGCCTGAGACATGTGAGATAGTGATACCTGACGATGCACTTCCAGGTGGAGCCGTCCAGGTCATCCTGCTCCTCCGTGTACAGGCGGATGTTCTGCTCAGGGTCCAGCTGCAGCCAGTACATCAGGCCCTGCTGGTCCCGGCCTATTGGCTGGAGGCGCATCTTCTCCGGGTCCTCCTCATTGATCGCCATCTTGAACTTCAGGTTGTCATCAAACTGACACTCACAGAGATACTGATGGAGAGAAGGTGGAGGACGTCAATGTGTTATTGCATTGACTGCAGATGTTTAGACTTTTAGTTACACTTGTTGCATTGACTAAAAACCGGGCATGTCATACTTTGAGGATGCATGACTTGCACTCCATGGACAACTCCTGGTAGCCCTTCTGTTCCAGCTCCCAGGCCCAGGTGCTGTTCAGCTCCTGGCACACCTACAGGAACACAGTTAGGACATGCCGGTCAGTACGGAACACAGGATCTGTTTCATCTCTCAAGTCTCCATCTGTTGACCACTGCAGCAAGGCTCTACAGCAGGGGTGTCAAACTCAATTTCACCACGGGCCACATCAGCATTATGGTTGCACTCAAAGGGCCGGTTGTAACTTTAAGACAATATAAAAATGCATATTTAAATATGTTATATATATAAAATAATGTTATTGCCTCTGCATTGGATTATCATCGGATAGAGTAATAACTTCATAATTAACTACGTCTGAAAGCAGAAGTCTAGGGCGAATAACTACAAGTCTCTTCAGTGCGTATGTCCCAAAATGATTTAAAAAGAAAAAAAGTGAAATCTTGAAATAAAAGTCTAATTCTGAGAAAAAAGTCAAATGAGAGATGCATTGTGGGACATGTAGTTTGTGTGCTTCTGTAAATCAGCCTGTAACCGTTCTTTGCAAGCTCTTGTGGGGCCGCATAAAATGAAGTCGCGGGCCGGATTTGGCCCCCGGGCCTTGAGTTTGACACCCCTGCTCTACAGTTAGGTGGATGTTCAGTTTACTTGCATACAGTTTCTGTACAAAATACACATATGTTATCTTGCTAAAATAACTGCATTCCATCTCCACAAACAAACACTCTATCCTTCCTACACAACTACTTTAGTTGTAGGCTGTGGTCACAGGTAAGGACACTTGAGAGGGACCGTTTAGATGCTTTGAAGTGGGGTGTATTTACATACAGTACATGTTGGTCTCCTCTTTGGTGAAACAGACAGGGTACAGGGTTCTACATTTGTGTTTCTTTCAAGGGCAAGTTGATGAGCTGAAGTGAAAGTGAGTAGTTTGTTGCGTGAGCAAAACTCCAGATGTATTTACTTAGAAGAGACATTTAGTCTTATTTTGACTTGTCATTTGATTAACCGCGAATAAAGAAATAACACACATTTCTTATCTTCTGGGCTGGTGTTCCCGTCTGCTTCTACTAACTGAGGTCGTTCGGGTCGCATGTTACTCTAGCTAATCTCTGACTGAGGATATTTAGCTCATTCAACCCCACTTCAAAACATCTCAGCTATCCCTTTAAGATGCAGCAAGCACCCTCCAGAGACAGCTCCCTCACTGATGGCTGAACCTGTTTAATCATGTCAAGTGGAGTTGTAAATCTAAAGCTAAACCACACACACACACACACACACACACACACACACACACACACACACACACACACACACACACACACACCACACACACACACACACACACACACACCACACACACACACCACACACACACACACACACACACACACACACACACACACACACACACACACACACACACCACACACACACACACACACACACACACACACACACACACACACACACACACACACACACACACACACACACACACACACACACACACACACACACACACACACACACACACACACACACACACACACACACACACACACACACACACACACACACACACACACACACACACACACACACACACCACACACCTTAGCCAGGTATTTCTCCCAGCGGTCAGTGGTCACAGACCTCCCCAGTTTTCTGAGCAGCTTCACGTGGAGCTCCACCAGGGGTTTAGGAACTGGAAACACACAGGATGATTAGAAACATAGTACTGTGCATTTCTTTTATGAGGTATGTAAAACAACCACGTTCATAACAAAAGAGAAGTGATTTCATCTTTAACTTGGTTCTGGATTCTAAATACTTCTTATGATGACAATCAGATTTGTAACAACAGATTGAACAGTAACACTTATTAGCCCTAACATAGGGTTTTTTTATTTTGATTTCTTTCAGCAGTTTTTGGGAAACAGTAATCCAGTGATGAATGGATAAAAAGGAATTTGACTGTATGATTCCTATCATGACAGCGGGTGTTCTTACAGACTCAAAGCCCTTATGTCGTCCTGTAATCTTTGAGCTCTTATCAGCCAGTTTTCAGTGCTTTATAAAAGCTTTGAGATAAGCATTACAATGTTTTCTCTGCACTGACACTGTCTTTATTTACTTTTTGTGCATTATAAGTATCATTTATATTAGGGATCGACCGATATGGCTTTTTCAAGGCCGATACAGATTACTAGTAATCAAGGAGAACGATAACCGATATTTGGAACCGATATACATTTGCACTAAAATCAGAAAATCTTGGTGTCAACATGTAGAATAACACAAACTCCAACACAACTCAACTTCTTTGAAATGCATTTAAGCATATATTATGTTTAATTAAACGTTTAAACATTGTACAACTGGTTTCCTCTCTGTGCCCTATTCTTTAGTGCAGTCATCTGCAATGAGTTAGAGAGAGAGACAAGAAGTGGGGCTGCAGGCTGACATGCTTAACAAACAATAACGCTTAATTTATTATATCTGTCTATCTAACATAAAATCACAATAAGCTGCTAGCAACTGCAAAACACTAGTGCTAGCTAATGTTTTGCAAACTATTAAAAGTGAGGCTATTACAGTAGACCTAACGTTAGTCTAGTAGCCTCACTTCTAATATTTTGCTAAACATTTTCTAAATACATGTTGGCTAGCTAATGAGCTATCAACCTGAAAAACTGCGAGGCTCCACTCTTAGCCCCTCCCCCCCTCCGCACCAGTTACTCCGCTGTGAGACGCTGCACGCACTCTGACTGACTTCCCGCGTCCCTGTGTAACTGGGAAACTGATAGAATTGGATCATAAGATCGTGGTGTTTTTGCAACTTCAACATATGGGATAGGGATGTTTATTGAACTTGGGCTCTGCCGCTCAGCGCTGCTGCTTGCTTCAGTCTGTGTCTGCGTTCTTTCGCACCTGCCTGTAATCTGAGAAGGTCCCGCCTCTCTGGCTGGCTCCCGCCCGGAACATCTTCAGTAATAGCCTATCAGATAGCGCTGTGGGCGGGACATTGCTCGTGTACACAGAGTGGTGACTGCAGCCAGAGAAACGGCCGCATCAGAGCCAAAGTTTTATCGGCAATTTGACTTAAGAAAAGGCCGATACCGATGATCGATCAAATGCGGAATATCGGCCCCTAATTGATATAGCTGGTGGCTCATGAGTGTGATGCTGGGTCAACAAAGGTTTACTGTGGACAGGATCTCACAGCTAAATGTTTCATTTCCAGGTACACATTTATCACTCTGCCATGTACACTGTTTTGTTAAAATAAATGCAAATAGTTTGTAATTGTTTTATAAAATGATAATTGTCCAGGTATCAACCCATCAGGGTCATTTGTCCCACTTCCGAAAAAAGGTTATAATTCCTTCCCTTTCTAATAACTCTTTAAATAATGTCAATTCAAATTATTTCTTTTTAATTTTGGCAGATTAAAAATATATTTTATTAGAAACATTTGTTTCCTGGGGAATGATTTATTGATAAGATGAAATGCCTAAAGAAAAAGCTTGACATTAACCTCATCGCTTTAAAGTACTCTCTACTCTGCAGGAGATTTGGGGATTGTACTTAGTGACATTTCATTTTAGAAGACCCCATTCATGTCTTCATTATTTATTTGAGCTATTCTGCAATATTTTTTTTTCAAGATGAAAGAAATAGTTGTGTCATTATGCATGTCCTGGTTATTGTTGTCATGATACTGTAAACAACTGGCATTTATTACCAGGTCAATAACTAAAATCACAGCCTCGGAGCATTGCATCAACAACCTCACTGTGTGAGGCTGTTAGGATACCATGAATTTACAGGAAATGTCAGTTCTCTCTGTTTTCTAGGTTAAAAAAAGACTCAGATTCAGTGTCAGGAGAAAACGCAGTTAATCAGACCAGAGTTTAGAATGTAAAGTGATCATTGTAGCTCACTAAAAAATGTTAGCAACTATGTCTGACTTTATGCTGTAACGTTATGGAAAGTGAGGGCTTACATTAAGCAACATAACTAACGGTAACTGAAAACTGTCCCGCTGTGAGGGCTAACACGGTTTGTAGAGACACAAACATCACAACTACACGCCTCAGGCATCTCCGTCTTATCCTCAATCACGTCCTCAGATAACTGAAGGGCTCTGTTGTACTTTGGCTAACAGTTGACGAACTAATCGATGCTAACTAGTTAGCCAGTAACCATTGCGCATGCGCACACTTGACAGCCTCTCTACCAATGCCTCAAAAATAACATCCCCTGTGTTCAGCTGTGGCTCAGTTCTGGCAGCCGTCTAAAAGACAGATCCAAGAGAATAAGTATCACCACCAGCACAATAATGACGTCCAGTCCGACTGCCTGTGGGGCAATGCCGGGGGAAATAACACCTGACAACCCTCCGCAGCTAGCTGTGTCTGTGTGTGGTCACTAGGCAGTGCTGCATCATGGCTCCCACACCGTCCAGCGTTCACTGATCAATACACAACATTATCGACGTTCTGTCACTTGACTTTTACCCACGGGGATAGCTAGCAAAACTATTTTACTCCCGCCTGTATCCCTGACTGTAGCACAACATAGCCCTGAGTGTTTGGGATGTGGATTGGGTTAGCTGTGTGTTAGCAGTCTGCGTTGTCTCAATATTTACTCAGAAACTTGGACAAAAACTGGTTCTCTTTCGAGGAAAACTGAGTCTGACCCGGGCCAAAAGGTGCCACTGAGGGTGGCCTCTCGCTGATCTAATGGTGCCCTGCCGGGGGGGCACTGTCTACATTTTCCACATCCTCCTCATCACGGTGGTCATGGTCGTGGACCCCTTCTCCTTCGGTTTCAAGTGTCGCAGCTTTCTACCACTACCTTCGCCCCACCACCGATCTCTCACCTGTCGTTGTGTCCCGCAGATACCTCTCCATCTGCTGGAAAGTCATCTCGGGCAGGTCCAGCACTGCTCCGTACCGCTCCAGGAACGAACAGACCTCCGCGAAGCTCGGGCAGAGCGGCGGGCCGGAGCTTCTCAGCAGCACCGGAGCAGCCATCTTTCCAGGCGGAGAGAAACAGGAGGGGAGGGCGCTGCTGGGATGCGACTGTGTGCGAATGAAATGAATGGAGGGGGTGAAGCGGCATCTACCGGGATCAAGTGGGACAACACGGTAGCATGCTGCTTCCGGTTAGGATTTTCAAATTACCGCCTTGTTCTAGATTCGGTAAACACACAATTTAAGATAGAAACTTACACAAGTTTCTCACACTATTTCAAAAATCATTGTAATGTGCCATAGAGTGTTGTTTCAATATGTTTAGTGTCATCCTTTGTTGACTCCCATAAAACCGTGTTTTCTCACAGTGGAGTGGGGGGAATTCAATTGTTTAAATGATCGTGATGTCTTTTGTTCCCCAAACTGTTTTATGCTTTGAAGATAGCTATTTTTCAAATCTAAAATATGTATTAAATATTATTAAATTATTATTTTAAAATATTCTGAAAGTTGAAATTATACGTTTTCTCTGGATTTGCCTTTAATATTTGTGTTTTAAAAATATGCGGCGCACCTATGCGGTAACCCTGGGCATCATGTATTGCTTGCGTTGCGACTAATTTAACTAAAGTAAATTACATAGTGTGTATTATTGTAGGGGTGGTCAAGTTTTAGTTCAAACCATAGACTGTATGGTTCAAACACATGCATTAAAGTCATATTTTCGGTCTTGAAAGGGGCATCGACTGTAAAACAATAAACTACTATTGAGAACCTTTGCCCTCATGTAGCTACTTCATTGTGGACACACAACCCTTATCTTCCGGTAACACTGGGCATCATGTGCGCAAGCTTGACGCAGATGGGAGAAGTTGGGAGGACCATGGAGGGTAGAGAGAGAAATGCCCAGAATTCACCGCGATAGAGACACATTAAAACCATTTCAAAATGGTTTTTGGTTTTTGCTCCTCAAACGATTCCAAAATAGCTCAATAGCATCGCATGGCCTCAGTCCTCCTCAACACACATTAGTGACCGTAGGTCTGAACAAAAGCATAACAACTGACGCTGCATCTCGTGTGATTTATTTTTATAATTGAAGCTTTTTATTTATGTATTTTCAAATGGTTGTACCAAATGGTCAGCGCCATATAGATAGCTCTGCAAATGGTCTGTTCTGTGGGAGCTCAGCACCGCTGCATGCATGCTGCGTAGAGAGTCATGCTGCCTTTACGGACTGTTGGAAATATTGGCAGGTCAGAGGGATTTTAGACAGTTAAGTACACAATGTGCTTGCAGTTAACATGTTTTTTGTCTTAAGAGCTCTATTTAATAAGACAGGCTCATTCAAAAATGTCTTAAATAAGTTAGCATTTTCGATTGCTTGGGGATTCTTGAATGTGAAAAATAACAGTTCCATGCAGGGCCGTCCCTGGGGCTACTGGAGCCTCGCAGCGGCGAAACCGTGCCGCACCACACTTATTGCGCCGCATAAACGCATAGGCTCCCTCCGCAAGATGAGGCCTCCTCCGCGAGGTGTCTGCGTGATCTTCCTGTAGGGATGTGACGCTCATGGAAGCACGGCATTCGTTTATGCCGGCTGCCCTTAAAGGCAATGTGAGCGTCCATTCCCATTGGATAACGGAGAATTGTACACCCGGAAGTAAGTATTCCTCTTACTGTCGATTGATTTTACAGTGATATCTGCACTACTCATCGACAAAAAAACACCAGATTATCCTTGTTAATTACACAACATTGATTGGTTTAAATTGTGTGCAATGCTTTTGTATTTTTCCCCTTCGATTCGGAGAAACAAATATTTTGTCTGAGTAAAGGATGGCAGAAGACACTACACTACCCAGAATCCCCAGCTATCGTTTGTACACCATGTGCTCTGTTTGACAAACCCCGTTTTTTTCACCATTCATTCCGATGGCTGGCGTCTATGTCACATGATCTTCAAATTTCTCCCTGCAGAAAAAGAAAACATGGCCGAAATTCGTTTTATTCTCGGTAGAAAATGCCTATTTTAAAGTTAGTTGGGCCATTAAAATGCGTTTTGATGTCATTTGATGCGAGAAATATGAGTTGTTATTTCAGATTATGTGTGCAGTGGATGTACATGATCTTTAGTTTGCTAGTTATTACGAAGATTACTTCAGGAAATCGCGACGTTTTCATTGTTACCAAGGTGGTTGCTAGGGACGCTGCTATCGATATTATTTCTGTTATGTTGTGTAACTGTTTAATGGTGTTATCTTTATTGTTACCTCCTTCCCCGTCAATGTATAGTGTTGGTCCACAGCCTAAACATATTAGTTTAATAAAATCTGCATCTAAAGATAGCCTACGTTATTTTCCCCTGTGCAATTCCAGTCTCACATCTCACAGCACATCGTCATTAACAAATACCGGAAACAGACCGAAAACATTTTTAAAAAATAATAATAATACTTTATTCCGAGTGTGCTTGCTTTTCTCTTTTAAAGTCATCACATAACGGCATTGTAATACACGGTTCGGCTGCATTACATATTACATATCTGCCGTAGTTCTGTATTTATAGAGCCCTGATGAGAAGACAAACATGAGGAACTGAAAACGTGACGTGAATCATAAATATATCAGCCATTAAACAACATCTTACATTTCTTTTCACACAATACGTCTCCTTGCAGTATCAACACTAATTCGGCTCACTTTTATATTTGATCCAATTGGTAGATAGGCTGTATTTACACCATAAATGTGCACAGCTGATATAAAGGGACACCTGGTGGTTAAAGAATGTTATTACATTTAATTATTTTTATTATTAGATATTAATACGATCCCTATAAAGTATATTCATTACTCGTTATTCTCTACTAATAGTTAATTAAAGACTGTATGTAATGACTATTTTGCACATCCCTTTCAAGATTTCATGATTTTCTAAGGTTTATTGACATATTATATAGGCCTACACAACTGTGGTGTAGTTCTGCACTGAATGAAAAACTTGGGTTGCAGGTTCCTCAACAGTGCATTACAAGACATCTATCAATATTTGTGCATACCTCCAGCAATGTTAACTATGTTGAAGCACTTATTTTAACTGATATTATACATAATGTATTATACTCTTATAAGATGTATGTAGATATTTCATCTCCAGCCTTGTCAGGTATTGAACAATCAATAAATAAAGAACACAGAATTGTTGAATATAAAACACAGAATTTGTGTGATTATACTAAATGATTTTCAAATAAACACAACTGCATATTTAACTGTCACATGCTGATGTTACGCAAATGTTCCAACTTGGGATCAATAAAGTATATATTATCTTAAGCTGATCGATGGCTACTGCCATATTTGCAAAATGTGCCTCTGAACCTTGACAAGTGCATGTTTCAGGCTTATCAATTAATGTAATGTAATGTTATCACAGGGGTCACACACATAAGACCAGCTGTTAAATAAAGCTCTTCAGACCTTAGCTGGCATGTGGGTATATATATTAATACTGCCCATAATGGGCACAAGCAATTTTCACCCATTTATTAATTATATGTTTTAAATGTGAGTGTTTCCTGTCCCCTAAACCTCCAGGGATGTACACAGTTTAATACTGGCAACTTCTTATTATGGGAAATACGAAAACGTCTTTTAAAACTACTCCTCCCAGTAGAGAGGTACCATAGAGAACATGTTGCGAAACAGAATAGCCAGCATGTGTAGTTCTGGGGACGGGTGGGGGAGGGGGGACGCGGTGGACCCGTTGAAATCCAGTTTTGGACAGTCTGCCGTGGTTCCATCCCATTTCAAGTGCTGTTCGAGAATCGGCTTAACCCTCGGAGCACACTCTCCAATCACAGAGCTTGAGGACTATCACGGGGTTTGTTAAACAGAGCACATGGTGTAGTCCAAACGATAGCTGGGGATTCTGAGTAGTGTAGTGTCTTCTGCCATCCTTTACTCCTGGGAATGGACGCTCACATTACCTTTAAGGGCAGCCGACATAAACGAATGCCGTGCTTCCATGAGCGTCACATCCCGACGCAGATGGGAATACATTGCAATCAGTTGAAAGCTATTTGCGTCCCTTTATGACGTTGAAGGAGCCTAGGAGCGTCACAATTTGACGCCCCGGACACTGACCAAACGTCGCTATTGGACGCTTAGGGAGTGAGAGTGTGGACTATCACGGGGTTTGTCAAACAGAGCACATGGTGTAGTCCAAAAGATAGCTGGGGATTCTGGGTAGTGTAGTGTCTGACTGACCAAACGTCGCTATTGGACGCTTAGGGAGTGAGAGTGTGTTGCAATAACACACTCATTCATTCTATGAGCTGCAAATAGAAACATGCTCCCACGATGAGGATCAACGATGTTCTCCTCCTGAGACATGACATAAGACTGGCTGCCTTCATTCATTATGTAGAGGCTAGGTAATAGCATACTTATAACCTTTATTTTTTGCTGCTATGACTAATTTATACCTAATATTAGATGTCAAGTCGTTTTGCACCGTGGTTAATATTATTACGGAATACTTTCTTAATTTGTCCTGTTGTTTTTTCAGTGTGTATTTGAAATCTATACAGTTTTTTTATAATATAACAGCTCAGTTGACACAAAGCTTTGTTATTTTTTTTATTGATTTCCTGATTTAATTATTCCCTACATTTCAATCTACATGTTTGGTAATAAAATATGAGTCTCAAACTAAAGTCATTATTTGCCATGGTCAGTGTTAGAATGTAAGTAAACTACATCTATGCGCAACGACCAAACTTGAGCACAATATCTAGGTACTTGTACTCGTAGTTCCAATGGATGCAACTTGATTCCTCTATTGCACTACACTGGCAATAGTGTCAAACTATATCAAGTCTTTAAAGTAGCCCTAACTTTACCAGCTGCAACATTAAAGTGATGAACACATTATTGTACCAATAATTATAATCCTATGATAGAATAGAATATTCAGAAATTCTGCAAAATTAGTATTTACTTTCGTACTTTAATTTTTGAATGGAGGACTTTCTTCGCAGTTACATGGATATAAAACATTCATAGTTTATTAAATATTAAGACACTCAGACACTGTTTCCTCAGATGACGCGTTTCTCCCCCGGTATCGGGGGAAGGTGCTTAACAACACTTCCTCACTGCTGATCAGTGGCGTAACTATCGACGGTGCAGCCGGTGCAGCCGGTGCAACGCACCAGGGCCCAGAGCCGACCAGGGGCCCATGCAAAAAAAGAATTTTTTTTTCAGTTTTATTTTGGAGCGCCAATGGCATTGACCGGTTCACGCAGTCTTCAAAGGAACCAAGCAACCGAAATTAATTTGTAATTTGTCTGTCCAATGACCTACCTCCCTTTCATGTCATGTGATACCTTGCGTGACCAGCAAATCGTTTAATCAACCTGTACTGTAGCTAGCAGCAGCAAGTTCGGTAGCATTATAAAAAATGTAATAGCTTGCATTTGTACAGCAAACCAAAGCACAAGAGCAGCGTTCAAAAGAGAAAGGACAAGAGAGAACAAGGAGATGTAACAGCTAAATTGACAAAATTAGACCATTTTTTTTGTCATACATCGTCCTCGAAATCGAGCGCTAACGTTACCAATGTTGACGTGCAGCGGCAGCCGGAGCCGAAGGCTAACGATAGCTCACCTGCCTCACCACCATCATTAGCTCCACAAGTGAAGCTGTATCCGTGGCTGTGGCTGTGCAACCTTCTTCTCCAGCCAGCCAGGAGGAGAGGCTGGATTTGGCTGTGCCCGGCGGTCATGGGCACGGGAAGGGGGTGCTGAGTGCGCTGCAGCACCCCCTAGCGACAGGCAGGGGGTGCGGAGCTCCCCTGTCTGAATTATTATTTGACGTTTATTGCTGCTCCCGCTGTGCATAATCTGTGTAATATGTAGCCAATAAATTCCACATTGTTGGTAAAATAATATTTTGGCCTGCCCCGAATGCTTTTTCTGTAGCACTGGACAATTCTACCTCAATAATATAATACATTAACCGTGTTTTACGTGAACCTCATCATGACATTCGAGAGGACGGCAGAACTGTAATTTTCACGTGTTCAGTGAATGCAACAGAGGCAAGACACCAGACCAATCAGAGAGTTGCATGGAAATAAAAGTGTGCTTGTGTCATTCAAGCTCGCTCTGTGTGTGTGTGTGTGTGCGTGCGCGCGCGTGTGTGTGTGTGTGTGGACATAGCGCATTTAGTGTCTGTGTGTATGAGGGAGAGAGAGGGAGAGAGAGGGAGAGAGAGAGATGGACCGGTGCCAGCAGCAAGGACCGTGTTGTTAGCATCTGGTTAGCTAGCTGCACTAACGGACACAGGGGCCCTTTCTCATTTCATCAAATCCCCCTCCTCGACTCCTCGACTCCTCGGTCCTCCGGTAGTGACCCGGAAATGAATTTCAGCGCGCCATGTTGAAGGACATCTCATTTCTCTAAATGCACTTCGAGGACCGAGGATCGAGCGTCGAGGAGGCTCTCTGGAGGAGCTATAACCGAGGATACACTGATGAGTCCTCCACGGTCCTCCACGGCTGCTTCGTGGATGCATTTCCGGCAACAGAGATGTTTCAAAGACTCGTGACGCACGGCCGGACTTATCTCAGCCAATGACAGCTCTGCATGCATCCCCTGGATATTATTTTATTAACTGCTTTCATCGCGACGCGATGTTTACAGTGAGAACAGCTGTGAGGTCCGTGCAGAGCAGTGTGTATAATATATATCACTCAGTAGAACAGGCCTACTCTTTTTGCTTTAGTTTAGTAGATATCTACAAACAAAGAGTCGATATTTTTCTAAAATCATTTAGTGCTTCACAATAAAATACACCACGGCTGTAGCCTGTTTTAGGAGCTGTATATGCGTGTGTGTAGTGTAGTTGTGTGTGGTACAGTGTGTGCATAGATGCAGTGAACAGACAGGTGTCAGTTGGTTTGGTGTCCTCTGCTTACTTTTAATACTTGTAAATAAAACTTTTGGCCCGTAATTTATTTTCCACATTGTAGCGACCAGAGAGGGGGGGGTGGATATGTCCAGTCTCTGATAGTGTTACGTTATTATGAGAGTGCTCTGCTTGATTCTTAAATTGTATATATTTATAAAAATATTTGTGTGTGTATGTCCGCATCTGTAGCCATTATTGTCTCATTACACCGCACTGTGAATGAATCAAAGTAAATATATAAGTCCTCATGAACACATCTGTCCATCAGACAGAGGGCTGCTGTGCCTCCTGTCATCATTCATGGACGTCTCTTTAAAATGACCGCTCAGAGGAGAGGAGTTCTCATTTCTCTAACCGCCTGCTGCTTCCCCTCCTCTCTCCTCGGTTCCCCTCCTCGGCTCCTCCGCTCGCATCTCCTGTGGGCGGGACTAAGTATCGAGGATAGGAGTCGAGGAGGGGAGTTCGAGAAATGAGAAAGGGCCAGGGAGCTGTTGGTTCCACAACAAGCTGGAGGAGAGCTCTCCTCTCAGACTGAGAAGCTCAGGTGAGCTAAAGGACTCTCTGAGTGTTTAGATAGTTCACTTTAGTCTAAGTTATCTCAGTGGGTCTCAAACGGTTTGGTCACAAATTATTCAAAAGATTATTTCCGCGGCACACCTTCATATGATCATTATAGTTATAAAACAAATAAGAGAATAAAGGAAAAACAGTTATGAAATACTATATGGCAGTAAAACAAGAATACAGTTTGAAAGGGGAGTGATTTGTAAAATATCCATAAAGAAAAAGAACATCTGCTTACAGTTGTGTTTCATCTGGGTGTTGTTGAGAGATGTATCCATAGATCTCTTAATGTTGCTCTCAAAGTGCATCAGATTGATGCTTTTAACTTCAATATTTAAAAAAATCTTCTCGGGGGAGCATCCCCCCGGACCCCCCTAGAGGAAGTGAAGTCCGCTCCCCACTCATAAAAAATAGCACTTTACCCCTGCCTATATGCCATGAGCTGATTGTCGAGCCTTCATTGTAACAGTCGCGGGTGTACTGTGTGTTTGCGTGTGGGGAGTGCTTTTGTGTGTGCTCTATAGTTCCCGTAATAGTGTTCACTGGAGTCCAGCACCTCAGCACCCCCACTCAAAATACCTTCTCGCGCCTCTGCCGGCGGTGGTCCAACAGTTCCCCCAAGGGCCCCAACCGATAGGGGACTCTATGGCGCTATTGAGACCCCCGACGCCAAGATCAAAAGCTATATTATAGCAACATGTCCATGTAGGCCTACCGGCCCATTCCCCAGAGACAAACATCAAGGAAACAGGTGTAACCCTCTTCAGTTCGCTGTGCCGTTGGCAGGCTGTGGCGGTTTGAGGCCAGGGCAGGCTGTTGTCGATAGCCTACATGTGGCGCCTACGAGTGGTTGTGTATGTCCGTGCGTGTGTGAGCGCATCAGCGTGCCCTTATGTTTGGGGCCCCAAAACAATATTTGCACCGGGGCCAATCACAACCTTGTTACGCCACACATACACACACACACACACACACACACACACACACACACCAGGCCAGGCTCCAGGATGAAATGACTGAGGGGGCTGTTAAAAAATCAGAGGGGGTGACTTTTTTTTCACAACTGTCACGGCCTGGCTCTTGGCCAAAAACGTGAAATGGACGCGATGTAAGGAAATATATTTATTATTACCTTTAAACTAAACAGAGCTACCACAATGGGATGTGTTAATCAGTAAGATCAGTGTATGTGTGCGGGTGTGTGAAAATGGTGCGGTCGTGCAAAGTGTTGAATGCCAAACTAAGGTGAAGGGAAACAAAATCATAAGTCAGGTAGCTGCTCTCCAAAACAAATCCTCCAACAGAGAGAGCAAGCAAGTCTCTGGCTCGGGCCTTTCACTCCTCATGACCGTACCGACAGCCAGGTGCCCTCAATCAGTGCTGAACGTTAAAGGGACATACACACACACATCAGTTATCAGTTGCACATTTCCAATTACAGAAGCCGGTTTGTGTGAAGGCTTTGTCTGCATTAGCACTACACCCTATGTTAAACTTTCTACATGGAAAGCAAAATGCAGCATCAGCCACAACTGAATATTCCAGCCACTTTCTTCCATTAAACCAATTATTGGTAAAGGTGCGTTTTTGGCCATGAATTATTCGGACAGGGTAGGACTGCAGGATAACCTGGGCTGGCCCCTCTGTCCCAAGATCGTCAGGCGCAGTGGCATTAAAAGGTGGATTTGGAGGCGGCTGTTGACCCATTCTAGTGCTTATTGTGGAACAAGATGCTCTGGCCGCCATCTTCTCTGGCTGGTGGAGTTAACTCGCTCTGAACTAAATCCCTCTCTGGAAGCTCGGCCTCCACAATATCTTTGCTGCTGCCAGAACTACCAGCCTTCTTGTTGGACAACCACTTTCGGATATCCATCCTGACCTAAACGTGTCTTCTCTTTCTTCCTTTCTTTCTCACTGCTCTATAATCTCTTTGCTTCTTTATTTCCGGATTTACCCCTCTCATTCTGTTCTTTTCCTCTGATCTATAATTACAGATAGTACATTATTAGATGGCTGCACTTTGGTTAATAGACTAACTTTGATTTCCTCAATTCATAAATTGATAGGCTCTGTAATTATACCATAACCTTTTATCCTCTATCCCTTAACTCGTTTTACTATGACTATCTACTCTAGTCATGTCAGAATTAAAGAAAAAGGAATCATTAATCATCATTAAATGGTTGATTTTTTATTTTCAGAATTCAGAATGTTCAAACCAAGGCCTACAACTTGGCATTTCATAATAAAGTGACTAATATATAAACCAAATGTAATATTGGATAAAATACTACACCAAATGGACAGACACAGATTGAAAGCAAAGCCTAGAGTCTAACTGCCATGAGAAAAATCGGTACCACTTTACAATAAGACTACCCTTATAAAGGATTTACGAATAGTTTGTAATTCATTTATTAATTAAGTTGTGAAAACTTTATAAATCATTAATAAGCTTTTATAAGATTTGAGATAAACAGGGCAACTGTGACCGGTTGCTTGCCAAATAGTGAGCCCACATTTATCTGTACTGCTAAGCCTTATTAGAAATGTTAGTAACTCATTAATAATGGGAATGTGTTTCACACTTTACAATAAGGCAAGGCAAGGCAAGTTTATTTATATAGCACTTTTCAACGCAAGGCAATTCAAAGTGCTTTACAAAAAATGAAAGACATTAAGCATTAAAAAAGAAAAGCTAATAAAATAGGTGATAAGGCTCCCTTTTGGCAGTTATACATGTTAGTAACTCATACATAAATGGTCATAAAGAGATGTCAAGAAACATCAAGATGGAAGGGGTCTAAGGACAGAGGGTGTCGTATTGTCATCCTGTACAAACTGTGAAGTCCACTGAGACAAATGTAACATTTGTGATATTGGGCTATATAAATACACATTGATTGATTGATTGATTGATTGATTGATTGATTGATTGATTGATTGATTGATTGAAGGGAGGAATAAACTCACTGAACAACAGATACCAAGGATGCTGGCTCATGAAGAAGACGAAGTAAGCTAGCCAATATAAGGCTTAGTCATCTTGCCAAATAGTAAGCCTGTGTTGGTATGAAAACAATGTTAGAACTGGTTTATAAATGGTTCTTAATGATTAATAAAGTGTTTACAACTTAATTAATAACCTAATTATTTATGAATTCTTTATAAGGGTAGTCTTATTGTAAAGTGGTACCGAAAATCGAATCAATGTTCCATAATCCGTCACTAGATGTCACTCATTGTACCAATACGGTTTATATCATATACAACATATTATTATTATTATTATTATTATTATTATTATTATTATTATTATTATTATTATTATTATAGTAAAAATCTAATCTAAACTAATGTAATATGCAATCACACACTTGACGATTGAGAACATAAATTCGTAATTTACCTCGTTTAAAGCTTTGTTGTTGCACTATGTCAATATTTATAATATATTTCGCGGGCAGGTAGCCTACATTGAATTACAAGTAGAAGAAGAAGAAGTAGAGGTAGAAGAAAAAGTAGTAGAAGAAGAACTACGCTAACGCTACAGACATGCACAACTCTGTTACTCTGTTTTTACCATAGACTTGTTTTTACTGACATCATGTAACATTTTATTTCACCTTGCTTTATGTTTTTTAATGCACATTAAAAAACGGGAGCATTTTCCGGAGTTTCAACCGGGTACCGGCCACCGAAGACTTTGCCCGGAAAACGGAGACGTTTTGGTCTATGGACTGTGTTTATAGCTAAGCACACACGCTAACTACAAGCTCACTTGGGGTTGAGACTTTTTTACACGTTGCTTGACTGCCTGCCCACATATCTGATCCAAACATAGTAACGTATATTGGGGGAAATAATTATTTAAAGTTATTTAATAATTGTGACATTTATCGTACTTTTTGATGGATGAATGATGCTCAAAGTGAGGGGGCAAAGAATACAACTGAGGGGGCAATGCCCCCTTTTGCCCCCTCGTGGCGCCGGGTCCGACACACACACACGCACACACACACACACACATACACACACACGTGCACATGCACACACACACGCATGAGAGACTGCGCTGACGGATGTCTCCTGGTTCACAATATGAAATAACACCTCTTCACAGTCAACATTCATCAGGATTGGCAACTAGCTGCACTCTACTTTCAGAAAACCAACACCACATTTCTCTCTCCGTTATGGATCTTCACTACTGTCAAACTATCAATTCAGAATACATTTGGGTTTTTGGCACTTTTCCCGCGACTAATCATCTGAATAACCAGTTTGAGGCAAGATTTCTATAGCCAGCAGGGGAATCATAATGGGAATGTTAGGCGGACAAATACTTTATTATCCACCCATAATTTCTCTTGAACGACCGTTAACAAGTGTGAAGTATTCCATTACTGCCAGCTCTTCCTTATGGCTCATGGCTACAGAGAGTGCAGAAGTGAGATGTACAATTGGTGTGTTGGATCTAGAGGAATAGTTTTTTTTTAACCTTTTGTGTATTACGCTCATTTGTATTCATGTCTCGGAGTTAGAGGTGAATCGAGGAAGCTGCAGGGATGACAATGCTGACAGTTATAAACAAAAGTGTTGTAATGTAACTACATGCATTTACTCAAGTACTGTACTTAAAGGTGGGGTAGGCAAGTTTGAGAAACCGGCTCGAGATCGCTAGAATTTGAAAATACACAACCGTAGAAAAATCTGCCACTTCCTTACAGAGCCCCTCCTCCAACACACACGAACGCGCACATGACCAATGAGGGCACGATACAAGTTTGTGCCCCGATGGAAGGCTGACAGGCAGGTAGGTACGGAGCCCCCTAGGGGACATAGAGAAGAAAAAAAAATTATTTGAAAAAATAAATAAATAAAATGTTTTGCGAGATCTCGCAAAACCTTTGCGAGGTAGATATCGCAAAACCCCGTTGCAGTTTGTAGATGGTCCCTAAGCACTCCTCTCTTGATGTTTTGCTCGGATGACAGCGTGTATCGAACTGTTCTGATAAAAACGACTCTGTAGCTAGTTGTCTACCTTGCTATGATTGTAAAGTCATGTTGTTTGTATTTTTACAACTAAACGTTATGTTCATGAGTTATTGATCCGCGAAATTCGAATCTGTCAATAACTCAGCTCAAAGGAACGTGCATGTCCCTCGCTCTGAGTGTTCTCTTGAGGTGTCTTCACTGATGTGAAACCCTTTTATATATACAGTCTATGTGTGAAACCCGTGCCTATTGCCAAGCACTAATGTTATATCTTTATATTTAAGGCCAAGCTCAAAGTAAAATCGATGAACCACTCCATTGTTGTGGTTTCTGTGTTGCCGTAGCAGCCGAACTGACCAGGAAGTACTAAATGAAAAGTATTGCGAGATCTCGTAAAGGGGTTTTGCGAGATCTCGAAAAAGTATTGCGAGATCTCGCAAAGGTTTTGCGATATCTCGCAAAACATTTTTTATTTTATTTTTCTAATTATTATTATCTTTCTTCTCCATGTCCCCTAGGGGGCTCCGTAGATAGGCCATCCCGCCGGCCCGGCTAAATGGATTGGTTGTACTTTTTACAGTATTACGGCTTCTACAGATGACATTTTTTTATGGATTTTTGTCAAAGCACTTAAGATATTCATTGCTATCGGGATGTTAAGAGCATTCCATGGAATAAAACAAAAAGTGTATCTCGAGCCGGTTTCTGAAACTTACCTACTTTACTTTACTTCTTTATTTGATTATTTTCACATTAAGCTACTTTATATTTTACTCCATTACATTTTGTTGGCAAATGTTGTACATTACTCCTCTACATTTGTTTTACATATTTAGTTACAAGTTACATTGCAGATTCCGGTTATTAATAACAAGTTAAATCTCCATACATTATTATATACGATCATAGGTTAAGCTACACGGAAGTTTTTGAAATATTTCAAATAAAACCCACTTTTACCGAGTTCAAAGGGAAGAGATGAACAAATAAATGCACCAATAATTGTAATAAAACGACCTTTACTTGTTACTGAGTATTTTTACAGTGTAGCTACTTTTACTTTAGAAAGTAATGGAGTATTTATTACACATTGATAAACACAATCTCAAAATGTGACTCGCCAAATCACAAACTCCCGAGCTCCATACGAAGGCGGCATTGCAACTGTGAAATCAGAGCTGTGCATATGCACTTGAACGCATCTGTTTTTAATGGGACGGAAGGAGCGCCGTACAGGAAACACTTCAGTAGAGCTGCTGGATGTGGTGCCGCGGAGGACTGCTGGAATCAGCCACAAGTTATCTGAGCTGCCGCTGACAGCCATGAAACTTTAACACACACACTGAGCGGGAGAAGGTCGGTAACGTTCGGTAAGTTCAAGTTCAGTATTTCGTTTAATATTAAATATAATAAGCGAACGTCAGTATTCGTTATTAGGTGAAGTGAGGTCAGCTAACTGCCGGGGATGAAGTCTCTGCTCAACGTCAGACTGCCTTCAACAACAATGATTCCGTGGTTGGAATGTAACTAAGTACATTTACTCAAGAACACTGCTAAAGTACAATTTTGAGGGATTTGTACTTTACGTGCCTATTTACATTTGTTGTTACGTTGTTCTTTTACTTTATTATTCAGAGGTAAATCTTTTACTTTTACTCCACTACATTTATTTAATACCTTTAGTTTCTTTACAGATCTGGATTAATGATGTGAAATGGAAAGGTTTATGTCAACTAAAAATAATATACACGTTCGTCTATGATAATGCAGTAGATTGTAAAAGAGGAATTGTTACTGCTGCTCAGAAGAGAAAATGATGGACAATTATGGACTTTGTTACATTCCTTTTTCATTTCAAGATTACAAAGCATTTGAAGAACTTTTTCTTCTTTTAATTTAATTAAGGTGTTTATTTCAGAATCAGAATTCCTGTATCAGTCCCTCAGCATCAGTCCCTGAACAGTGTCACAGCAACAAGTGGAAGAGCAGATGAAAAAGGCATGCAATAATAAAAAAGAAGAAAAGCACACTTTAATACAAATAAAGACAAATAGGAACACAGCCATGGCTAGACAATGAGTAGTAACAATTAAAAAAAAACGAAGTGACATAAATAACATATTAACGTAATCTTCAAAAAATGAAATGTTGGGACATTTATAAAAATGTATTTGTGTATTTCATAAAGTTTTTAAACCAAACACCAGTATTCAAATGAATGTCTTATTCATTAGGGATGTTAGCGTTGCAGTGACAGAACATTGGGTAAGAGCCCGGGTGATCAGAACTCTGCTCTGTGGCAGGTGAACTGTTTCCTGGAGGCCTGCTTTGCATTCAAGGAATATGTGCTCTGGGGAAAAGGAACGTGTTGATATCCTACACAGAATGAATGCAGACATCAGGAGCTTCTTGTTGTGTGTGCTCAGCTGTGAGTGTGTGCTGCAGGTGACAGAGCAGCGCTGAGATGGCCATCGCACACGTGGCTACAGAGTACGTGTTCAGCGACTTCTTGCTGAAGGACCCGACCCAGGCTCAGTACCGCAGCGTCCGCACAGAGCTGGCGGTGGACAAGATGGTGACCTGTGTGGCCGTGGGCCTGCCCCTCCTGCTCATCTCTCTGGCCTTCGCTCAGGAGGTCTCCGTGGGTGAGTGGACCGCCGGGTCAGGACCACAGTCTGTTCTGGCTACATTAATGCTGTCTGAGTCCGGTTAGTCTTTGTAAGCATGTGTTGGCCTTGGCTGTGTCCCGAGACTGTTCACTCTTAATACACACATCTTGCCTGCTCTCTAGCATTCGACAGGCAGTAGGCTTCCACTGCGTCAGACAAATGATCCTACGAATGTCCCCTGCTATAATGATCACGTCTTAGTTATTTCCCTTTGTTTGGCATGTCGGTAGGCTGACATGTAAACGGCTTTGTTGCCTGTCCCGTGTGTTCCTGTTTCTCTGTGTTTCTGTTTCTCTGTGTGACCTGGGTCGGAGGCTATAGCTGCTGCAAACACCCACCCTTCCAGCTGGAATAGATTAATACTGTTAAGTATTTTCACTCTTCATTAAATAACACAACTTTGGTTTAACTTCTACATGTGTTCATTTCTTACCAGAAGGAGTTTAGTTGTGAAATGTAAAAGGTTCATCTTAAGGTCCTGACATCCTGAAGTGTCAAACCAATGAACAGCCTAATTCATTAACTTTGACAGTCTGCAGATTAAAATGTTAACTAACATTCCTGACAGAAGTGATTTGAGTGAAAGCACTGGCTCAACTGTCTCCATGGTGCTCAGGGACCCAGATCAGCTGCTTCGCGCCCTCCAACTTCTCCTGGAGGCAGGCGGTGTATGTGGACTCGTACTGCTGGGCAACTGTGCACACACACACTCTACCTCTGTGGCTGCATAAGGTACACACACACACACACACACACACACACACTACCTCTGTGGCTGCACAAGGTACACACACACACTCTACTTCTGTGGCTGCACAAGGTACACACACGCACTCTACCTCTGTGGCTGCACAAGGTACACACACACACATTCGTAGATGGACCTTTATGTTGTAACACTCGCAGCACCAAACTAGAACACCAACAACACACACATGTTGTGTGGAGGCAGATCTGGATCCACTGTCACTCAGGTTCCTGAAGGAGTCCTCTTCTCGTCTTCACACGCTATTTCAATCTGTCTTTTCAAATAAGAACAAATGTCATGAAACCAAGAGGTTGGACTCAGGTCGAAGGTTAAACTGGGCACTTTCTAAAATCCAATAAACAAACTGACAACTAAAAAGACAAAGCCTAAGAAAGAATGAAACATTTAAAAGTATTCTAATGTTGCGGTGACCGCCTATGTTTCCTGTAGTTATGTATTGGCGCTTGTTACTGTTAGTGTATAGTTGTATTATTATGCTGAACTCTGGCACAACAAGTTCCGTGGGGATAAATCCAGTCCTACCTCAAGTGGTCTTCATATTCTAATGACGTTGTTGGCCATGAGCAGGTCGCCTCACGTTGTGCTTGTTTCTGAGCTCTCCCGAGGAGGTGAGATCACGTGTCGGCTAGAGAGAGGACAGAGACACTGCCTGGCGAAGACTTTCAGCCATCTCACTTCCTGTCTCTCCTGTGCAGTTCTTCCCGTACATCCTGCTGCTGGTGGCGGTGCTCATGTACGTGCCGGCCCTCTTCTGGAGGTTCACTGCGGCCCCCCTCCTGCAGTCAGACCTCAGCTTCATCATGGAGGAGCTGGATCGCTGCTACAACCGCGCCGTCACTCTGGCCAAACGCCTGGCCACCGCCGGCCTGCTCGGCCCCGACAGGTAGGCAAACCGCTGGAGGCAGGTCAAAGGTCAGGCTCGGCCCCGACAGGTAGGCAAACCGCTGAAGGCAGGTCAAAGGTCAGGCTGCAGCCGGCCTGCTCGGCCCTGACAGGTAGGCAAACAGCTGGAGGCAGGTCAAAGGTCAGGCTCGCCCCGACAGGTAGGGGAACAGCTGGAGGCAGGTCAAAGGTCAGGCTCGGCCCCGACAGGTAGGCAAACAGCTGGAGGCAGGTCAAAGGTCAGGCTCGGCCCCGACAGGTAGGGGAACAGCTGGAGGCAGGTCAAAGGTCAGGCTGCAGCCGGACTGCTCGGCCCCGACAGGTAGGGAAACAGCTGGAGGCAGGTCAAAGGTCAGGCTGCAGCCGGCCTGCTCGGCCCCGACAGGTAGGGGAACAGCTGGAGGCAGGTCAAAGGTCAGGCTCGGCCCCGACAGGTAGGGGAACAGCTGGAGGCAGGTCAAAGGTCGGCTCAGCAGAAGCAACGTGAAGAACAGAGGCAGAAAGAAAATCCTGCATTTGATACACAGCTGGCCCAGCGTCAAGAGCTCTGCTTCTTCTACTTTCTTGTTTATTTCTAGTCTTTTCAATTGTATTGCACACGGCCATGTCTTTGTCTGCTGCTGCAGTAAAGTACTTCTTATCTTATGTTCCTCCAAAGCACAGTTGATACTGTGAGAGCATGTCTTTCCTTGCTGGTCCCTTCTCTGAAGGAGGCAGCTTCCCTCTGAGCCCGATGAGTGGAACGAGTGTACTACGACAACATCTGATTTATTGTTAATGTCACACTCAACATTTGGTTTAAAACCTTGAAATGTTTAAACCTCACTGTGTTATTTAAGCGTTAAAATGACAACCTAAGAGTGGGTTAAACTCAGAGGTTCACGTGTGAATGATTTGAGAGACGGGCCGTTTCTCAGTGTGGAGTACACCTGTTGCAGAGCAACCACTTCAAGTATGCTACGTCATCGAGTGGCGCCGAATGCTGGGCATTTAACAAGCATCCAAACAGTCCTTCTGCGCCATGACGTAGTGTCCTTGAAGTAGTTGCTCTGCAGCAGGTGTACTCAAGGTGGACTCCACACTGAGAAACGGCCAGGGACTGAGCACCAAATACCATCGTTGCTTCTTTCTGAAGATGCAATAGTTCGTACTTCTTCTATAGTTATCAAGTTAATCAACAAAAGCAAATCCTCATCCTCTGCTGTCACGCAGCGACCCCACTGACGGGTGTTTTAACTACCCTCTGGTGGAGAAGTTCCTGATGACTAAGCGCTTCTCGCGCTCCATGCTGTTTTACTACCTGCTGTGCCGGGGGCTGACCCTGGTCACCCTGCTGTGTGCCTGTGTGTACCTGGGCTACTACCTGCGCCTGGCCTCCGTCACTGACGACTTTGGCTGCGAGTTGCGGGTGGGGCTGCTGGCCTCGGACCCGGGGGTCCCGGAGAAGGTGCAGTGTAAGCTGATTGCTGTGGGGGTCTTCTCTCTGCTCAGGTGCGTGTCTATGCAGCGAATGGAACTCACAAGTATCCTAATGATGTATGAATCGGCCCATTGTGACTGATGTGATACTTTTAGGGTTTTTTCCTCCATTAACCGCAGTCCGCTTCCTTCCCTCTGCTTCCAGCCTGGTGAACTTGGTCCTGTTCATTGCACTGGTTCCCGCTGTGATCTATGCCAGTCTCCGCCCCCTCTTCTGCAATGGACATGCCTGCTTCCTGGAAACCTACCAATCACTGCCCACCGTGAGCATCCTTCCCGCCCCCAGCAGCCGCTGGGACGACCTCTCTCTGTATCTGCTCTTCCTGGAGGAGAACATCAGCGAACTCAAGTCCTACAAATACATCAAGGTCTGCGAGTGTGTGTATCGTGGCAGCCAAGGTTTCCTTTTGCCACTACAGTGGGTTTGATGACACGCAATCCAAAGCAATAAGCAGCCGAAGGTTTTCAGTCAAAAAATGTAATTTATTACAAAAAAGTATTGACTTAAATAGTCTCAAAATAACAAATCTAAATCAATATTTCGGCGATATACTTTCTTATATAAACTATACTTTTCAGTTTATTTAATTTCCATGTCCTCCAACCAGGCCACAATACATTGGTCACAGTATATAGTAGGGATGCCAGCGATTATTCGAATATTCGTTACAGTCTCTATAATCGAAAATTATTTTTAAAATTCGATTTTATTTATATATTTTTTTATTATTATTTATGTTTTTGTTTGTTTTCCTGGCTTAGTTTCAACCAAAATATAGACTAATGCTAATAATAGTATTAATAATTGTAAATGGCAATTGGTCACACCACCAGTTTGTTTTATTGTAAACTTGGAGGAAGCCAGCAGTGCAGACTGCGCAGAGTGCTGCAGAGTGCTGCAGACTGCGCAGAGTGCAGACTGCGCAGAGTGCTGCAGACTGCGCAGAGTGCTGCAGACTGCGCAGAGTGCAGACTGCGCAGAGTGCAGACTGCGCGGAGTGCTGCAGACTGCGCAGAAGTTTATATCTGACTCTGGAGTACACAGCGATTCCCGGGGGCTACTTCTAATGCAGCCCGGTGTTCCTGGACTGCAGCTCTGCTGACTTGAACAAGTCGAACCTCAGCACTTTGTGAGAGTCTATACAAGGTAGTGAGCCATCTAGCAGAGGGGTCCAAATAGTTTGCTTCAAACTGCCAATGGTTGAAATAGTGACAGTGATGTGTAAAAGTGGCTCAGTCAGTAGGCGCTTGTGTGCAGGTGCTGGAGCTGCTGAGGAGAGAGTGCTCCGGAGAGGACTTCAATGCCTTGGGGCTGCTGCAGACGCTCTGCCTGGTGAAGATGGACACTGTGGATGGGAACAAGCAGGGCAAACAGGATGCAGTGAGGAACTCTGGCAGCAGCCCCTCAGCTGCCAACAGCTCCAGCTGTCCTAACTCCAACCCAGACCCCCACAGCAAGAGGGGGACCCAGATGAGAGGTGAGCACATGACATCACATTTAATCTAAAATAACTCTTTTGTTTCAGCGTCATTTTCCATTTTCTGTTCATCTAAGTCAATTTGGAGGAAGGTTTTAAAATGAGTTGGAGGAAGAGGAAGAGGAAGAGCCACTGAGACGATGGAACAGAAGTGGTGCCCTTCGCCTGCTACCTGATGGCATCGTGTCATTAATGATATTTCATCTAATAACACAAAATAAAGTTTGACTTTCGGTGTTTGACTTTAGGCTGTTTGTGCCGGCAGGGCTCAGGGCCATGTCCTAAATTCTAAATGTGTGTTATGGTCTTGTTTTGATGTAGGCTTTATGAGTCCCAAGCCTTCCTTACAGTTAGACATCACAGGTTGATGCTGGGCCAAACAATCACATGAATAGCTCTGTCCGTTTCCAGTCTTTATGCAAAGCTAAGCTAACCAGACTCACTCTACAGCCCTCTGGGAAGATTACCTGCCAAATAATTCAACTTGAATGACCCTAAGACCAAAAGCCTAAATAATATTCAGTAACATGCAGCAATGTGTTTTCAGAGCTCACTCCTCTGCTGCCAGGAAACGACCTGACGGGGGGGGGCGGCCACCAGGGAGGAGGCGGCCACCAGGGGGGAGGCGGCCACCAGGGAGGAGGCGGCCACCAGGGGGGGGCCGGCCACCAGGGGGGGGGTGACCACCAGGTGGGGGGCCGTCCGCCGGGGGGGGCGGACCACCAGGGAGGGGCCGTCCGCCAGCGAGCGCAGTGATGCTGCCTTCTTCAAACTAATGTTCATGTAACCAAGGAAGAGGCGAGGCGTGGCGAGGCGTGGCGAGGCGTGGCGAGGCGTGGCGTGGCGAGGCGTGACGTGGCGAGGCGTGTGATCCTCCTGTGGCGACGGCTTTCGGGAATCACTGAATGCGTCACTTTTGGAGTTTCAGGATGAAGCACGACAGTACTAAGATGCCACTGTTCTGCCCCCCCTATGAATTGTGGGTAATTATGTCGTCAGACGAATTAACTTAAGTAGCTATTGCTGCCAATTTGGAACGCCACGATGTCATTTTATTTTCATGTTAATTCAGATATTAGGTGCGTGTTTCTTTGATGATCCTCTTTAATGTTGCCTGTTGCTTCAGATGTGAATCACAGTACTTTAAATAGAGCAGGAAGTAAGTGTGCAGTCGAGCCGCTGCCCTCACCTGCAGGGTGTGTGGGACAGTTGGTGTCTAACACCATGCGCCAACTTCCCATTCAAACTTGGAGTATGAAATGGTCTAAATTGCAGTTGTACAGTTCCCTTAAAAAAGAAGAGGTGATATTTATTCGCACGTCATTGTGGGGTTATGTACTTTTGACGAGTGATGATCACATTCAAGACTCTGTCGCGGTCCTACAGAGGAACAGCTTTATGTCAGAGGGGAGTTCTCAATGTGGTGTTTCTTTGAATAGTTGTTTCACATGTCACGGCGGTACAAACACAAGCTTTGTGACATTTATCCATTTTTTCAACAAGAATGCTTCAAATAGTTCATTCCTAATGTTTAAATGTCAATAAGTATAAGGCAAAGGTAAGAGCTCAAAGGATATTCAGCGTTATGTTGATCCGTGGGAGTTCATGTATTCTCTGTAGATGTTTGGATGTCTCCACCTGGACGGACAGCTTGTTGGGGATCTCAGGGACAGTCACATGACAGTTTACTCTTCTCCTTTGAGCCTCTTCCACTGCTTGTATATATGAACTGCACTAAGTGGAACATTTTTTACATATCATGAAATTGCTGGCGTTATATCTCTTGTGTTTTTTGTATCACTTTTCTGCATTTCTTTTTTACATGATTGGGTCCAATTTCTGTGCATTTGGCCGTTTGAATGTAGAGTCCTGGAGAGATCCTGGTGCTTGTTGTTCTAAGAAAACAGTGTTTCGTTCCTGATGTGACTTTGTGATGCTGGAAACTGCTGTAGGTCATGTTTGAGATGCCATGCATGTTCATGATGACCCGTGTACGACTGCCTGCAGCCGAAGAAATAAATTGGTAGATTTACTGCTGAGTCGTGTGATTACTGTGTGGGTTTGACTGAGTGGACTTCACGAAGAGGGTAAGACGGTATTCAGTGAATGGAGGATAGCCTCTCAATGTTTAGTGAGTTTATGATTCTAACGGACACATTCAGAGCATAATCAAGCTCTTCACAGGACAACATTTATCACAACAAGCTGGCAGTGCGGTTTTAACCTGCATTCAAGACATAACAAAAAAGTCAGCCTTATTATGCTATCATATTATAATGTTAGATTGTTCATTTTAATGCATTGAAATGTAATTGTCACAGCTGGTCAAGGTGAAGTTAATTTGAATAGTTTTGTACTTTAGAACTGCATTATTATAAGCCAATCATTGCGTAGTCAATCTAAAACTAGACACAAATATAATGGATTAAAATGTAGCCCACAATATTCCCTCTGAAATGTGGGGGAGAACAAATAGAGAGTAGCAGAAAATGCTATTCTAACAGAATGTTGTTAAAAGCTAGACTTATAACATTACAAAACACTCGTGAAATAGATTTACAAGTCAAAAAGCATTCCTAAGTATCTTTCTAACATTCACAAGATTCGATCAGCCGCTTGTGAATCCACTTTTGATTGTGGATATATATTATATAAGTGAGTGGTGTTCCATTTTAACCATAAGAACCTGGACACATTTCTTATTTTGGGAAAATTAAGGGGAACATCATTTAGACTAAATAGACCACCTAGAAAACATTTCTGACCAGAACCCCCCTACTGTCAAATATCTGAAAAGTGACATATATGTCACATTGGGCTTTAATGGTAAAATAACTCGTATATATAACTTCATTAACGAGGACGATTTTTTGGTTTAAATTAGTTTGAGCATTCTTTGAATTGAAGAATAAGAACATATCAACTCAATACAATTGAATCAGCTAAATTAACTGAGCAGATGATAATCATATTTCTAATTGTGCATATATGTCACTCTGGGTTGACTGAAAGTTTAGGGTTAAAGTCCCGATGTGACATCAGTGTCACAGTAATGTTTGTCTCGTTTGTTTCATATCAATTTGATCAATAAATGTTTCCACAAAGAGGCTAAATGTAATAAAGCACATGTTATGTAAGCATTTAAATTCTTAAATGGATTGAATTTTACCTTTAGCAACAACAAAAAAGCTTTTGAAATGTAGGTCGTTATGTCACATGTGTTAGTCTGGCACATGGACATCTTGGACACATTTGTTATGGGAACACAAAATCACATGTCCTGGACCATGACCACACTAATTGTGCCGCATAAACGCATAGGTGTGCCGCATTGGGAGGGAGCCTCAGGTGAGGCCCCACGTAGTCTGCATGGTCTTCCTGTAGGGAGGGATGGCCCTGTGTATGTGCGACAGGGCCAGAGAACAGAAATAACTCCCATTCAGGGTCGCTTTCAGGCAGCAGAGTGTGTCAGGTGAGGAGCTCTTATCATTAACTGTGAGGAGCTCCATATTGGTAATTCAACTGGTTTTCAACTGGGTCAGGAATTGGAGAATATTCAAATCAGTTGCGCTAATTATAGCTACTTAATTATTGTAGGTCAGGTGTTTGTTCGAACGAGTAATAGGGGGAGTCACGAACATGAAGTCATAGATCAAAGCAGAATGGTTTACAGACTCTCCTGTTTTGACAAACCGGTGCTTAAACACATAACTCTACACCTCTGGCCGAAATGTCCCTAAATGAAGTCCGAGTTCGAAATATATCTCAAATAATGTATGCACTGCTATTTCCCCACATAAACATAACAGTCTGCAATGGAACGGTTATGTTATGTTCCTACTTGGCGGACCGGTAACTGGTAACCAAGGACGTACTGTATCTCGTGCGAACGAGATACTTTCTCTCTTTTTTTCCTTTCCATGAATCTTTAGGGGCTCCGTAGATGACAGAGAATTTTATGCATGATCTTTGAATAAAGTGATCAGAGATGTTGATACTGTGATGGCGGGGCAACCAGCAGGACACAGCTCAGGGAGCAGAACTTTGCCAGAGGTTAAAAACTTGAATGCCCTTCAGTTTATCTGGAGAACTGCAGAAGTTCACTGCCACAGGCACTGTGTGGAGCTCAGACTTGTCCCGCAGAGTGTCTCTGTGGTGAATGTGAGATAGAACCGTCCTCAATAAGGGACTGTTGTTAAAAACACAGACAATCTGTTCGGCAAAATATGTTTGTCTTTTTTATTTGTCTGCGATGATGGTTCTTCAGGACTGCTTCTTGAGCTCTAATCTCACTCTCACAGTCTTTTCCGGTGATTCTAAAGTAGATGACAATGTATGTGTGTCGCTTAAGAGGAAAAGATGCCTGGTTTTGTTGTTGTTATCACTGTCAGGAAATGTACAACCTAACCCTGGTCCGCCCAGTAGTAATAGTCAGATCGCTACTCCTGCTGATTTTAAAGCTAGGTCTGGGTTGGGTTTCATCCACTTGAATGTGCGCAGTCTGTTAGGTAAACTATCTGTATCTGGGCGAGCTTGACTGACACTGACGTCATTGTTTTATCAGAAACATGGCTAAACAAATCTATTTTGGCCTCTGACATTGCCTTAAATGGGTTTAATGTGTATCGTACCGACCGGCCTAATAAAGGTGGTGGTGTTGCCATTTATGTTAAGAATAAGTTCAGTGTAACCGCAGTAGTTTCCAAATCGATCAGTAAGCAATTCAAATTTTTAGACTTGGCTTTGATTGGGAAAAACCGCATGGTCTTATTTTTATCTTGGTTTTATGGAGATCATTGATAGACATGCACCCCTGCGTACATTTAGAGTAAAGGAACGAGACAATCCTTGGTTTTCTGCTGAACTGTCCAATCTCCATCATGAGCGAAACAAGGCCTGGGCAAAGGCTAGGAGATCAGGCTCAGCGGTAGAATGGCTGCGTTTTAGGCAGCTAAGAAATAGCTTCACTTCACATTACCAAAAGTGCTAAATCAAAGTACTATCTGTCAGTAACCACAAAGAACCTGAATAATCCTGGAACATTTTGGAAAGCCATAAAATCGATATCCACCGGTGATATCCGTAATGAGCTACCTCCGTGCCTTACCACAGCATCTGGCACTATATCGGACAGGGCTACTATGCTAATTTGCTTTAATGAGCATTTTGTGTCCTGCGGTTCTCTATTTGATTCTGTCACTAACTCTGCTTCTGTGAACACTACAGTCTGTGACTCTGAACAATGTGGTCTGGACCCTTTTAGTTTTACTCCTTTTACTGTTGATGTTGTTCGTGAAGCTTTAACCAAGTTAGATCCTAAGAAACCGGCTGGTCCGGACAACGTAGAACCTTTCTTTTTAAAGATAGCTGCAGATTTTATTGCTCCACCTCTCACTTCTCTTTTTAACCTCTCTCTCAGCACGAGCACCATACCAAAAAAAGTATGGAAGTCAGCTTATGTCCTGCTTTTACTAAAAGGTGGGGAGGCCACTTTACTAAATAATTATAGACCTATCTCTAAATTGTCAGTTCTGGCCAAGGTTCTTGATTCTAGACAGCTATCATACTGAATAACTATTTACTGTGAATGTATGCAAACATGTATGGCATATGGCTGTCTAACAGAAGTTCAATCAGGAGAGACGTGATGTATGAAATACATGTTTATTATGGGGACACATGATATGCGGGAATAGTGATTGACGAATTACAACAAGTAACTGTAATGATGTTTTGGCGATTTGGCCCCGGGTTTGCAGGATGATCATTCAGGAGGGAAAGAACCGCTCTGATGAACCCCCAAAAGAAGTGAAGTATGAAGTACGGAGCTGTGAGCAATTCTTACCTTGCGGCTGGCTGCGGAGATCTAAGTCAATGCATTCTTATGGGACGCAGTGCTGCAGTTGGTTGTCTTTGATCTCTGGACACACACACAGGTGTTATGATTGGGTGTTATGAGTAGGTGCTCAGGAACAGAAACAAACACTAACAGACTGGACTTTAACAGACTGTCTCAGCCTATTCTTTTCTGTCTGATGGAGACTTCATACAGACTTCAACAGGTTCCACATATTTGATACATTATTGGTGACGTATGGTTTTAGTGCAAAAGTTTGCAGTCAAAATATTCTTCTGCTTTCCCAAGCCTTTTTACTTTATTTTCTCATCTTAATACAAATTCATTCACTACTACTTACATCTGATATTTAACTCCTTCAGCCTATTTTCAGCTGCAGAACCCATTCAACTATTACATTATTCAGCTATTTCAGGATATCAAGTCTATACATGTTGTTGTTTATACCTTTTTTAAAACCTTTTCTTTGAAATATTAAGCTTTTTCTGCATTTTTTTAGCTAAAAGCAGCTACTATTCAGCTAATAACATTCAGCTTTTTCTGCATTTTCAGCTAAATTCAGCCATATATGTTCACAGTATATGAACGCATTTTCTGCAGGAAATGCATTTTCTAGTTACCATTGTTAGTGTTTGAGGGACCTTTGGATAGGCAGCACGGCACTGATGTCTGGGCGGATGTAGGATGTGAAGGCAGAGGAGGACCATCGTGCGAGTTGTTGCAGGGATGAGGATGAGACGCCTTGATTAGCAGCGGAGGTAGCTGTGCCTATCCTGAACGAATGCCCCGAGATAATTGGGGTGATAAGCCGGATCTAATGAGATGTGATGGAGGGACGCTAGTGTTGGATCCAGAGAGTGTGATAATAAATGTGTAAGCGATAGTGGAATCTGAGCGGCCGCTATGGCGGATGATCTTATGCAGATATTCCCCCCCAAAACGGAGGATGTGCAATGCACATCTTTAAGGGACGGGGAAACCGCGGTCGTCGTGAGGCCGGCGGATGCCACGTCCAGAAAACGGGAGATGATGGCGTGCCGAAGATTATCCGCATGCAAAGTACGGTTGCTCGGTGAGGAAGAGCAACTGTCGTTGGAGATGTTTGCTGTATACGCCTTGACGTTTATGTGGATACACGCAGTTTGGTTAGAGGAACATTAATACCATGAGCTTGATGTGATGCCTAGGCACTCCAGGTGTGTGACTAGGCCTATAGTTCCTCATGATTAGGCACGCTGTGCTCCTGGAGGAGTCTCTTCTTGTTTCTTCTTCTCTCTTCTTTCTTCTTCTCTTTTCCCAGTTGAGCGGAGTTATAGGTTAGTAGTGTTGTATTTGAACACTAGATGGCGTAAAGCAACGCATGAGGGGATCTCCCTGGGCAGTGGGTGATTGAACTGGGCAGAGACACTATTAATATTATTTACCCGAATAGCCGGTGCACGCGTAGTTTCTCCTTACTTGACTCCCGCTTAAGGCTGAAAGACTTCCGCTGAACGAATGATGGGAACTTAAAGCGCGTCGTTAATATCTGCTTTGCCTGCACGCTATTAAGATTACATTATCTCCGTGCGTAGAAAGGGGGAACATTGACCTTGTCATAGAGATTTCCCTGAGCAGACCAGTCATGCTATTAGCCTACGCTAAAGCGAATAGAGTTGTAACGAGCAGTAGCGCTTGAACAAAGTGACTAGAACGCGACCGCACCTTGAAATATTTATACAGTCGGGTAGCACTAAGAATCTGTTATTGTGTAGGAAACGGTTTAGTGCCGCAATGATAGTGACAGTAGTCAAGATGACTGATTAGCTTGGTTGCTAAGCAACATCACCTATAGGATGCCAGAGAACCTTAATGACCTTGTTGTGATGCCGACGGCGTAAATTCATACTGAAACACATCGCTAACAGATGGGAAATATTTATAGCTGCTTATATGACAGTTGGACAGTGAGTGCTTAACGACGACTGCTGCGTGTGAGTTAACAGTGGAATAGCTCCAGTGCACAATGCACTGCAGCGGCGTTTATGCCGCTGAACCACGTGATAATCGATACAACACGGCATTCTAGAAAAGTATAGGTTGAAGAAGTAGTTCTGATTGAATCTGGCTTCGTATGATTGAAAACTACCCGACACAATCCTCCATGATGAAACCATATATATATACACATAACATATAAATATATATATATATATAAATATAACATATAAACCAGCAGCAGTATTTTGAAATCTATTCTTTGATACACAGGAAGCCAGTGTAAAGACTTCAGAACAGGAGTGATGTGATCCACTTTCTTAGTGTTAGTGAGGACTCGAGCAGCAACGTTCTGAATCAGCTGCAGCTTCCTAATAGATTTTTTAGTGAGACCTGTGAAGACACCATTGCAGTAGTCGAGTCTACTGAAGATAAAAGGATGGACACGTGTCTCCAGATCCTGCTGTGACATTCGTCTTTTAATCCTAGATATGTTCTTTAGGTGATAGTAGGCTGATTTAGTGACTCTTTTAATGTGACTGTTGAAACTCAGGTCAGAGTACATGACTACACCTAGATTTCTGGCTCTATCTGTTGGTTTGAACATTGCAGACTGAAGCTCAGCGCTAACTTTTAAACGTTCTGCCTTGGCTCCAAAAACCATTACCTCGGTTTTATCTTTGTTTAATTGGAGAAAGTTCTGACACATCCAGTCATTGATTTGTTCAATGCACTTACTCAGTGTTTGAATTGGAGCATAGTCTCCTGGTGAAATTGTTACATAAATGTGTGTGTCATCTGCATAGCTATGGTAACTTATTTTGTTGTTCTTCATTATCTGAGCCAGTGGTAGCATGTAGATGTTAAAGAGAAGAGGCCCCAAGATGGAGCCTTGAGGAACCCCACATGTCATATTTGTCAACTCAGATGTGTATTTACCTATAGAAACAAAGTTGTTTCTATCCTTTAAGTAGGATTTAAACCAATTTAGAATTGTTTCCGAAAGTCCCACCCAGTTTTCCAGTCGGTCTAGTAATATGATGTGGTCAACATTGTCAAACGCAGCACTGAGATCTAATAATACTAACACTGAAGTTCTGCCACTGTCTGTGTTTAAGTGGATGTCGTTAAAGACCTTTACAAGAGCAGTCTCAATGCTGTGGTTTGGATGAAAGCCTGACTGGAACACATCGAAACAACTATTTAAATGCAAGAAATTACTCAACTGTTGAAAAACAACTTTTTCAATGATTTTACCTCGAAATGGCAGGTTTGATATGGGCCTGTAATTGTTGATTACTGAAGCATCTAGATTATTATTTTTTAAGAGCGGTTTAATGACTGAAGTTTTCAGGGCCTGTGGAAAAATACCTGAGTGAAGAGATTTGTTTACTATTTGAAGTAGTTCTGAGGCCATGCAGGGCAAAACATCTTTGAAAAATCCTGTTGGAATAATATCAAGGCAGCAGGAGGAGGATTTCAGAAGTTGTATAATGTCCTCTAGGTTTTTATCATTAATCTGATGGAATTGTGTCATGATGTCTGAATTGATGTTAAGTGGACACAGAGACAACACATTTGCTGTTCCTGATGCAGAGGCACTGACTGCTTGTCTGATTTTCTGAATTTTGTCAGTGAAAAAGGCAAAATCATTACACGCCCTGGTGGTTAGAAATTCAGAGTCTACTGACACTGGGAGGTTAGTTAGTCTGTCGACGGTAGCAAACAAGGCACGTGCGTTGTTTTTGTTTTTGGTAATGATGTCAGAGAAGAACGATTGTCGTGCGTTTTTCAATTACAAATTATAAAGGCCAAGTCTCTCTTTATAAATTTCAAAGTGAACCTGGAGATTTGTTTTTCGCCACCTGCGTTCAGCTTTTCGACACGCTCTTTTTTCTGTTTTAGCGGTCATGGCCTTTCTCCATGGAGATATTTTCTTCCCAGTCACTTCCTTTACCTTAATTGGAGCAATGGCATCTAACATTTTTCATTTTTTAATTAAAATGAATCTACTAGCTCATTTACGGAGGTGTTAGCAGGGAGAAAGTGTGGAAGAAAAATTCTGAGTAAACATTTCCCTAGTATTTTCAGTTAAATATCGCTTTGTGGTTACCTCTTTTTGAACATTTGTGTGAACAGAAATAGAGCTCTCAAAGAAAACACAGGAATGGTCAGAGAGTGCAACATCAGTCACCACAACCGATATTCAGACCCTTTGAGATAATTAAGTCCAGAGTGTGCCCCTTATTGTGCGTGGGCTCCGTCACATGCTGAGTCAGTCCATAGTTATCAAGAACACAAAACAGTTCTTTTGCCCCTCTGTTCTGGGGGTTGTCAACATGGATGTTAAAATCACCAACAATGACTAGACGGTCAAAGTCAATACACACTATAGACAGCAGTTCAGTAAAATCATCAAAAAAGCTTGCACAGTATTTGGGTGGTCTATAGATATTTAGGAACAGAGCTTGAGAGGAGCATTTAAGCTGAAGGGCCACATATTCAAAAGAATCAAAGTTTCCATACGATGTCTTCCTGCATTGAAGGGAATCGTTGAACAGAATAGCAACTCCACCCCCTTTCTTATGCATTCTTTCCTGACTCATAAAACTAAAGTTGGGAGGGGTTGGTTCGATAAGAACAGCTGTGCTGTTATTTTGTTCAATCCAAGTTTCTGTTAAAAACATAAAATCAAGATTGTGCTCAGTGATAAAATCATTGATTAAAAATGTTTTTCCTTCCAAAGACCTGACATTTAATAAAGCTAGTTTAAGTTCGTTAAACACACTATCAGTCATGTTTTTTGTAACAAGCTGTGGCTGACATGGAATCACTGCTAAATTAGATAAACTCACACAAACGTTTGAGTGCTTCCTGTATCTAAGATGATTCACCGCTCTGAATCTATTATCTATCAACACAGATATCGGCAAAGCTACAGGCAGGCAGGGCCCCGGCATGTCCTGGAGAGAGGTGAGAGTGCCATGCGCCCTTGAGCCTGGACCCAGCAGATATCAGTTTGCAGATTGTTTTGGTTTGGATGATTGTGGTAGGCATGGTGATGAAGCCGGGGGAGATGGTGCGCATCTCTGCTTCGGTGATTTTGGTGGGCGTCGTTGAGGGGCGGGGGTAAAGGACATGCTGCCAGACCTGCTGATTCTCTCCACTCCTCTTCTGACTGGCGGTAGAGGGCCACTGATGAACACCTCTGCATTTAGAGAGCTGACAGTTTCCAACAGACATATAAAGTCTTCTTACTCTTGTTTCACAACATCATTTGTTCCAATGTGCAGAACCACATTCTTCACAGTCTGATGTTCAGCCCCAATATGCAGGATCTTCTCAGCCAAGTCAGAGACCGTATCCTTGGGAGTACTTTGGTGTTGTTCTTACTACACAGACCTTTTACATCTCTTACAGCAGAGTCACCCACTCAAATAATGCAGATATATTATATATATATATATATATATATATGAATCCCAACAGGCCACCTTGTTTATGGTGTGATTCAGTTTTCGTAGAATATAAAATACATGAATGAATGATGAAATGAGCACAAAGTGCAGACATACTATCATTATATTGAGGTACTTGAGACTAGTCCTGCAACTGTATAGCTCTGCTCCACAACAGTTAGAGAATGAAGAAACCATCACGTATGAAAGGCTACATGTGAATAGAGGGGCAGAAAAACGGCTTGCACATTTACATTTCAATCTTGAACAACGAACAGCGGTAGACAGTATCTCATTTAGTATCATCATCCTGCGCTTCGCCGGAGGCCTTCGAGTGCTGAGTGTGCTTGGCCTCTCTTCGAGCTGCGGTGCCGGTGTGGTGCAGATGGTGGATTCTGCCAGGCAGGGCTCAGCATCAAAGTGGAAGGACTCCTCGTGGTGCTGGTCCAGGTTTCACTGCTGGTGCCACCGGGGGGTGATTCTGCAGCCACCTTACATTCCTTACATTTTTTTGAATAAATTCACAGTTAGTTGGATTTAATACCATGGCTTCTTAAAACTGTTTACTAAGCATTCATAACAAAACAATACCCTGAAATGTGTGTGCCATTAGTTTTGGGGTGTGGTCGAGTGTGAGAGGTACATTGTGATGCTCTATTCAGATGCTAAAGTCATACTTCTAGAAGATTCAGAACACTACAAAATATAAGACATATTTTATCATGTATTATTATAGGTTAAGATAAAAGCGTTATTGATCCCATGGTGAATTTCATAAGCTACCCAGCAGTATATCATGTAATTTCAATTAGCTCCTCCTTTACCAGCTGCAACATTATGAGCACATCAATAATTATAATACAATAATATATATATTATTCTGTTGTTGTTATATTTAACACTGTAACGACCAAATTAATGAAAATAATGTTTTTGTAAATGAAAGAAGCAAGAAACACTTATTTGTACTGTAGGAGCAGACACAGTAGTGGTGGCTTAAAGCCCAGCTCCGCTCCGCGCCGCCCGTTAGATGAGCCTGGTCAGATTAATAAGAGAAGGAGTTCAAAACACCGGCATCAAAGTTATAACAATAATCTGATTTTAATGGTAAAAAACACTAATACAAGTTACAGAGTACCCAGTTCTACTGCCGTGCGATACAGGTATCGGGACCAGCCAGTCAGAAACAGGGGGCCTTTTGCATGAATACACATCAGTATATATGGACATATTTGGGAAGGAGAGTCACTGCTTATCTTCCACCAGACTCCACTGCTTTACTTTCCCAAGGAAGATTTCACACAAACTATTCCTTTCCAGACAATCAAACATTGTACCCAAATATAATGGTGCTTGACCCCAGGAAAAACCTTGAAAAGAATATGTGTGTGTGCTGGTTAGAGGAGGTGTATGTGTGTGTGTGTGTGTGTGTGTGTGTGTGTGTGTGTGTGTGTGTGTGTGTGTGTGTGTGTGTACTGCTGCAGATGGCAGGACTGTGAGCAGCGTCTGAAGTCTGATGTATAGACTGAACAGGAAGGGAGAGAGGACCGTGCCCTGAGGAGCGCCGGGCTGCTCAATATGATGTCAGAGGTGTTGTTCTGCAGCTTCACATACTGTGGTCGAGTAGCATGTCCAGTAGCTTCCTGCTGAGCTGTGTGTGTGTGTGTGTGTGTGTGTGTGTGTGTGTGTGTGTGTGTGTGTGTGTGTGTGTGTGTGTGTGTGTGTGTGTGTGTGTGTGTGTGTGCTGGTATCTGGGTCAGTGAGTGTAGATGAGCAAAGAATATGTGTGTGTGCTGGGAGGTGTATGTGTGTGTAGCAGGGTGTCTGGGTCATTGAGTGTAAGTGAGAAGGTTTATATATATAGGATTACTTTAAAACAGTCCCAAATAATAAATGTTTACTTTAATACAGTTTAGAACAATATCTGTTTGCTTTAATCCCTCTTTTGATCTCACCTTCAGAGATCAACTTAAACACAGCATTTGGAACATAACCACTGTCATTCTTTTCTGATGGTTCCTCCACGGCTCCTCCGTGGATGCATTTCCGGGAACGGTGGAGGCGTGACGCACGGCCGGACTTATCTCAGCCAATGACAGCTCTGCATGCATCCTCTGGATATTATTTTATAAACTGCTTTCATCGCAACGCGATGTTTACAGTGAGAACAGCTGTGAGGTCCGTGCAGAAAGCAGAGCCGTGTGTATAATATATATCACTCAGTATAACAGGCCTACTCTCTTTATTTGCTTTAGTTTAGTAGATATCTACAAACAAAGAGTCAATATTTTTCTAAGACCATTCAGTGCTTCACATAATAAAATACACAACGGCTGTAGCCTGATTATACTTTAGGAGCTGTAGATGTGTGTGGTACAGTGTGTGTGTGTGTGTGTGTGTGTGTGTGTGTGCGTGTGTGTGTGTGTGTGTGTGTGTGTGTGTGTGTGTGTGTGGCAGGCTCGGTTCCAGAACAAAATGACTAAGGGTGCATCTGAGATTAGAGAGGGTGCAGTGGTAAAGTGCTACTTTTATAAGTGGGGAGTGTACCTAACACCCTCTATGGGGGTCCTCACCTCCTCTTCTGGGGTCCGGGGGCATGCTCCCCCAGGAAGATTTTTTTTTAAATATTGAAGTTAAAAGAATCAATCTGGTGCACTTTGAGAGCAACATTAAGAGATCTATGGATCTATGTGCTCTTTGCTTGATTCATGGCTTTCCAGTCCATTATCACGTAGCCTATAAGAGCATGGCGCCAGTTGTGGTCAGTGTTGTAGTCAAGTCACCAATTCACGAGTCCAAGTCACCCTCGAGTCACCACTCTTCGAGTCCGAGTCCAAGTCCGAGTCACCAAGGGAGAGTCGTAGTCGAGTCCGAGTCTAAGTCCGAGTCACCCAAGGAGTGTCCAAGTCGAGTCCGAGTCCGAGTCATCATTACCTGTGTTCGAGTCCGAGTCCAATTCAGAGTCACTTAAGAAGAGTCCAAGTCAAGTCCGAGTCACAAGTCTTCATGTATTAATCTTCATGGATATATGTTTTGAAATGTAGCTGCTCCTCTACATTGCTGTTATCCTGTCTATTGAACTGCTGTGAAGCAAGTTTGGCTACAATTCTTGTAATAGGTGCTATACAAATATAAAGCTTATTTCTAATATTAATATAATTAATATATATAAATAAACTATATTTAAAATGAGTTACCTTTTAGAGAAGTGATTATATTTGTATGCCAATATTTTCCTATGGTAAAGTTTTCGTTTTGTACTTTTATTTTGATAGTAATAAGATCGGGACTCTTATTTTGAAGGAACTTTTACGGGTTAAATCAGTTTACAGATAAAGATTTATCCGCAGAAAGCACATGGCTACTTAGCATGCAAAATGACGTCATTCTGCATGTTAAGTATGTGCTTTCGTTATCGGCTGAATCTTTATTTATTGATTAGATCACGTTATTCTGATGATAGTGCTCAAGACAGCCTATATATCTGAACTCGATCCTTAGAGTAATGTGTTACGGAGCCTTCTCTTCTATATTGTTTCCACATAACGAGCATTTTGCGCTGCTCTTTTCATGATGCGGGGTGTGTCTGTAGACATCTCTAGACTGGAACAGCGGGGCCCAGTACGTGAACTCGCCATAAAGGATAGAGGACATCAGACTCCAGAGAAAATGTGCTCGAGTCCGAGTCCAAGTCGGAGCGTCAATGTACGAGTCGAGTCCGAGTCATCGTGGCGGGGGGGGGAATTCACGAGTCTGAGTCCGAGTCGCGTCAATCAGTGCGCGAGTCCGAGTCGAGTCACGAGTCCCGAAAATCGGCACTCAAGTCCGACTCGAGTCCGAGTCCAGGACTCGAGTACTCCATCTCTGGTTGTGGTGAAGGCATCTGACTTACTTGAACTGAAATGCCTACATGCAAAGCAGAAGATGGCATCTTTTTTACATGAATATTCAAGCCAATCTCTGTTTTGAAACCATGAGCTGCAAAATGAGCGCCTTACTGTTTTGGACATTTGACAGATTTATGCTTAATTCTCTCCAAAAGTCATCTGAATGGCAATTTGTGATTTTGAGGTTATTTCATTGAAACAAGGCTGTTTTGGACATTTGACAGATTTATGCTTAATTCTCTCCAAAAGTCATCTGAATGGCAATTTGTGATTTTGAGGTTATTTCATTGAAACAAGGCTGTTTTGGACATTTGACAGATTTATGCTTAATTCTCTCCAAAAGTCATCTGAATGGCAGTTTTGGAGAGAATTAAGCTTAAATCTGTCAAATGTTAAAAACAGCCTTATTTCACTGAAATAGCCTCAAAATCACAAACTGACATTCAGATTACTTATAGTGAGAGTTAAGCCTAAATGTCATCTGAATGGCAGTTTGTAATTTTGAGGCTATTTCAGTGAAACAAGGCTGTTTTGGACATTTGACAGATTTATGCTTAATTCTCTCCAAAAGTCATCTGAATGGCATTTTGTGATTTTGAGGTTATTTCATTGAAACAAGGCTGTTTTGGACATTTGACAGATGTATGCTTAATTATCTCCAAAAGTCATCTGAATGGCAGTTTTGGAGAGAATTAAGCATAAATCTGTCAAATGTTAAAAACAGCCTTATTTCACTGAAATAGCCTCAAAATCACAAACTGACATTCAGATTACTTATGGAGAGAGTTAAGCCTAAATGTCATCTGAATGGCAGTTTGTAATTTTGAGATTATTTCAGTGAAACAAGGCTGTTTTGGACATTTGACAGATTTATGCTTAATTCTCTCCAAGAGTCATCTGAATGGCAATTTGTGATTTTGAGGTTATTTCATTGAAACAAGGCTGTTTTGGACATTTGACAGATTTATGCTTAATTCTCTCCAAAAGTCATCTGAATGGCAATTTGTGATTTTGAGGTTATTTCATTGAAACAAGGCTGTTTTAGACATTTGACAGATTTATGCTTAATTCTCTCCAAAAGTCATCTGAATGGCAGTTTTGGAGATAATTAAGCATAAATCTGTCAATGTTAAAAACAGCCTTATTTCACTGAAATAGCCTCAAAATCACAAACTGACATTCAGATAACTTATGGAGAGAGTTAAGCCTAAATGTCATCTGAATGGCAGTTTGTAATTGTGAGGCTATTTCAGTGAAACAAGGCTGTTTTGGACATTTGACAGATTTATGCTTAATTCTCTCCAAAAGTCATCTGAATGGCAATTTGTGATTTTGAGGTTATTTCATTGAAACAAGGCTGTTTTGGACATTTGACAGATTTATGCTTAATTCTCTCCAAAAGTCATCTGAATGGCAATTTGTGATTTTGAGCTTATTTCATTGAAACAAGGCTGTTTTGGACATTTGACAGATTTATGCTTAATTCTCTCCAAAAGTCATCTGAATGGCAGTTTTGGAGAGAATTAAGCATAAATCTGTCAAATGTTAAAAACAGCCTTATTTCACTGAAATAGCCTCAAAATCACAAACTGACATTCAGATTACTTATAGTGAGAGTTAAGCCTAAATGTCATCTGAATGGCAGTTTGTAATTTTGAGGCTATTTCAGTGAAACAAGGCTGTTTTGGACATTTGACAGATGTATGCTTAATTCTCTCCAAAAGTCATCTGAATGGCAGTTTGTGATTTTGAGGCTATTTCAGTGAAACAAGGCTGTTTTGGACATTTGACAGATTTATGCTTAATTCTCTCCAAGAGTCATCTGAATGGCAATTTGTGATTTTGAGGTTATTTCATTGAAACAAGGCTGTTTTGGACATTTGACAGATTTATGCTTAATTCTCTCCAAAAGTCATCTGAATGGCAAATTGTGATTTTGAGCTTATTTCATTGAAAGAAGGCTGTTTTTGACATTTGACAGATTTATGCTTAATTCTCTCCAAAAGTCATCTGAATGGTAATTTGTGATTTTTAGCTTATTTCATTGAAACAAGGCTGTTTTGGACATTTGACAGATTTATGCTTAATTCTCTCCAAAAGTCATCTGAATGGCAATTTGTGATTTTGAGCTTATTTCATTGAAACAAGGCTGTGTTTGGACATTTGACAGATTTATGCTTAATTCTCTCCAAAAGTCATCTGAATTGCAGTTTTGGAGAGAATTAAGCATAAATCTGTCAAATGTTAAAAACAGCCTTACTTCACTGAAATAGCCTCAAAATCACAAACTGACATTCAGATTACTTATATAGAGTTAAGCCTACATGTCATCTGAATGGCAGTTTGTAATTTTGAGGCTATTTCAGTGAAACAAGGCTGTTTTGGACATTTGACAGATTTATGCTTAATTCTCTCCAAAAGTTATCTGAATGGCAATTTGTGATTTTGAGCTTATTTCATTGAAACAAGGCTGTTTTGGACATTTGACAGATTTATGCTTAATTCTCTCCAAAAGTCATCTGAATTGCAGTTTTGGAGAGAATTAAGCATAAATCTGTCAAATGTTAAAAACAGCCTTATTTCACTGAAATAGCCTCAAAATCACAAACTGACATTCAGATTACTTATATAGAGAGTTAAGCCTACATGTCATCTGAATGGCAGTTTGTAATTTTGAGGCTATGTCAGTGAAACAAGGCTGTTTTGGACATTTGACAGATTTATGCTTAATTCTCTCCAAAAGTCATCTGAATGGCAATTTGTGATTTTGAGCTTATTTCATTGAAACAAGGCTGTTTTGGACATTTGACAGATTTATGCTTAATTCTCTCCAAAAGTCATCTGAATGGCAATTTGTGATTTTGAGCTTATTTCATTGAAACAAGGCTGTTTTGGACATTTGACAGATTTATGCTTAATTCTCTGCAAAAGTCATCTGAATGGCAAATTGTGATTTTGAGCTTATTTCATTGAAAGAAGGCTGTTTTTGGACATTTGACAGATTTATGCTTAATTCTCTCCAAAAGTCATCTGAATGGTAATTTGTGATTTTGAGCTTATTTCATTGAAACAAGGCTGTTTTGGACATTTGACAGATTTATGCTTAATTCTCTCCAAAAGTCATCTGAATGGCAATTTGTGATTTTGAGCTTATTTCATTGAAACAAGGCTGTTTTGGACATTTGACAGATTTATGCTTAATTCTCTCCAAAAGTCATCTGAATTGCAGTTTTGGAGAGAATTAAGCATAAATCTGTCAAATGTTAAAAACAGCCTTATTTCACTGAAATAGCCTCAAAATCACAAACTGACATTCAGATTACTTATATAGAGTTAAGCCTACATGTCATCTGAATGGCAGTTTGTAATTTTGAGGCTATTTCAGTGAAACAAGGCTGTTTTGGACATTTGACAGATTTATGCTTAATTCTCTCCAAAAGTCATCTGAATGGCAATTTGTGATTTTGAGCTTATTTCATTGAAACAAGGCTGTTTTGGACATTTGACAGATTTATGCTTAATTCTCTCCAAAAGTCATCTGAATTGCAGTTTTGGAGAGAATTAAGCATAAATCTGTCAAATGTTAAAAACAGCCTTATTTCACTGAAATAGCCTCAAAATCACAAACTGACATTCAGATTACTTATGGAGAGAGTTAAGCCTAAATGTCATCTGAATGGCAGTTTGTAATTTTGAGGCTATTTCAGTGAAACAAGGCTGTTTTGGACATTTGACAGATTTATGCTTAATTCTCTCCAAAGTCATCTGAATGGCAATTTGTGATTTTGAGGTTATTTCATTGAAACAAGGCTGTTTTGGACATTTGACAGATTTATGCTTAATTCTCTCCAAAAGTCATCTGAATGGCAATTTGTGATTTTGAGGTTATTTCATTGAAACAAGGCTGTTTTAGACATTTGACAGATTTATGCTTAATGCTCTCCAAAAGTCATCTGAATGGCAGTTTTGGAGATAATTAAGCATAAATCTCTCAATGTTAAAAACAGCCTTATTTCACTGAAATAGCCTCAAAATCACAAACTGACATTCAGATAACTTATGGAGAGAGTTAAGCCTAAATGTCATCTGAATGGCAGTTTGTAATTGTGAGGCTATTTCAGTGAAACAAGGCTGTTTTGGACATTTGACAGATTTATGCTTAATTCTCTCCAAAAGTCATCTGAATGGCAATTTGTGATTTTGAGGTTATTTCATTGAAACAAGGCTGTTTTGGACATTTGACAGATTTATGCTTAATTCTCTCCAAAAGTCATCTGAATGGCAATTTGTGATTTTGAGCTTATTTCATTGAAACAAGGCTGTTTTGGACATTTGACAGATTTATGCTTAATTCTCTCCAAAAGTCATCTGAATGGCAGTTTTGGAGAGAATTAAGCTTAAATCTGTCAAATGTTAAAAACAGCCTTATTTCACTGAAATAGCCTCAAAATCACAAACTGACATTCAGATTACTTATATGAGAGTTAAGCCTAAATGTCATCTGAATGGCAGTTTGTAATTTTGAGGCTATTTCAGTGAAACAAGGCTGTTTTGGACATTTGACAGATTTATGCTTAATTCTCTCCAAAAGTCATCTGAATGGCAATTTGTGATTTTGAGGTTATTTCATTGAAACAAGGCTGTTTTGGACATTTGACAGATTTATGCTTAATTCTCTCCAAAAGTCATCTGAATTGCAGTTTTGGAGAGAATTAAGCATAAATCTGTCAAATGTTAAAAACAGCCTTATTTCACTGAAATAGCCTCAAAATCACAAACTGACATTCAGATTACTTATGGAGAGAGTTAAGCCTAAATGTCATCTGAATGGCAGTTTGTAATTTTGAGGCTATTTCAGTGAAACAAGGCTGTTTTGGACATTTGACAGATTTATGCTTAATTCTCTCCAAGAGTCATCTGAATGGCAATTTGTGATTTTGAGGTTATTTCATTGAAACAAGGCTGTTTTGGACATTTGACAGATTTATGCTTAATTCTCTCCAAAAGTCATCTGAATGGCAAATTGTGATTTTGAGCTTATTTCATTGAAACAAGGCTGTTTTTGACATTTGACAGATTTATGCTTAATTCTCTCCAAAAGTCATCTGAATGGTAATTTGTGATTTTGAGCTTATTTCATTGAAACAAGGCTGTTTTGGACATTTGACAGATTTATGCTTAATTCTCTCCAAAAGTCATCTGAATGGCAATTTGTGATTTTGAGCTTATTTCATTGAAACAAGGCTGTTTTGGACATTTGACAGATTTATGCTTAATTCTCTCCAAAAGTCATCTGAATTGCAGTTTTGGAGAGAATTAAGCATAAATCTGTCAAATGTTAAAAACAGCCTTATTTCACTGAAATAGCCTCAAAATCACAAACTGACATTCAGATTACTTATATAGAGTTAAGCCTACATGTCATCTGAATGGCAGTTTGTAATTTTGAGGCTATTTCAGTGAAACAAGGCTGTTTTGGACATTTGACAGATTTATGCTTAATTCTCTCCAAAAGTCATCTGAATGGCAATTTGTGATTTTGAGCTTATTTCATTGAAACAAGGCTGTTTTGGACATTTGACAGATTTATGCTTAATTCTCTCCAAAAGTCATCTGAATTGCAGTTTTGGAGAGAATTAAGCATAAATCTGTCAAATGTTAAAAACAGCCTTATTTCACTGAAATAGCCTCAAAATCACAAACTGACATTCAGATTACTTATATAGAGAGTTAAGCCTACATGTCATCTGAATGGCAGTTTGTAATTTTGAGGCTATGTCAGTGAAACAAGGCTGTTTTGGACATTTGACAGATTTATGCTTAATTCTCTCCAAAAGTCATCTGAATGGCAATTTGTGATTTTGAGCTTATTTCATTGAAACAAGGCTGTTTTGGACATTTGACAGATTTATGCTTAATTCTCTCCAAAAGTCATCTGAATGGCAATTTGTGATTTTGAGCTTATTTCATTGAAAGAAGGCTGTTTTGGACATTTGACAGATGTATGCTTAATTCTCTCCAAAAGTCATCTGAATGGTAATTTGTGATTTTGAGCTTATTTCATTGAAACAAGGCTGTTTTGGACATTTGACAGATTTATGCTTAATTCTCTCCAAAAGTCATCTGAATTGCAGTTTTGGAGAGAATTAAGCATAAATCTGTCAAATGTTAAAAACAGCCTTATTTCACTGATATAGCCTCAAAATCACAAACTGACATTCAGATTACTTATATAGAGAGTTAAGCCTACATGTCATCTGAATGGCAGTTTGTAATTTTGAGGCTATTTCAGTGAAACAAGGCTGTTTTGGACATTTGACAGATTTATGCTTAATTCTCTCCAAAAGTCATCTGAATGGCAATTTGTGATTTTGAGCTTATTTCATTGAAACAAGGCTGTTTTGGACATTTGACAGATTTATGCTTAATTCTCTCCAAAAGTCATCTGAATGGCAATTTGTGATTTTGATCTTATTTCATTGAAACAAGGCTGTTTTGGACATTTGACAGATTTATGCTTAATTCTCTCCAAAAGTCATCTGAATTGCAGTTTTGGAGAGAATTAAGCATAAATCTGTCAAATGTTAAAAACAGCCTTATTTCACTGAAATAGCCTCAAAATCACAAACTGACATTCAGATTACTTATATAGAGAGTTAAGCCTACATGTCATCTGAATGGCAGTTTGTAATTTTGAGGCTATGTCAGTGAAACAAGGCTGTTTTGGACATTTGACAGATTTATGCTTAATTCTCTCCAAAAGTCATCTGAATGGCAATTTGTGATTTTGAGCTTATTTCATTGAAACAAGGCTGTTTTGGACATTTGACAGATTTATGCTTAATTCTCTCCAAAAGTCATCTGAATGGCAATTTGTGATTTTGAGCTTATTTCATTGAAACAAGGCTGTTTTGGACATTTGACAGATTTATGCTTAATTCTCTCCAAAAGTCATCTGAATTGCAGTTTTGGAGAGAATTAAGCATAAATCTGTCAAATGTTAAAAACAGCCTTACTTCACTGAAATAGCCTCAAAATCACAAACTGACATTCAGATTACTTATATAGAGTTAAGCCTACATGTCATCTGAATGGCAGTTTGTAATTTTGAGGCTATTTCAGTGAAACAAGGCTGTTTTGGACATTTGACAGATTTATGCTTAATTCTCTCCAAAAGTCATCTGAATGGCAATTTGTGATTTTGAGCTTATTTCATTGAAACAAGGCTGTTTTGGACATTTGACAGATTTATGCTTAATTCTCTCCAAAAGTCATCTGAATTGCAGTTTTGGAGAGAATTAAGCATAAATCTGTCAAATGTTAAAAACAGCCTTATTTCACTGAAATAGCCTCAAAATCACAAACTGACATTCAGATTACTTATATAGAGAGTTAAGCCTACATGTCATCTGAATGGCAGTTTGTAATTTTGAGGCTATGTCAGTGAAACAAGGCTGTTTTGGACATTTGACAGATTTATGCTTAATTCTCTCCAAAAGTCACCTGAATGGCAATTTGTGATTTTGAGCTTATTTCATTGAAAGAAGGCTGTTTTGGACATTTGACAGATGTATGCTTAATTCTCTCCAAAAGTCATCTGAATGGTAATTTGTGATTTTGAGCTTATTTCATTGAAACAAGGCTGTTTTGGCCATTTGACAGATTTATGCTTAATTCTCTCCAAAAGTCATCTGAATGGCAATTTGTGATTTTGAGCTTATTTCATTGAAACAAGGCTGTTTTGGACATTTGACAGATTTATGCTTAATTCTCTCCAAAAGTCATCTGAATGGCAATTTGTGATTTTGATCATATTTCATTGAAACAAAGGCTGTTTTGGACATTTGACAGATTTATGCTTAATTCTCTCCAAAAGTCATCTGAATTGCAGTTTTGGAGAGAATTAAGCATAAATCTGTCAAATGTTAAAAACAGCCTTATTTCACTGAAATAGCCTCAAAATCACAAACTGACATTCAGATTACTTATATAGAGAGTTAAGCCTACATGTCATCTGAATGGCAGTTTGTAATTTTGAGGCTATGTCAGTGAAACAAGGCTGTTTTGGACATTTGACAGATTTATGCTTAATTCTCTCCAAAAGTCATCTGAATGGCAATTTGTGATTTTGAGCTTATTTCATTGAAACAAGGCTGTTTTGGGCATTTGACAGATTTATGCTTAATTCTCTCCAAAAGTCATCTGAATGGCAAATTGTGATTTTGAGCTTATTTCATTGAAACAAGGCTGTTTTTGGACATTTGACAGATTTATGCTTAATTCTCTCCAAAAGTCATCTGAATGGTAATTTGTGATTTTTGAGCTTATTTCATTGAAACAAGGCTGTTTTGGACATTTGACAGATTTATGCTTAATTCTCTCCAAAAGTCATCTGAATGGCAATTTGTGATTTTGAGCTTATTTCATTGAAACAAGGCTGTGTTTGGACATTTGACAGATTTATGCTTAATTCTCTCCAAAAGTCATCTGAATTGCAGTTTTGGAGAGAATTAAGCATAAATCTGTCAAATGTTAAAAACAGCCTTATTTCACTGAAATAGCCTCAAAATCACAAACTGACATTCAGATTACTTATATAGAGAGTTAAGCCTAAATGTCATCTGAATGGCAGTTTGTAATTTTGAGGCTATTTCAGTGAAACAAGGCTGTTTTGGACATTTGACAGATTTATGCTTAATTCTCTCCAAAAGTCATCTGAATGGCAATTTGTGATTTTGAGCTTATTTCATTGAAACAAGGCTGTTTTGGACATTTGACAGATTTATGCTTAATTCTCTCCAAAAGTCATCTGAATTGCAGTTTTGGAGAGAATTAAGCATAAATCTGTCAAATGTTAAAAACAGCCTTATTTCACTGAAATAGCCTCAAAATCACAAACTGACATTCAGATTACTTATATAGAGTTAAGCCTACATGTCATCTGAATGGCAGTTTGTGATTTTGAGCTTATTTCATTGAAACAAGGCTGTTTTGGACATTTGACAGATTTATGCTTAATTCTCTCCAAAAGTTATCTGAATGTTAATTTGTGATTTTGAGGTTATGTCATTGAAACAAGGCTGTTTTGGACATTTGACAGATTTATGCTTAATTCTCTCCAAAAGTCATCTGAATTGCAGTTTTGGAGAGAATTAAGCATAAATCTGTCAAATGTTAAAAACAGCCTTATTTCACTGAAATAGCCTCAAAATCACAAACTGACATTCAGATTACTTATATAGAGAGTTAAGCCTACATGTCATCTGAATGGCAGTTTGTAATTTTGAGGCTATTTCCAGTGAAACAAGGCTGTTTTGGACATTTGACAGATTTATGCTTAATTCTCTCCAAAAGTCATCTGAATGGCAATTTGTGATTTTGAGCTTATTTCATTGAAACAAGGCTGTTTTGGACATTTGACAGATTTATGCTTAATTCTCTCCAAAAGTCATCTGAATGGCAATTTGTGATTTTGAGCTTATTTCATTGAAACAAGGCTGTTTTGGACATTTGACAGATTTATGCTTAATTCTCTCCAAAAGTCATCTGAATGGCAATTTGTGATTTTGAGGTTATTTCATTGAAACAAGGCTGTTTTGGACATTTGACAGATTTATGCTTAATTCTCTCCAAAAGTCATCTGAATGGCAATTTGTGATTTTGAGCTTATTTAATTGAAACAAGGCTGTTTTGGACATTTGACAGATTTATGCTTAATTCTCTCCAAAAGTCATCTGAATTGCAGTTTTGGAGAGAATTAAGCATAAATCTGTCAAATGTTAAAAACAGCCTTATTTCACTGAAATAGCCTCAAAATCACAAACTGACATTCAGATTACTTATATAGAGTTAAGCCTACATGTCATCTGAATGGCAATTTGTGATTTTGAGCTTATTTCATTGAAACAAGGCTGTTTTGGGCATTTGACAGATTTATGCTTAATTCTCTCCAAAAGTCATCTGAATGGCAAATTGTGATTTTGAGCTTATTTCATTGAAACAAGGCTGTTTTTGACATTTGACAGATTTATGCTTAATTCTCTCCAAAAGTCATCTGAATGGTAATTTGTGATTTTGAGCTTATTTCATTGAAACAAGGCTGTTTTGGACATTTGACAGATTTATGCTTAATTCTCTCCAAAAGTCATCTGAATGGCAATTTGTGATTTTGAGCTTATTTCATTGAAACAAGGCTGTTTTGGACATTTGACAGATTTATGCTTAATTCTCTCCAAAAGTCATCTGAATTGCAGTTTTGGAGAGAATTAAGCATAAATCTGTCAAATGTTAAAAACAGCCTTATTTCACTGAAATAGCCTCAAAATCACAAACTGACATTCAGATTACTTATATAGAGAGTTAAGCCTAAATGTCATCTGAATGGCAGTTTGTAATTTTGAGGCTATTTCAGTGAAACAAGGCTGTTTTGGACATTTGACAGATTTATGCTTAATTCTCTCCAAAAGTCATCTGAATGGCAATTTGTGATTTTGAGCTTATTTCATTGAAACAAGGCTGTTTTGGACATTTGACAGATTTATGCTTAATTCTCTCCAAAAGTCATCTGAATTGCAGTTTTGGAAAGAATTAAGCATAAATCTGTCAAATGTTAAAAACAGCCTTATTTCACTGAAATAGCCTCAAAATCACAAACTGACATTCAGATTACTTATATAGAGTTAAGCCTACATGTCATCTGAATGGCAGTTTGTGATTTTGAGCTTATTTCATTGAAACAAGGCTGTTTTGGACATTTGACAGATTTATGCTTAATTCTCTCCAAAAGTCATCTGAATGTTAATTTGTGATTTTGAGGTTATTTCATTGAAACAAGGCTGTTTTGGACATTTGACAGATTTATGCTTAATTCTCTCCAAAAGTCATCTGAATTGCAGTTTTGGAGAGAATTAAGCATAAATCTGTCAAATGTTAAAAACAGCCTTATTTCACTGAAATAGCCTCAAAATCACAAACTGACATTCAGATTACTTATATAGAGAGTTAAGCCTACATGTCATCTGAATGGCAGTTTGTAATTTTGAGGCTATTTCCAGTGAAACAAGGCTGTTTTGGACATTTGACAGATTTATGCTTAATTCTCTCCAAAAGTCATCTGAATGGCAATTTGTGATTTTGAGCTTATTTCATTGAAACAAGGCTGTTTTGGACATTTGACAGATTTATGCTTAATTCTCTCCAAAAGTCATCTGAATGGCAATTTGTGATTTTGAGCTTATTTCATTGAAACAAGGCTGTTTTGGACATTTGACAGATTTATGCTTAATTCTCTCCAAAAGTCATCTGAATGGCAATTTGTGATTTTGAGGTTATTTCATTGAAACAAGGCTGTTTTGGACATTTGACAGATTTATGCTTAATTCTCTCCAAAAGTCATCTGAATGGCAATTTGTGATTTTGAGCTTATTTAATTGAAACAAGGCTGTTTTGGACATTTGACAGATTTATGCTTAATTCTCTCCAAAAGTCATCTGAATTGCAGTTTTGGAGAGAATTAAGCATAAATCTGTCAAATGTTAAAAACAGCCTTATTTCACTGAAATAGCCTCAAAATCACAAACTGACATTCAGATTACTTATATAGAGTTAAGCCTACATGTCATCTGAATGGCAGTTTGTAATTTTGAGGCTATTTCAGTGAAACAAGGCTGTTTTGGACATTTGACAGATTTATGCTTAATTCTCTCCAAAAGTCATCTGAATGTTAATTTGTGATTTTGAGGTTATTTCATTGAAACAAGGCTGTTTTGGACATTTGACAGATTTATGCTTAATTCTCTCCAAAAGTCATCTGAATTGCAGTTTTGGAGAGAATTAAGCATAAATCTGTCAAATGTTAAAAACAGCCTTATTTCACTGAAATAGCCTCAAAATCACAAACTGACATTCAGATTACTTATATAGAGTTAAGCCTACATGTCATCTGAATGGCAGTTTGTAATTTTGAGGCTATTTCAGTGAAACAAGGCTGTTTTGGACATTTGACAGATTTATGCTTAATTCTCTCCAAAAGTCATCTGAATGGCAATTTGTGATTTTGAGCTTATTTCATTGAAACAAGGCTGTTTTGGACATTTGACAGATTTATGCTTAATTCTCTCCAAAAGTCATCTGAATGGCAATTTGTGATTTTGAGCTTATTTCATTGAAACAAGGCTGTTTTGGACATTTGACAGATTTATGCTTAATTCTCTCCAAAAGTCATCTGAATGGCAATTTGTGATTTTGAGCTTATTTCATTGAAACAAGGCTGTTTTGGACATTTGACAGATTTATGCTTAATTCTCTCCAAAAGTCATCTGAATGTTAATTTGTGATTTTGAGGTTATTTCATTGAAACAAGGCTGTTTTGGACATTTGACAGATTTATGCTTAATTCTCTCCAAAAGTCATCTGAATTGCAGTTTTGGAGAGAATTAAGCATAAATCTGTCAAATGTTAAAAACAGCCTTATTTCACTGAAATAGCCTCAAAATCACAAACTGACATTCAGATTACTTATATAGAGAGTTAAGCCTACATGTCATCTGAATGGCAGTTTGTAATTTTGAGGCTATTTCAGTGAAACAAGGCTGTTTTGGACATTTGACAGATTTATGCTTAATTCTCTCCAAAAGTCATCTGAATGGCAATTTGTGATTTTGAGGTTATTTCATTGAAACAAGGCTGTTTTGGACATTTGACAGATTTATGCTTAATTCTCTCCAAAAGTCATCTGAATGGCAATTTGTGATTTTGAGCTTATTTCATTGAAACAAGGCTGTTTTGGACATTTGACAGATTTATGCTTAATTCTCTCCAAAAGTCATCTGAATGGCAATTTGTGATTTTGAGCTTATTTCATTGAAACAAGGCTGTTTTGGACATTTGACAGATTTATGCTTAATTCTCTCCAAAAGTCATCTGAATGTAATTTGTGATTTTGAGGTTATTTCATTGAAACAAGGCTGTTTTGGACATTTGACAGATTTATGCTTAATTCTCTCCAAAAGTCATCTGAATTGCAGTTTTGGAGAGAATTAAGCATAAATCTGTCAAATGTTAAAAACAGCCTTATTTCACTGAAATAGCCTCAAAATCACAAACTGACATTCAGATTACTTATATAGAGAGTTAAGCCTACATGTCATCTGAATGGCAGTTTGTAATTTTGAGGCTATTTCAGTGAAACAAGGCTGTTTTGGACATTTGACAGATTTATGCTTAATTCTCTCCAAAAGTCATCTGAATGGCAATTTGTGATTTTGAGCTATTTCATTGAAACAAGGCTGTTTTGGACATTTGACAGATTTATGCTTAATTCTCTCCAAAAGTCATCTGAATGGCAATTTGTGATTTTGAGCTTATTTCATTGAAACAAGGCTGTTTTGGACATTTGACAGATTTATGCTTAATTCTCTCCAAAAGTCATCTGAATGTTAATTTGTGATTTTGAGGTTATTTCATTGAAACAAGGCTGTTTTGGACATTTGACAGATTTATGCTTAATTCTCTCCAAAAGTCATCTGAATTGCAGTTTTGGAGAGAATTAAGCATAAATCTGTCAAATGTTAAAAACAGCCTTATTTCACTGAAATAGCCTCAAAATCACAAACTGACATTCAGATTACTTATATAGAGAGTTAAGCCTACATGTCATCTGAATGGCAGTTTGTAATTTTGAGGCTATTTCAGTGAAACAAGGCTGTTTTGGACATTTGACAGATTTATGCTTAATTCTCTCCAAAAGTCATCTGAATGGCAATTTGTGATTTTGAGCTTATTTCATTGAAACAAGGCTGTTTTGGACATTTGACAGATTTATGCTTAATTCTCTCCAAAAGTCATCTGAATGGCAATTTGTGATTTTGAGCTTATTTCATTGAAACAAGGCTGTTTTGGACATTTGACAGATTTATGCTTAATTCTCTCCAAAAGTCATCTGAATGGCAATTTGTGATTTTGAGGTTATTTCATTGAAACAAGGCTGTTTTGGACATTTGACAGATTTATGCTTAATTCTCTCCAAAAGTCATCTGAATTGCAGTTTTGGAGAGAATTAAGCATAAATCTGTCAAATGTTAAAAACAGCCTTATTTCACTGAAATAGCCTCAAAATCACAAACTGACATTCAGATTACTTATATAGAGAGTTAAGCCTAAATGTCATCTGAATGGCAGTTTGTAATTTTGAGGCTATTTCAGTGAAACAAGGCTGTTTTGGACATTTGACAGATTTATGCTTAATTCTCTCCAAAAGTCATCTGAATGGCAATTTGTGATTTTGAGCTTATTTCATTGAAACAAGGCTGTTTTGGACATTTGACAGATTTATGCTTAATTCTCTCCAAAAGTCATCTGAATGGCAATTTGTGATTTTGAGCTTATTTCATTGAAACAAGGCTGTTTTGGACATTTGACAGATTTATGCTTAATTCTCTCCAAAAGTCATCTGAATGTAATTTGTGATTTTGAGGTTATTTCATTGAAACAAGGCTGTTTTGGACATTTGACAGATTTATGCTTAATTCTCTCCAAAAGTCATCTGAATTGCAGTTTTGGAGAGAATTAAGCATAAATCTGTCAAATGTTAAAAACAGCCTTATTTCACTGAAATAGCCTCAAAATCACAAACTGACATTCAGATTACTTATATAGAGAGTTAAGCCTACATGTCATCTGAATGGCAGTTTGTAATTTTGAGGCTATTTCAGTGAAACAAGGCTGTTTTGGACATTTGACAGATTTATGCTTAATTCTCTCCAAAAGTCATCTGAATGGCAATTTGTGATTTTGAGCTTATTTCATTGAAACAAGGCTGTTTTGGACATTTGACAGATTTATGCTTAATTCTCTCCAAAAGTCATCTGAATGTTAATTTGTGATTTTGAGGTTATTTCATTGAAACAAGGCTGTTTTGGACATTTGACAGATTTATGCTTAATTCTCTCCAAAAGTCATCTGAATTGCAGTTTTGGAGAGAATTAAGCATAAATCTGTCAAATGTTAAAAACAGCCTTATTTCACTGAAATAGCCTCAAAATCACAAACTGACATTCAGATTACTTATATAGAGAGTTAAGCCTACATGTCATCTGAATGGCAGTTTGTAATTTTGAGGCTATTTCAGTGAAACAAGGCTGTTTTGGACATTTGACAGATTTATGCTTTACTGTCGGCCGGGTCACTCATTACTGGATCAGCTGCTGCATGAGACAGACACTGACGCTGTCCGAAGAGAGGGAGGAAAAAGAGAGGCTCTGTGTATTTTATTATTATATTATATAGAGTCTTTATTCATTTGTTTGAAAGCTCAATAAATAACAAAGAAGACCTTTGACCGGCACTTTTATAAAATGTTGTCTGGAAGATTTAAACTTTAATACACGCTGACTGGCGAAAAACTCTGCCCGGTTCCCTCGGCCCCCACCGCGGAGAATAAACAGAAGGGCAACCATGACAACCATGCTTCTTCGCTGCTTTTGTGGAGGAAGTTACAGCGCCACGTAGAGGCTCCTGCATATGTACTGCAGCTTCTCCAGCGGTTGGAGCTAAACGGAGCGGTCTCGTGTGGGCAGACACTATCCGGATAATTATTGCGTGTGGACGGAAGCCGTTTGTGATTGCGTTTGCGTTAATCCTATGCGTTTAGCCGTTTTCGTCCTCGTGGGGCCGCAGCCTTAATGGAGGGTGCTTGGTTTCCAAGTGGCGAAGCAGTTTTGAAGGCTTCATTGCTTCATTGGAGAGCCGGTTGCCGCATATTATGCAGAGCGGGCTTGGTGCGCGGGCATCACCTGTCGCGATAAATCCATGTTTTAAGTAGGACTCCTGGTATTGTCTGTTAAATGCAGCTTTTTTTTTCTTGGAAGTCATAGGCTCTTCTTCTGTCTCCTCACTTCGCAAAGAAACTTTCCAAAGATGTTTGTTTTTTACTCATTTTGCTCGTTTGTGGGTTTCATTTTAGCAGCAACGGATTAGCGGCATAGACGGATGTAACAGAGGGAATCCGGTCAGTTTTCAAAATAAAACATTGGTCAAACTCAGATAATAAATAAAACGGAAATAATGTAAGTTATTTATTTTTTCTCTGCGGCCCGGTACCAAATGACCCACGGACCTGTACCGGTGTACCAAATGACCCACGGACCTGTACCGGTTCGCGGCCCGGGGTTTGGGGACCCCTGATGTAAAGGAGCGATCATAAGGTGGTGAAAGAGGACTCAAGGCAACACCATTCAATCAGCACATGAATCGTCTCCGACACAGTTCTTTGTCTTTATCAGAAACAATTGTTAAGTACAAAAATATTTCCAAAACAAATGACACACCATTACTACTATGAGGAAGTATGAGGAAGTATGCTTCCTCATACTTCATCAGGAATTATTTTTTTAAAAGTGCACACATTCTAAAAGAAGCCAAAAGATTTTCTGGTACAGGTTTGAATTTAGTGAGTGAAGCAACTAGAATGCTCTTGCTCGCGAAGTCTGAACATAGTTGAAGCTGTGTGTGTGTGTGTGTGTGTGTGTGTTCCGTGTGTGTGTGTGTGTGTGTGTGTGCGCATGTTCTGTGTGTGTCCTCAGTTGAACCGTGTCAGCGCCGGGCTGGTTTGGGCATGATGAGGACTTTGACAGGCTTGCTGAACGGAATGGTTCCCTCTACGGCGAGCTCCGGGGGGGGGAGGCCGTCGATGCTGTCACTCCATCCCAGCCTGGAGGCCGGAGAGGAGGAGAGGGAGGTGGAGGAGGAGCTGTAGGCCAGCAGGAGGCGCACCTCGATCTGAGACGGCTCTGAGGGAGAGGAGGACACGTGAAGTCACACTGAACACACGATGCAGAACATTATACTCTTGAGAATCACTGTTCAACTAAAGCTACTTTATATGTTTTGCTTTTAGCTAGGTGAAAGTAGCATTGCTGCCAGGGTGGAAAGTAACTAAGTACATAAACTCAAGTACTGTACTTAAGTACAATTTTGAGATCTACATTTGTTGCATTTTATAGGACTTTTACTTCTTTGTTACTTAGATACAATATAGAGACATGTTCCACCTCTGACTGCTGCTAACGCGTGGAGAGAGCTGCAGCAGTCAGAGGCTTCACACAACCTTCAGGGCGGCACGTCTAGGAGCAGCACCTGAGTCGGCTCAATGCTGTGCTTTGGTGCCGTCTTAATCTGAACACAGCCAGAGGAAGTGAGGAGCTCTTTCAGCGCCAGGCAAACAGAGGCTGGGCTGCGTGTCTCACCGGTCCAGGCGCTGTGGGACAGGTACACCTGAGTGATCAGCCTGTGTCTGTCGGGGCCCGGCTTCCGGAAGTCTCCAGGTTTAGGGTGGATCACATGACTCTGGCCGTCTGGATACAGAACCTGCAGACACAAGCCGTTTTACGTCTGTCATGTGACCAGGAACCACCAATCCCAGGCGGATCTGAACCAACAGAGCAGTACATCATTGGTTCTAAATCACCGTTACAGACTCAGAAGCAATGACCCTGATCGCCACATACTTCTTAGACACCTGCAATATCCAACAGGTTGTTACAGTCGATAGAAGGCAAGATGCAGCTTCACCCATCCCCAAAGGAGAGCAGCGTCACAGCAGAATACACACGGGGATATTAGGAATACAGTAAAGATAAATAGAGGAGTAAACGTGTATGAAGAGAAACAGCACCAGGAAGTGCGTTCAGCTCTGATCGGGTGAACGTACACACACACAGATCTGTGAGGAAGGTTCATATATTAAGATCACTCGTTAAGATCACTGAAGATCAGACCTTTGAAGATGACAAAAGCCCACATGCTCAAGAGAGAACTGTGAACGGACCTGCACTTTCACCGTGTTCTGGGGGTCCTGGACGTGCTCCAGGGTTGCATCGATGTCCAGGGCCACCACCAGGCCGGTGGTGAACTTCAGCGGGTTGTCAGACTCTCCCGTGGGCTCAATGATGGTGGCGGTCGCCCGGTGGATCTGTCGGCCGGTGGCGGGGTTCATTAATAGGAGAAAGCTGTTTGCTGATCAAACTTCATGACAGACTGCTCAGTGTACCTGCTCCGGCAGGGGGAGCTGCAGCAGGCCGCTCTGCCTCAGGGTGCTCTGCAGGATCCTCACCAGCTCCACCGGCTTACAGGACGACAGCCGGGGCAGCAGCTCCAACAGCTGATCCACAAAACTGTCCTGCAGGTAGGGCAGCTCTGCCAGGAACAGCCTGATCAGCACAGACACAGGAGAAACCGTGAGAGACAAAGCCGGATCATATCAAATGTTATTGGCCGGCTGAATCCAGTCAGGAGTAGGGAACTGTTCCACAAAAGAACTTCAACTCCTTATCAAACATAAAGCGGTGGTAGAGAAGCCGTCTAGTCAAAATCTATTTCAGTCAATTCAACTAATTATATTGTAGTTTCTCTCTAAGACACGTGTTGCCCAGCACTCCTCTTCTTAGCCCGTTCAGGTCTAGACTAATATGTCAGACCATTCCTCCGGAGACAGACGGAGAGAGGACTGAGGAAGGAATACCATTTCTCAGACACAAGAGTAAGGACCGACGAGGCATGGATTCAACCGTGGGAGCGGTACTTTCCAGAGACTCGGTTTCAGGTCCTTCACACAGACTCCCCGTATCTCCTTCTCTCTCAGTGCTCCTTTGATGAGCGCTTCTGTCTGTGTGATGCAAACGTTCAGTCCTACCTTGCGCTGTAGCTGTGCTACAACGTGACGTGTTTTATTGAATCGGTGGCTTCTTGTTCCTATTTGACTGTGTCTATTCACTGGGATATAAGATCATATCTGTTTCAATTCAAATCTCAAATGTCCTAGTTAAGAGTTTGAAAGACAAACCCAGATATATAAGATCTTACCTCTGAAAGGACTCGATGTCCTGCAGGAACCTCTCACAGCTGCCGATGAGAGGCTCCAACCTGGAGAGGGATCATCAAATAAGAGTGATATGAATACGGATGTGGTCCACATTAAGTCTTACGTTGATGTGATGCGTGTGCGTGTGTGTGTGTGTGTGTGTGTGTGTGTGTGTGTGTACACTGACCCCTGCCTGGAGCGAGCAGTGAGGATGAGCTGCAGAGCTCTGGCCTGCAGGCGGACGTGATGGATGGTGGCCACCTGCCTGCTCTCCAGCCCGCTGTACAGGAACTCCAGCTTGTAAGTTTCCTCTAAGATCTGAAACACAGACAAACATTCAACCGTCTCAGGTGATGAGTGTGTGTGTGTGTGTGAGTGAGTGAGTGAGTGAGTGAGTGAGTGAGTGAGAGAGAGAGAGTGAGAGTGTGTGAGTGAGTGTGAGTGTGTGAGTGAGTGAGTGAGTGAGTGAGTGAGTGAGAGAGAGAGAGAGAGTGAGAGTGTGTGTGAGTGAGTGAGAGTGTGTGAGTGAGTGAGTGAGTGAGTGTGTGAGTGTGAGTGTGTGAGTGAGTGAGTGAGAGAGAGAGAGAGTGAGAGTGTGTGAGTGAGTGAGTGTGGTGTGTGTGAGTGAGTGAGTGAGTGTGAGTGAGAGTGTGTGAGTGAGTGAGTGAGTGAGAGAGAGAGAGTGAGAGTGTGTGAGTGACTGAGTGAGTGAGTGAGTGAGAGTGAGTGAGTGAGTGAGTGAGTGAGTGAGAGTGAGTGAGTGAGTGTGAGTGTGAGTGAGTGAGTGAGTGAGTGAGTGAGTGAGTGAGTGAGAGTGAGTGAGTGAGTGTGAGTGTGAGTGAGTAAGTGAGTAAGTGAGTGAGTGAGTGAGTGAGTGAGTGTGAGTGAGTGAGTGAGTGAGAGAGAGAGAGAAAGAGTGAGAGTGTGTGAGTGAGTGAGTGAGTGAGTGAGTGAGTGAGAGTGAGTAAGTGAGTGAGTGAGTGTGAGTGAGTGAGTGAGAGAGTGAGAGTGTGTGTGTGTGTGTGTGTGAGTGATTGAGAGAGAGAGAGAGTGAGAGTGTGTGTGTGTGTGTTTGTGCGCTGACCTGTTGAGCTGCAGCGGTGGCTGTGACGTTCTGTTTGAGGCAGAGAGGGACAGCCATGTTCCACAGCTTCTCCTGCAGAGCCTGGTCACATAAAGCACAGACATCAAGGTCCTGAAAGCAGCATCCTGTTTCCCACGGCAACATCACCAAAAGGTTCAGAGCCGGGAGCATGCTGGCAGAGAGCATGGACACAATGGCAGATGGACTGGTTGGTGATATGAGCTGTGTTGACTCATAATGTTGCATTACATTGATGTTATGACCTCCCAAGTAGCCTCAGTCTTCACAAATGGAACAATAGTGTCAGACATCACCACACACACCTTCATGAGCAGCAGCTGGCAGCGCAGGTATGTGGCGCAGAAGTCGGCCGCTCCAGCGAGCTCCGTCTGCAGCTCCCCCAGCCGCTGCAGGTCTCTGACACACACAGCACAGACCACCTTAGCATGCTTCCAACACATCTTACCGGGACAACGCAAAGCCAAGCTCTGTTTAGAGTGCTGCTCTCTCTTGTGGTGAGCAGAGTACACTCTGCATCAGTTCATTGTGGAATTACATATCAATCACATTTAGTATGTGTTTGCACACTGTGTATTTAAAGTATATTATTGTGCTGCAAACACAGCTCAGTGAAAACAGCCTTACCAAGAATACAATTTAAACAACAAGGGGAAATAGCATTAAACACAGAACTTGATAGGTTATTGAGAATGTCTTGGAAGGACACCATAAAACGTGAGACAGCTCTGTAGCTGCTCCATAAGGAAGTGTTACAAAGTGAAAATGATGGGGAGCAATGGGGAGTGTCTGGTCTCGCTCCAGGTCGTCGCTTCCAGTCATCTAGCCGGTTCATTGGGACTTTGTGCTCCTGCGTCGTTCTTGAGTACGTCCACGTACCTGGTGCCTTGCTCAAGGGCACCACTTGGGACCTCTCCAAATACCAGTCCACAGTCCATATTTAGGTCTGTTTGGGGACTTGAACCGGTGACCCTACGGCTCATAGTCCAAGCCCCTACTCACTGAGCCACTACCGGACCGTGTGTGTGTGTGTGTGTGTGTGTGTGTGTGTGTGTGTGTGTGTGTGTGTGTGTACCTTATGGTAAAGTTGAGCAGGTCCTGGGCTCCGGGGGCTTCTAGGTTCTGGATGGTGCTGACCCTGTTCAGACTCTGTTGAAGGAAGAGCTGAGCTGACTCCACAGAACCTGAACCACAGCGCGAGTCCACCAAGTCCAGGCCGTTGCCTGGCAACTGAAAGGCAGTTACAGGAGAAACATGAGTGTGTGTTTTCTTGTTGACCTGGACAATAGTAATACCATTGGTTTCAGTTCTCACACGCAGGGGAGGTACGAGGTGAGACAGACTGTCCCTCAGGTAGGCGTAGTGTCTGAAGGTGTGGTCGGAGAACAGCGCGGGCATGGTGGGACACGACTTTGCAGCGTTGAAAACCAACACCAGCACCGCGATGTCTGAGAACAGCTGAGTTAGGAAAGACAACAGCTCACAGCTCAGCCTGCTGTTAGAAAGAGCACATGGCAGCAGTTTGAGGAAAGGTGTGTTGTTAATGCCACTGTAAGGTCCCATGTGTCGGTTGGATAAGTTATCTTGTTCTATTCTGTTGATAAAACGCAGCAGGAGACAGTTCATGTAATAACTCACGTGCACTCTTAGTTTTGTCCATGTGTTTCTTATTATAGTGCTGATACATTTCTCTGAGCACGTTCTCGTCCTCATGCTGGGAGAGCTTCAGGTGTGTGAAGGATACAGGCCGGGTCATCCATGTCCGGCTCGGGGGTGTCAAAGTACGGATGTGTGCTGAGTAGTTCAGGGACCAGCGGCAACACCAGCGTTGGGTGACGGGAACCCAGGAACTTCAGACACCTGAGGGGAAGGGAGAAAAAAAAGAAAGGAAGTCAGTCATCAGTTCATAAATTAACATTTTCTATAAGAACAAAAGATAAATCATAATCATAGCCACTCTTGAAGCACCCTTTGTTATGAAAATCTTAAACCAACTGTTCCCAAGACGTTTGAATGTATGACATTGTTTCATGACGTTACATAAGTGGTAGCGGTATTTGGGTGCTAATGATCAACCCTTATTAACATTTATTTTTGCTTCTCTGCCAGAAAATGGAGCCCTAAACATTCGTGTCACCAATCTGCAGCACACGGGAATATTTACCAGGGTTTTATAATGTTGACATCAATGTTTATTGTTGTTTATTTTTTACAATAATAATTTGTATAATATGTCTGAGCTGTCTGCTTTACGTGAGTGCCTCTGACCGGTGACTAAAGAGTCTGGATACTGTGTACCACCATGCATTACGTTTTGTTACTGGATGTGGATATCGTGTACACCACTGCACTTTGTATGCTGCTGCTAATTGGCCACCTTTGTCTGCACGCAGACTTTCCCCATTGGTTGGGTTTTATATAGAAATCTTTTCTCGGGCTGGTTCCCTCTTATATTTGCACATACATGTGTGAAAAACAAAGTCTACATGGCTTCATGCTGCCCTCTTAGCAAGGTCGCTCTTAAGAAAGAGATTTTAATCTCAATGAGACTAACCTCATAATTACCTGGTTAAACAAAGGATATAAAGTGGGGCAAAAAAGTATTTAGTCAGCCACCAATTGCGCAAGTTCTCCCACTTAAAAAGATGAGGCCTGTAATTGTCATCCTAGGTACACCTCAACTATGAGCGACAGAATGGGGGAAAGAATCCAGGAAATCACATTGTAGGATTTTTAATGAATTTATTTGCAAATGATGGTGGAAAATAAGTATTTGGTCAATAACAAAAGTTCATCTCAATACTTTGTTATATACCCTTTGTTGGCAATGACAGAGGTCAAACGTTGTCTGTAAGTCTTCACAAGGTGTTCACTGTTGCTGGTATGTTGGCCCATTCCTCCATGCAGATCTCCTCTAGAGCAGTGATGTTTTGGGGCTGTCGCTGGGCAACACAGACTTTCAACTCTCTCCAAAGATTTTCTATGGGGTTGAGATCTGGAGACTGGCTAGGCCACTCCAGGACCTTGAAATGCTTCTTACGAAGCCACTCCTTCGTTGCCCGGGCGGTGTGTTTGGGATCATTGTCATGCTGAAAGACCCAGCCACGTTTCATCTTCAATGCCCTTGCTGATGGAAGGAGGTTGTCACTCAAAATCTCACGATACATGGCCCCATTCATTCTTTCCTTTACACGGATCAGTCGTCCTGGTCCCTTTGCAGAAACACAGCCCCAAAGCATGATGGTCCCACCCCCATGTTTCACAGTAGGTGTTCTTTGGATGCAACTCCGCATTCTTTCTCCTCCAAACACGTCTAGTTGAGTTTTTACCAAAAAGTTCCATTTTGGTTTCATCTGACCAGATGACATTCTCCCAATCCTCTTCTGGATCATCTAAATGCTCTCTAGCAAACTTCAGACGGGCCTGGACATGTACTGGCTTAAGCAGGGGGACACACCTGGCACTGCAGGGTTTGAGTCCCTGGCGGCGTAGTGTGTTACTGATGGTAGCCTTTGTTACTTTGGGCCCAGCTCTTTGCAGGTCATGGACTAGGTCCCCCCGTGTGGTTCTGGGATCTTTGCTCACCGCTCTTGTGATCATTTTGACCCCACGGGGTGAGATCTTGCGTGGAGCCCCAGATCGAGGGAGATTATCAGTGGTCTTGTATGTCTTCCATGTTCTAATAATTGCTCCCACAGTTGATTTCTTCACACCGAGCTGCTCACCTATTGCAGATGCAGTCTTCCCAGCCTGGTGCAGGTCTACCATTGTGTTTCAGGTGTCCTTTGACAGCTCTTCGGTCTTGGCCATAGTGGAGTTTGGAGTGTGACTGTTTGAGGTTGTGGACAGGTGTCTTTTATACTGATAACAAGTTCAAACTGGTGCCATTAATACAGTTAACGAGTGGAGGACAGAGGAGGCTCTTAGAGGAGAAGTTACAGGTCTGTGAGAGCCAGACATCTTGTTTGTTTGTAGGTGACCAAATACTTATTTTACCGAGGAATTTACCAATTCATTCATTACAAATCCTACAAAGTGACTTCCTGGATTCTTTCCCTCCATTCTGTCTCTCATAGTTGAGGTGTACCTAGGATGAACATTACAGGCCTCTCATCTCTTTAAGTGGGACAACCATCACTGCTCATAATGATTGCAGAAGACACACACACACACACACACACACACACACACACACACACTTACTTCCAGACAGAGTTGCGGTCAGTGGGATACTTGTTGAGGTTCTTGAGCAGCTCCAGCAGAGCCAGCTGAACACACTCTTTGGTGGAGACGTTGGTGTAACAGATTAATTCATGCAGAGCCTCTCTGATGTCACGAGACGAGTCCTGCACACACAGTGACCTCGTCAATACGTGACTATATCAGGCACGCATAACAAGTGTTGTTCATAACTCCCCACAAAATACTTGATTAAGGCAAAAACATATTTCAGGGCAGGGCGATGGATTGTCTGACCAGTGAGTGAGTGAGTGAGTGAGTGAGTGAGTGAGTGAGTGAGTGAGTGAGTGTGTGTGTGTGTGCGTGTCTGTGTGTGTGTCTGTGTGTGTGTGTGTGTGTGTGTGTCTGTGTTACCTCCAACACAGCTAGTACAGTGTCCAGCTGGTCCTCTCTGAGGGTGATATGGGTGGAGATCTCTCTCAGCACGTGGATGGACTGCAGCCTCACTTCCTCGATCTCGTCGTTGAACATGTCAACCAGGAAGTCCAGACACTTTTCTGCAAAGCTGGCAGAAGAGCGAGCCAGCTGACTCAACGCCTCCACCGCCGCAATACGCACCTCTGAAGGAATATGAAGATGGAGAAAACACGGTGGGAAAGCAAAGGGCTTTACATGAATATCAACAAGAGAACAAAACTAATCCTGAGTTAAGGTAGAAGAGAGGAAGGATAGCAAAGAGGAAAGATATGATTTGACTTTCTTACGCTGTTAACAATGCCAAACATACCATGTGATGAAATGCCTTAAAGGTCAAAAGTCTCTCTTTCAGGGGTACATGAAAACATATATAGAGTTTGAATTCTAAATGATTTAAAGAAAATAACTCAAGCGGTTTGAGATAACTCCATCTGGTGCTCCTTACTTGACAATAATTCAACGTAATCATGATTAAATATCAGCATTGGTCATGAGTAGCATCCTGAGTTGGAGCGCGCTGAACACCTTTTGTTCAGGCTCTGATATTCTTTGTTGAGAAACACAGACATGCTGCGCCATGTTTTACGTACCAAACATCTCGTCTTCCAGGCCGTGGACAAAGGCCCCGCAGGCCCCCGAGGCGATCAGGTTCACAGTGTTTGTGTCCAGTCTCTCCTTGGGGGCGTCGTCGGCCCACTTCCTGCCAGAGGAGAACTCTCCAGAAGTAAAGAGCTCTTTGGCTCGTTCATGGGCCGTACGCTTCCTCTGGACACAGAAAACAAGAGTGAGGGGAGGTGTGCTAATTAACAATATTAGAAGTCCTTATCCTACTCACCCTTAGATCTGACATCAGCTTCTTATCCAGAGTCTGCTCCAGGAAGTGAGGACTAACTTGCAGCATGGAGCCCTGAGACACAACACATTTCCCTTTACAGATATGGTACCTTACATAAGTTAAAGCATGGGTCTTCAACATAAGGTCCAAGAATATTTTGCGTTCCTCAGAGTTCCATATTCTTAGATAATATGTATTTGTATTTCTTTTAAACATTTTTATATTTTAAGGGCCACTTGCAACCCATTTTGTAATCCTAAGTTTTAAAATGTGACGGTGTATTTAATGTAGCTGTGATTCACCTGAAGTGTTGACGTTATGAATGTGTGGCGCGGGGAGGTGCTATAATGACCTTTATGTTCTGACTTCACTTTAATAAAGTGCAACTCTTCATTGGACTCTCTTGACAAACTGCTTTGAAATGAGCCACACATGTAGAATGTCAACTCAGTGCATTTCTCTCTCAGCGGCTGTGAACTCTCCATCCCTCTCACCAGTGTTTTGGCAGCCTGCACCCGGACCATCCAGGAGCCGTCGCTGATCATGTGACTGATCTTTCCAAACGCATCATCAACAAGTCGGATCTCCTCGTTGGATGAAGGGATAGGAACAATGCTGATTGGAAAGAACACAAACGGTGAACTAGAAGTCAGGCAGGCCACTATAGCATAGCACATTAAAAAAGTGCATTGTCGTGAACCTGCATGTGACTTAAGAGGGGAGCCAAATCAAAATGGCTTGTTGAATCTCATTCAGGCCATTTGTTTTCTTAAAGGATGAGCATCAGCATCTTCTCACCTTTCTGGGTACAGCTGGCTGAGCACCCACACTATCTGCACCGCGGCAGAGCGCACCTGCTCATAATCATCTGACAGCAGCCTGCAAGCCTACACACACACACACACACACACACACACACACACACACACACACACACACCACACACACACACACACACACACACACACACACACACACACACCACACACACACACACACACACCACACACACACACACACACACACACACACACACACACACACACACACACACACACACACACACACACACACACACACACACCACACACACACACACACACACACACACACACACACACACACCACACACACACACACACACACACACACACTGAGCATCACGTGTGAACTGGAGCTCCCTGTGAGGAAGGTGTTCTTGTTACCTGGTCATAGATGATCTCATGGATCCTTACTCCTCTCTCGTGCAGCTGCAGCTGGAGAGCAAACACACAGTGCTTTGTTACTGCTGATTCTATTTGCATTGTGTGTGTTGAGGTTCTGGTTCTGGTGCTGGCAGTGTCCTACCATAGCTTTGAGGGCTGCCGTGCGGACTCTGGGGTCCTGGTCTCCAAAGTAATCACTGATGATACTCTGGATGTCCCTCGCTCCTCCTGGAGCACACAGCAGGAACATCACAACACATCACACAAACTCACACAGATTGGAGGCACAGTTAAAGTTTAGGGAGATAAACTTTGCAGAAGCCACCTAGAGTCAACTTGATTTAGAAAATCATCCAACTGCAAACAGCCTAATGGCTGCACCAGCTCCAAGTATAAGGCTATTATTAGGGCTTATACCTGATAAGTGAGCAGCTTGTGAAAGACTCCTGTCACGTGCACTGAACAGGCACAGTGCATGCAGGCAGGTGGGCCAGCATATTATTAATGCGGGCCGGGGCATTGATATCCATCTTTTTAGTGGGCTTTGTTTTAGGTGGATACCCTGCACTGTGCGGCGGCCCCCCCTCCACAGCAGCACATCACGTTGCTTCTGTGCGCTAACTTGCGTCTACTTTCCAAAAGTAGAGCTTGCTGCCGGCAGTTATGTCGACTACCTACACTGCCTAGGGTAAGTTTGATAAGTAAGATACCACATCACTTCACTGGACTTCATGTCCGACAGTGACAGCCAAGTCGTCTAAATATACTGAGCGACAGCACAAACCTGATGATGTGCCCTGTCCCTCGGTGTCTTTGGTCAGTGAAGTGTCCATCATGCCGAGACATCCAAGGAGCTTTAGACACTTGTTCCTGACCCCGAAATACGTATCAGACAGGTGCTGAGAGGAGGACAGAGGAAAGACACATAAAGACTTTTGCTGCCTTCTCCAGAATGTCGGTAAGGAAGACTTCATTGTAAGTGTGTGTGTGTGTGTGTGTGTGTGTGTGTGTGTGTGTTCACAGAGAGGCGGTGTACTAGAACATCAGACCCCTGGTGAAGCTCCTGGAGGAGAGCCCTCCTCTGTTTGGAGAGCTGGTGGGCCAGCAGTGTGTGTGTGTGTGTGTGTGTGTGTGTGTGTGTGTGTGTGTGTGTGTGTGTGTGTGTGTGTGTGTGTGTGTGTGTGTGTGTGTGTGTGTGTGTGTGTGTGTGTGTGTGTGTGTCACCTTGCAAGCCATCTCTATGAGCCTCTGTCTGACTGCAGGACTCTCAGGCAGCTGTGTCCCAATGACCAGCAGCGTGTCCAGCAGCTGGGCGAGGACCTGATGGGACTCTGCACAGAGACGCAGACAGAGCACCTTGTTAACTACTGGGGAGGCCAAAGGTTCCTAATCAAATAAGTAAGTTATTTTAGATGTTAAAAGTTAAAAGATGCTATTCCGCATATTGAGTTTCTTATTTTAAGAGAAGTCATTAAAAATGTAACTCATTTATTCTTTTTGTAACGTTTTATTATCATCGTTAATTACACATTTTAAAAAGGGGAAAATATTAGAGCTGTTCTCAAAAATATGAGATGATCCCGTGAAAACACAAAGCCATGTACAGTGTAGAAACAATATTGCCTTTTCTTAACAAATACTGTTTCTTCAGTGCTGGGCGAAAGAGGAACATCAGAGAATATATTTCAAGCAACTCTTTCCGAAATACACATTTTAATAATGTGTAAATATGGCTTGTTGAAGGGAAGAAGTGCACTTGTGTAATTATGTACCGAAACCAAGGTCCGGACTGAGTGTAGAAACATCTTACTCTCATTGTTGAGTGTGTTAATGGCGTCGTCCACGATGCAGTCGGGGCTGAAGCCCTGTGTTTTGGACAGCAGACCCAGCAGAGAGGCGATCTTCAGCCTCACAGAGTTGTCCGCCTCCTGGGAAGGACATCAGAATCACAATTCCTTTATTAGTCCCGCAGCGGGGAAATGTAGCATATAAAAAAATGACATGCAATAAAGAAAGAAATATCGAACTTATTATATACAGAGAAGAAAACCAGACATTAGTAATACAATCTAAATGAAGACAATAAGTACACAACCATGGCTAAAAAAGAGTAGCAGCAATTGAATAAAAAACAAGTGACACAAGTAACTAAGTTATTCTCGTCATCAGCATTCAGGTTTCCTTTATACAACTTAGCTTAGACCTATTGAGAATGTTCCAGTCAGACCTTGTTAACTACTTTATTACCCATTTGCAGAGATTTTAGTTACAAAGCTCTCCATAAAGTAATGGATTATTCAATCAGCCCAGTTCTTTACCTTGTAGTAGTGCTCCAACAGGATCCGGACCACACCCTCCACGCTCTCCACCTCCACAGGCTTGCGTGCAAACTGCAGCAGGGACTGCAGGGCGTCGGTGGAGGTGGTGGCCTTACACAGGTCGATGTGCAGCGCTGCAGACTTGCTGGGTTTGGACAGACGCACCTTCTTCGCCGGCGCCTCTTCATGGGGAATCTGTTAACATCAAACAACAAACATGTATCTAAACCCAATGTCTACAAAAGCAGGGGGATATTGTTTTACCTCTTGGTGTGGGATCTCTTTCTTTTTCAGACAAAACCTTCAAGCTGATCTAATTGTTCAGAATTATTCGGTCATATGTGAACATTTAACAAACATGGAGGTTTGATCCCCAACAGCGACTTTATTTATTTTCTTAGACTGTGTTGAGTGCAACCCACACTGAATCGTGGCTTTATACTTTATTGATTGTAGAGAGGATGATGACAACACATTCACAGGTTCAAATCACAGGGAGCTCTTTAAAGTCAAAACTGAAACCACTCCAACCCAAGAAAATATTTCTTCAGCATTAAACTTTTGCTATCTTAACATTATCATGCCAAATAAACTGTAAAGTATCAAGCTGAACAACGATATAATACTTCAGTGATACATAGAAGCTGAAGAACCTAAAAGCAGTAAGTGCAAAGAGTGAAACTGGTGAATACTCTACTTCTGTATTTTAGAACAAACTCGAGGTAGTAAAATAATTCCATTTTATGCAACTTTGTACTTCTTTTCCGGTACATCTCAGAGGTGTGTGTTGTACTGTTTATAACATCATGTGTATCTGACACTTTAGGTACCTTGCAGATTAAAATCGTTCATACCCTTACTGTCTATTTAAAAACGTGCATCTCCAAATGTACTGATTATGAAATAGTCCAACCATTAACATATACACCAGTTAAATACAACATGTAGATTAATGCAGGACTATCATTAATTGTAAGCCATCATTTATAGAATAGCGAATATTTGACTGCATCACTACTCTTACTTGTGATGCTTAAAAACATGTTTGCTAACAGCTGCTATCGTAACTCAGTAGAGTACAGGTTGATGTAGTTATACCAACATTACCCGACTAACTGTCTCATCAAACAACCATGTATAATTCGTGTATAAATAATATTTATTGTGTACAAACATTACACAGATGACCTGCGTTGTTGTGTTAGCGGCTGTTAGCATTTAGCATTAGCTAACAGGCTAGCTAGCTCTCATGGAGCTGTCTCTGGGATAAGAGACTACAGAAGGGGGATGGGGGCATTGTGCTCACCTGTACGACATGGGAAAACTCCTCATACACTCGCTTCTTCAGGTGTGCTGCCATGTTCGGCGAAATATTGTTCGCTAAGCTATGCTTCAGCTGGCTACATACATATGTCCCTTTTCACTTTCCGTAGCTACGGTCAAAAGGTCAAACCAAAACGCGGTTTTTTATTTTTTTAAATGTAGGCTAACCTATTACTTTTGTCCTTGTAGTTGATGTTTAAATGGATCCTAGTTTGTTTGGATACTCGTTTAAGAAAAACACAGACTTGTTAAGAAAAAATATCATGGAATCCTCATGTTTCTTAAAACAACCACCGTGGGTGGATGGATGTGATGTGTCAGTCGCGAACGAGTGAACGACGGAGGCCGGCTCACGCCCGCGAACGAGCCGGTTTTGTGTTTTTTCTGTTGTTGTTAAGTAATACAAGACAGAATGATATGATGATCTCCGCGCTACAGCTGTCTCGTGCATGCATGCATGTGTGCGTGCATGCATGCATGCAGTGACATGTCATATCCAAGGATTAGAGACTGTTGGATGCTGCTGTTTTGCACATTGGCATTCCAATACATTTATTTTTATTATGTTTTTTTCTGATTAGAGACGGTTGGATGCTGCTGTTTTGAGCATAATATATTTACTTTCACTATGTTATTTATGATTATCTTAACGCTCAGCAAAGATTTGATGTCAGCTGTTGCTGTCTTTACTGTACTCTTGCTTCATTTGATCTACTGTATATTCACTAGTTATGTTTAAGTTAAGATCTGCCAAACCAAACCATTGTTACAAACTAGACAACAAAAGAGATGCAGCTCCACCAACTACTGTAATATGTTTGAATCTTCATGTTGTTAGCCATTCTTATGCAGTTGTTAATGGTTTGGACACTTTTTCACCACTGCACTAAAGTCGTTTCCATTGCAGTGCTGTTACTTTGAATTGTACTATATTGTTCAGGTGTGTGTGTGTGTGTGTGTGTGTGTGTGTGTGTGTGTGTGTGTGTGTGTGTGTGTGTGTGTGTGTGTGTGTGTGCGTGTGCGTGTGCCCGTCCAACCCCTTTAGATGGTCAATGCACAAAATAAACAACCAGATGTAAAGTTTGTGAGTGAAAAATAAATATAACTGGGTAGTTGTTTTATTTAAGTTCAAAATACAAAACATTACAATATTAAAGCAGCTAAAATTAAGTGTTTGTTTTAACAAAAAGACAGCACTAAATGTGCAACAGATACATTCATAAGACATATTCTGCCAGTTGATCTCGTACTTTTCAACATGGCTCTCGCTAACAGCTTGGCTAACGATACTGTTCAAAGCAAGGAACATCATTAGAATGCTGAAGAACGAGAAACCCCAATCCTGTGCTGATTAAATTGGTTGTGTTTATAAGTAGTCAGGTTTGTTAGATTTATGAAATCGGAAATAATGTTTTATCTCTTTGTCTTCTTTTTCCTCAACAGGGCTCTGTTTATTTTCCACAGCTAATATGACCCTGTTTCTTCTGCTACCTGAGGATAAGCAGTGAGTGGCCTCTCAGCGAGCTACTCGTTGGGAGCATTGATGCAGTGTCTGAGTGTAGGAGTGTAGATGTGAATGGAAGAGCGTAACGCAGAGGCAGACAGAATTACAAAGTGAAACCAATCAAAAAGGTCAAAGTGTCATTATTTTATACCCATCACATTGTGCAATCAACATTTACTACATAATGATAATAGTGACTATATAAACGTGCTTAACGCCCTTTCACATGGAGGCTTAAACATGCTCCCAGACTTTAAAAGTATTTAGGAACTGTGGGAGAAACTTCTGAAGCAATGGGGAGTCAGGACTCAGAGAGACACGAACTGGAGCTCTGATGGCGAACACTGGCGGTGTATTTGGAGCTTCGGCAGGAGAACTCACAAGACATGGCACGGGCCACGGTTGACCACACGGTTGAGATGCCACAATCAATTCTGAAGAGCCCTCCTGTAGCTCCAGGTTTTAACTAGTGCAGAGTGTAATAAAAACATTCTTCAATAGAGACACTAAACAGCTGAGGACACTGAATCACAGTTGTTGTCGCTTATGGCTCGGGGTCACCTACACCCCGAGAAGGATGTGTTCCAGGTGTCCCACAACAATAACTATCTCTGACCGAGAGCTGCCCGCTCACAAACTGGTAACAACAACAACTTGCTAGGGCAGCCCCTCCTTATGGGAGATAGCATGCTGCCAAAGGCTGGGCATCTGCGTCAGAGGGCGAAAAGTAAACATGTATGGAAATGATTCCCTGACAGGAACGACTTGGATCAACTTGGTCTATTCCAAATGATAAAATATCAAATTGCTGTCTGTTGTTTTTAATCTAGTTTCTTAAGAAGCAGGTGAAAGCAGCCCATGTCATCACCACCAGGTGAAGATGAGTTTGTGGAAGTAGTCGTAGCTCCTGGTGGACAGGAAGCTCCTCTCCACCGCGTGGCGCTGGATGCTCACACTGTAGCCCTGACTCTCGATGTCCAGCTTCACACAGTCCAGCAGGTCTTTGACGGACAGCGCGGCCTTCCAGGGTCCGAACGTCACCACCGACTCCTTATTTGACTCCAGGCTGTTGATGGCGTTGTCATAGAGACCCAAGTCCTCCTCTGTGCGCAGCACGCATATCATGATGGTGGACTGGCGGGTGGCTATGGCCTCGGCTCTGGCGATACGAATCAGCACCTGGAAGGAAACAGTGACGATATGTTTATCATTCGTCAAATACATTATGGTTACATGTTTCTACTTCCGAGTAGTTTGACGGCATGATGCACACGTGTTTGCAAGGCTCAACTGAGAAGAAATGCGCCATCATGGATAAAATAAATGGGAACGTTTGAGGCATAATTCCCTCTGATCAGAGAAAAGCTTGTTTGGTAACAATCTCACATATTTTTAGGCAAATTTCAACCAACACACTTTCCCAGAAAACAAATCTAATATAGACTGAATAATGTCAAGGCTATCATGAGCTCTCGTTTATTTTCTTTACCACTCTTTCACATCCACTTAAAGGTGGGTCGGTCATTTTGGAGAAACCGGCTCGAGTGCGCTAGAACTTGAAAATACACAGCCGGAACAAATCTGCCCCTTCCTCACAGAGCCCCTCCTCCAACACACACAACGCGCACATGACCAATGAGGGCACGAGATAAGTGTGTGCCCAGATGGAAGGCTGACAGGCAGTTAGGCCATCAGTGACTTTAGCCGGCTCAGATGATTGGTCGTGCTTTTTACAGTACTACGGCTTCCACAGATATTTTGTATGGGTTTATTGCCAAAGCACTTCAGATATTCATTGCTATCGGGATGGTAAGAGCAGTCCATGGAATATAACACAAAGTGTATCTCGAGCCGGTTGCTCAAACTTACCTACCCCACCTTTAACCTGTAGATTAAGGTACCTGCAGTAATTAAAGTACTCACAAAAAAGTGCGCACACAAAAGAAGGTTAAGAGATGTTGCGGTGCACATTTTGAACAATGCATTACAATGTACAAGATGTACAAGATGAGTGTCTGACCTCGATGTTCTCCCTGTAGTGGGGGACTCTGGAAAGGAACTGCTGCCGGCCCACCAGCTCTCCAAACAGAGGAGGGCTCTCCTCCAGGAGCTTCACCAGGGGTCTGATGTTGTAGTACACCGCCTCTCTGTGAACCTACACACACACACACACACACACACACACACACACACACACACACACACACACACACACACACACACACACACACACACACACAGTGATGAGTCAGTGGCAGGGTTCATACAGAAAGCAGCCCACTGAATGGAACACCCCCCAACCTCCTTGGTGCTGTGTGTTGGCAGGCAGTCGGATCTCAGGAAGTCGAGGATGGCTCCGAAGTGCGACCCGTCACGGTCGATGAAGTAGCGTCCCAGAGGGTCGGAGCGTAGTTTGGGCGGAGAGCTGAACAGCTCAGCCAGCCTGGAGTCGGGGTGTTTACGGAGCGTGCTCAGAGCGGTGCTGAACATGTGCCCCCCCACGTTCAGCTGCACCACAGGAGAGTGCTGAGGGAAACAACAGAACATGTAAACTGAAATAATTAACTTTTAAATAATGTGAATAACGTTAAAATTCAGTTTTATTTTGTCCTATCATCTTCATGTTGGAGTCTGAGGGAAAACATTTGCAAGTGAGTAAATAGATTACACCAGCACATTTACAGTTATGTGGATCGACTTGCATTGTCCCTGATAATAAATAAACACAATATACCATAAACAGTCATTATAACTACATATAAATTATAGCTGTGCAATACACAGTAGATGGATACAAATAAACAGATGTGAAAGAAAGGAAACGTATATTAAAAAATAACTTAACCTTGTGGAGAAGGGTTTTTTACATGATCTGTTTGATTTTGATTGGGGTAGAATCAATCTGTGTGCTGATGTAGAAACCGCATGGTCTTATTTTTATCTTGATTTTATGAAAATTATAGATAGACATGCACCTCTGCGTACATTTAGAGTGAAGGGACGAAACAATCCCTGGTTTTCTGCTGAGCTGTCCAGTCTCCTTCATGAGAGAAATAATGCTTGGGCTAAGGCTAGGAAATCAGGCTCAGAGGTAGAATGGCTGCGTTTTAGGCAGCTAAGAAATAGCTTCACATCTCAAATAAAAAGTGCTAAATCAAAGTACTATTTGTCGGTTACCACAAAAAACCTGAATAATCCTAGGACATTTTGGAAAGCCATAAAATCGATTTCCACTGGTGATATCCCAAATGAGCTACCTCCATGCCTTACCACAGCATCTGGCATTATATCAGACAGGGCTACTATGCTAAATTGCTTTAATGAGCATGTTGTGTCTTGTGGCTCTCTGTTTGGCTGTGTGGCTCCTGTGAACGCTCCAATCCTTGACTCTGAACAAAGTGGTCTGGAAAACCCTTTCAGTTTTACTCCTTTAACTATTGGTATTGTTCATAAAGCATTATCCAAGTTAAATCCTAGGAAACCGGCTGGCCCGGACAACTTAGAACCTTTCTTTTTAAAGATAGCTGCAGATTTTATTGCTCCACCTCTTACTTCTCTTTTTAACCTCTCCCTCAGCACAAACACAATTCCAAAAGAATGGAAGTCTGCTTATGTCTTGCCTTTACTGAAAGGAGGGGAGGCAACTATTTTAAATAACTATAGGCCAATCTCTAAATTGTCAGTTCTGGCTAAAGTGCTCGAACGACTTGTGAGTGAACAAGTAAAGGAGTTTTTATTTATAAATGATATCCTGTCTGAGCATCAGTCAGGATTCAGAAAGCAACACAGCACCATCACTGCGACAATGAAAGTGGTAAATGACATTACTACTATTTTAGATAATAAGCAGAGTTGTGCAGCTCTATTTATTGACCTTTCCAAAACGTTTGACACCGTTGATCATCGCATCTTAAAGCAGAGGCTGCTCAGTATTGGCATATCCAGCCTTGCAGTGGGTGGTTTGTGAACTACCTCTCTGAAAGGTCCCAATGTGTTCATTTTGATGGACTGTCTTCTGAATGGTTAAACATTTCTAATGGTGTACCACAAGGTTCTGTTTTAGGACCACTTTTATTCTCCATATATATTAACAGTGTAGGTGATAATGTGGATGAAGCTACTTTACATTTTTATGCGGATGATACTGTGATGTATTGTGCAGGTCCCTCCATTCAGGAGGCTGTTGTTAAATTACAAGCTGTTTTTAACACTATTCAGACTCAGCTCTCTGAACTAAAGCTTCTTTTAAATGTGGATAAAACCAAGGTAATGCTCTTTTCAAAAGCTAAAAAGACACCAGAGCCTGTTTTAGATATTGTAACTACGCAAGGAACAAAACTTGAAGTTGTTGCCTGTTACAAATACCTTGGTATCTGGCTTGATGATTGTCTCTCTTTTAAACTTCATGTCAATAACCTGCTTAAAAAACTGAGGGTTAGGCTAGGTTTCTTCTACAGGAACAAGTCCTGTTTCTCGCTTGAGGCCAGGAAGAGGCTCTGTGATCTTTGACCTGTGCTGGACTATGGTGATTTGTTGTATATGAATGCACCTGCCAATTATCTGAGCAAATTGGATGCTGCGTATCACAGTGCTCTGAGATTTGTCACAAACTGTAAAGCGCTTACACATCACTGTACCCTGTATACCAAGGCAGGTTTACCATCACTCTCTGTACGGAGGCTCAGTCACTGGTACACTTTTATCTATAAAGCTTTGTTGGGTAAACTCCCGTATTATATCTGCTCTCTGATAACACAGAGAGTTGCAAGCAGCTATTGTCTGAGGTCACATGATGTAGTCTTGTTAGATGTGCCAAGAGGTAAGACAGCTTTTATGTGCGCAGCTCCACTTGCTAGGAACAATCTTCAGCAAGAATTGAAACTGAGCAATCTCATTCCTCTGCATGTTTTTAAAGCTAGGGTAAATGAAATGCTTGCTGATACAATGGGCACTTGTAAATGTCTATAACTATGTATCCTGTAAATATAATGTATCATGTCCTTTATTGTTTTATGTTTCATGTGGAACCTATATGCTGCAGGTCTCCCTTGAAAAAGAGATCTATGATCTCAAGGGACCAATCTGAATAAATAAAGGTTTGAAATGAAATGAAATGAACCTAAATACATACAAAGTCAAACTGAGTAACTGGGAATAGACAATAGTAAATACAATGAAATCCAGACTAATAGGGAATGTGTGTGTTAAGAACTGTGTTCTATCAGCTATACGCTTCAAGAGTTCCCATATGGCCATTTTGATATAAATCAACACGTAATGAAATAAGACCCCACGGTTTGATGATTGATAGGTGTGTGGGCTGTCTTTCATTTTGACACGCAGAAAAATGTTATAATAAACATAGATACTGTGTTTTAAATGGATATATCCGCCTTCTTTCATTCTCACAACAATATACATAAAGAAATAGCATATTTTGGACATAGTTCGAATGGTGATTAATCATGATAATTTTGAAGCTGTGATTAATCTGATTAAAAATGTTAATCGTTTGACAGCCCTAGTTTAAAGTTTATAGTCCGTTTGAGTTTTGCCCGTGTGAACGCAAACCGAACCTTCTGAAAAATGAAACAATGTAACAAACTGTCGCCTGGTGGTGCGCACCAGAGAGCGGACTATTAGGTGTGAATGCACCCTAACCCCCAGTTTCCACCGGGTCCGTCTGCGCCGGGCTGCACCGCGTTACGCCTGCGCCGCGTAACGCCTGCGCCGCGTAACGCCTGCACCGCGTACCGCCTGCGCCGCGGCGGTCGTAACGATCGCGGCCACTCTAGTCAATGGGTGCTATTCCACCACACGCGCCGCGTTACGGCTCAGACGCGTCCCAGAAGCGGCCGTAAGGTCGGGCAGGCAGCCCGCCCTCGCAGGAAGTGGAAAGGTGAGCATCCGGGCCAGGCCCATCCCCCACATATACTAATTTAGCAGACCCCCCTCCTTCATCACAACACCTCCACTACGATACGCACAATGGACGACGAGGTTTTCATCATCAAAACACACTATTGTATATGATGTAACCAATGCTTACTACAAGGACAACATCAGAAAGGACCAGGCCTGGTTTTAGTCGCTGCAGTTTGTGGAGTGGAAGGTAACAACTACATATGTTTTAAAGTTAATTAATACTTGTAGGTACAGTACAGAGCCATTCAGTAGTTTAACATCTTGTGAAAGTCGGTAAAAAAACTGTTCAGACGCTACGCTTCTGAAACGCTTCTGGGACGCGTCCGGTGGGTTATGGCGCTAGAGGAGGTCGGACCAAAACCGCGGCGCAGCCGTAACGCGGCGCAGGCGGACCCAGTGGAAACCGGGGGTTACCATGCTATGCATGTCAAAGAATGGGACACACAGCAATGCAGTGTAAAGGAAAACTAAGGTGTGCAAGATGTGGAGGCCAACATGAGTATGGGAAATGCGAAAAAGAGGCAAAGATGAAATGCTGTAATTGTGGAGGAGAGCGCAGTGCGGCGTTTGGTGGATGTGTAGTACAGAGAGAAGCCAGAGAAGCTCAGAGGGTCAAAGTACTTAGCAAAGTCTCATATGCAGAAGCTTTAAAGAAGGTAAGGGAAACGGAAGCAAACAATCATGCTCCTAGTGGAATGGTTCAAAGACATTTAGTACAGAGTGGTAGCAACATTACAGAAAGTCAGCCTACAAATCAAAGCCAAGTACCTGTGAAAAATAAAGAACCTTTTTTAGGATGAGAGCTACTTTCAAAAAATAAAACAAGTCTGGGGCTACTTTTACTCCTCTTTTTTGTGTTTTTGCAGTGTATATATTTAGCACAGTAACATTATTATATGCTGACCTTTAACCTTTGTGTGCTGTTTGGGATGACATGACACATTGGAATAATTTCTTACTTTATCTATATTAAATAGATAAAGGTGTGGTGTGCTATCTCACTATCTCTCTCTCTCCCTCCCTCCCTCCCTCCCTCCCTAGCTCTCTCGCTCTCTCTCTCCTTCTGTCTCGCTCGCTCACAGAGGCCCCTCCGTGGCGATGACGGCTTGCGTAAAAAAACAACAAAAAAAACATATTTGTAAAGTGGGGGACACAAACGGGATTTCGAAAAGAGCGGGGGACATGTCCCCCCTGTCCCCAGTGGAGATTAGGCTCATAACGCCTCATGTGCTGTATAGGCTGTTCAATGGGGCTGATGTGTTGTGTAGATTCTGCCAGAAAGAAAGGTCACACTCCTTGTGAAGTGTGTGGTGAGCTGCCGCTCCACATTGCTTTTCTTCCCGACTGCAACGCTGGTCCCGCAAATCAAGCAAGAACATGATTGGTCGATATTCATTGTGGGGGTGGGGGGAGGAGGGTGTTAGATAGATATAGAGTTGAAGTAAGTAGATAGAGTTCGCTATGATTGAGGTTTCCTTTATGCATAGGGTAGATTCTTTTAATTACATTTCCTTTTTTGTTTTGTGTATTTTATACATTTTGAATTTGCTTGGCGAGCTATTTTTAGAACATGCCCACGGGCGACTCACGTTGCCCCGCGGGCGACTCACGTTGCCCCTGCGGGCGACTAAGTGCCCGCGGGCACCGTGTTGGATACCCCTGCTCTAGATGCTACAGGTAATGTTGCACCCAAAGTCCCAGTTCAGACCAAAAGAGTGCTTTATTACTGCCTCACTCTTCCTGGAGGTGGTCAGCAAGTACCTCCCCTCCCAGTCTGTGAAATGCTGACTAGTGAACACTCCATACCACCAATCACATTCTGGCTAATGCAGTTCCTCCGCAAACTGTCACAGTACACTAACATAGAAGTACATCAGGTAGAAACAGACTACAGCTGGCCCTGCTCCCAAGTGTTCTCCTTTCTTTTAACAAAGAGAGCATTGTCTGTTCCTTGGACAGGGCTTTCTGTTCAAAGCTGAAGTCATGGAAGGAAATCCGAATGTTGACAGTGTTATACATTTGCTCTGCACACGTGCTGAAAGCTGTAGCTCAGTCGAAGGGAGAAGAACTGCAGACAAGGGTTTGAAGGAATTTGCAACATTTGCATTTGCCAGGTTGCAAAATGCTACTTCAAAGACCACAGCACTACAAATCTTCCGCTCACTGTGCACTGTGTTGATTGGAAAGCACAATTCCAATACTGTCCTGATCCATCTGAAGGCCATGAAGGACTTCAGAGAAGAATGCAGGATTCCCGACATGGAAGAGGGGGACAAGTTAGGAGACAGCCCCTTAGCTCCGGAGGAAGATGATGAAGGAAGAAGAAATGCCCACACAGCTGTTGGCAGATCTCCCTTCACTATGAGTTTAGGAAGGTCATGGAGGAGGTCATGGAGAGCAGGAGGTCATGGAGGAAGTACAGGGAGAGCTGGGAGAACAGGAGGTCATGGAGAGCAGGAGGTCATGGAGGAGGTACAGGGAGAGCAGGAGGTCATGGAGGAGGGACAGGGAGAGCTGGGAGAACAGAAGGTCATGGAGGAGGGACAGGGAGAGCTGGGAGAACAGCAGGTCATGGGGGAGGGACAGGGAGAGCTGGGAGAACAGGAGGTCATGGGGGAGGGACAGGGAGAGGGAGAACAGGAGGTCATGGAGGAGGGACAGGGAGAGCTGGGAGAACAGAAGGTCATGGAGGAGGGACAGGGTGAGCTGGGAGAACAGGAGGTCATGGAGGAGGGAGAGGGAGAACAGGAGGTCATGGAGGAGGGAGAGGGAGAGGGAGAACAGAAGGTCATGGAGGAGGGACAGGGAGAGCTGGGAGAACAGGAGGTCATGGAGGAGGGACAGGGAGAGGGAGAACAGGAGGTCATGGAGGAGGGACAGGGAGAGCTGGGAGAACAGGAGGTCATGGAGGAGGGACAGGGAGAGGGAGAACAGGAGGTCATGGAGGAGGGACAGGGAGAGCTGGGAGAACAGAAGGTCATGGAGGAGGGACAGGGTGAGCTGGGAGAACAGGAGGTCATGGAGGAGGGAGAGGGAGAGGGAGAACAGGAGGTCATGGAGGAGGGACAGGGAGAACAGGATGTCATGGAGGAGGGACAGGGAGAGGGAGAACAGGAGGTCATGGAGGAGGGACAGGGAGAGGGAGAACAGGAGGTCATGGAGGAGGGACAGGGAGAGGGAGAACAGGAGGTCATGGAGGAGGGACAGGGAGAGCTGGGAGAACAGGAGGTCATGGAGGAGGGACAGGGAGAGCTGGGAGAACAGGAGGTCATGGAGGAGGGACAGGGAGAGGGAGAACAGGAGGTCATGGAGGAGGGACAGGGAGAGGGAGAACAGGAGGTCATGGAGGAGGGAGAGGGAGAACAGGAGGTCATGGAGGAGGGACAGGGAGAGGGAGAACAGGAGGTCCTGCCTTGCCCCCGGGCCGTCCGCCCGAGTTCCCCTCCTTGTTCTCTGCCTTGCCCCCGGGCCGTCCGCCCGAGACCCGTCCTCCAGACCCCCTCCACCCACCCTGCTGGACTTTGTTTTTTGGGACGTCTGGGATCCGTCCCTTGAGGGGGGTTCCTGTCACACTCCTAGGTTTATGTCACGCTTGTATGTTTGGGTGTTTGCTGTCATGTTTTCTTCCTGGGTTCTGGTCTGGTCCTTCTCCCTGTGTGTCTCCTCCGGTCGTTAGTTTCCCTGGTGTGTCTCGTTGTCTGATTGTGTTCACCTGTGGCCCTTGTGTTTCTCCTCCCTGCCCGGCTTCTTCTCGTCTCGTGATTACCCCTCCCTGTATTTAGTCTTGTCTCTTCCTGTGTTCAGTGATGGTTCGTCTTGTGATGACCCCTCCCTGTATGTAGTCTCTTCCTGTGTTCAGTGTTGGTTCGTCTCGTGATGACCCCTCCCTGTATGTAGTCTCTTCCTGTGTTCAGTGTTGGTTCGTCTTGTGATTACCCCTCCCTGTATTTAATCTTGTCTCTTCCTGTGTTCAGTGTTGGTTCGTCTTGTGATGACCCCTCCCTGTATTTAGTCTCTTCCTGTGTTCAGTGTTGGCTCGTCTCGTGATTACCCCTCCCTGTATTTAGTCTTGTCTCTTCCTGTGTGCAGTGTTGGTTCGTCTTGTGATCACCCCTCCCTGTATGTAGTCTCTTCCTGTGTTCAGTGGTGGTTCGTCTTGTGATGACCCCTCCCTGTATTTAGTCTCTTCCTGTGTTCAGTGGTGGTTCGTCTCGTGATGACCCCTCCCTGTGTTTAGTCTCTTCCTGTGTTCAGTGGTGGTTCGTCTCGTGATGACCCCTCCCTGTATTTAGTCTCTTCCTGTGTTCAGTGGTGGTGCTTCTTTTGTTCGTGACCTAGTTCACCGTGGAGTGTTTTGTTTGTTCAAGTCATATATTAGATAAGAGCCCTTGCAATAAAGGTATTATCAAGTGTTCTCTGCGTCTGAGTCCTACCTGCTTCAGTCTGCGTATCATTAAGAGCCAGCATGCGGGACCGGCTTTACAAGGTTTTGGAGAGTAACACAAGTGTAATGTGTAACGTTCATGTACGCGACTCTAGGATTTGTAGTCTTTCTAGTTGCGTATTTTTCATAGTCTTATATTTCAACAGTTTTAAGACAAACTGTGACTTTTTGACAAGGAAATGATTTGTTAAGATTGACAAACATCATGTGTAATTCATGGCACAATTCAAACAGCTCTCTCTCTCTCTGCTCGGGAACAGCTGATTGCTGCACGGCGATCAGCTATGTAACACAAACATAATAAATCATTGGATAGTGTTTCTCAAATGAAGGGGGAAAATAATGAAATAAAGTAAAGTATTAAGACTCAGTGCGAGTTATTACTTCCTTCAATAATACACAGACATTGCAGCACATCGTGTCACGTCTTTGCACAGCCTTTCTCAGCAGCAGAGTAATGTGTTGGAGAACCTTTGTTTCCTCCTGACAGCTCACTTAAAGGTATACTCAATTCAACTAGCATGACCTCAGTTACATATAGTATTGCCAAAGCTCTGTATAGTTGCAACATCTATACAAAATATAAATATACAATATTCCCCCTTGTGGCCAAAGGCAGACACAACTCTTGTCTTCCGATGTATGCTTGAGTGTAGCAAAATGTAGCTCAGTGACTATTTTGTCAACCAAACATAATAAAACAATACATATTTTAGTAAACGGGACATTATAATCTCCACACATTAACTCTATATTTGTCTCTGCCATGGGGCCAAAATGAAACGAAATAAAATAAACAATATATAGGGGTTGCTTCTTCTCTGAACTTCTATATACTGCATCCCTCCATATCAAATAAACCATAAACAAATACATAAAGTCGTGTTCACTGCAGCGATCTATTTTACACACAAAACTATATGAACACTTGGTGATATACAGGTTTCTCCTGGAGACCAAGGGAAGACAGGCTTCTCCGGTTTTTTCAGCCTTTGTTATCATTTTGATAATTAAAATGATGTATTCTTGTCTGTGGTTGTTTTGGCGTTTAGGGCATACAAGGGGTGTAACATTATTTGAATACCAAAACGACATTGAAATAGAGTCTAGTGTTACGTTCCCTACTGGGCTAGGGGAACCAAAGGGAAGCAACACAGACCAGAATGGGATTGGTAATAATTATAAGTGGCTTTATTATAAACGGATTAAACAAATGCCAGGCAGGCAGCCTGAAACAAACAAAAATGCCAAACAGATTGTCTAATAATCAACAAAAAGAGAACTCCAAAAGAGAGTTTTACAGCTTATCCAGCGTAAGAAGTATTACCCAAACGGGAAAACAAAACCTCACGTTAAACGTGGTACAAGTAAAATGAAAAGGCTGCACAAAAACACAGCTGCTGCTAACCGACAGGCGTTAACCGCTGAGCTAACCTGGGTCTTCTGTTATACACCCAAGACTGAACACCCCGCTAAGCAGTATAACTAAGCACAGAGGATTCACAGTATTATGAGCACAACGAGTAAGCATAGCAAGAGGCTAGAGGCGTCTGTCTAACAACACAGAGCCTCTAGATCAGGGGTCACCAACCTTTGTTAGGATGAGAGCTACTTTAAAAAAATAAAACAGGTCGGGGGCTACTTTTACTTTTACTCCTCTTTTTTGTGTTTTTGCAGTGTATATATTTAGCACATTTTAACATTATTATATGCTGACCTTTAACCTTTGTGTGCTGTTTGGGTCTGTGGGACCCGTTTTCAGTGTTTACTAAAATAACATTTATTCAATTTAATTATTTGAACCTGCTTTATTTGGAGGTGGACCTCACCTCCTCTTGGGGGGTCCGGGGGCATTCATCAATCTGGTGCACTTTGGGCACAACATGAATTTATGGATACAGCTCTCAACACTCAGATGAAAGGGAGCTGTATACTTTTCAATAATCCAATCATCTTTAGAATATGATCACAAGCAATATAACAAATCATTTAAACTTGTTTATTCTGATCGTATGTTACCTAGTTAGCATTCTTTCTTTTTCGCTATGCATATTTTACTAATCACTCCCCTTTTAAACTCTCTCTCTCTGTGGCGATGACGGATTGCGTTAAAATATTATAATAAACATATTTGTAAAGTGGGGATTTCGAAAAGAGCGGGGGACATGTCCCCCCTGTCCCCAGTGGAGATTACGCCATGCGTGTGTGTGCGCGTCAAGTGGTATATATATATGCAAGTTACAACACACAGAGTAAAACTCTGCCCCTCATGTGTTGTATAGGCTGGCATGATAGGCTGTTCAATGGGGCTGATGTATTGTGTAGATTCTGCCAGAAGGAAAATCGGCGGTGAGGTGCCACATTGCTTTTCTTCCTGACTGCAACGCTGGTCCCGTAAATCAAGCAAGAACGTGATTGGTCGATATTCATTGTGGGGGTGGGGGGGGGAGGGTCAGGGCTCGACATTAACGACTGCCCGATGGCTCGGGGCCATCTAGTATTTAGCTCGGGCAATGAAGCCTCACCTGCTGGTTGCCCGATCGGGCAATCTATTATGCCAGTATCATGCAGCTCGCGGATCCAGTAATGAGTGACCCGACAGTAAAACAAAACATACCTATAACTAGTTCAGGTAGTTTGAGAGGTAATTCAAATGTGATATTCCAAACTGAAGTGTGTTTTGTCCACTCACAGCTGCATGTGATTATGCAGAGCTGCGTGTCGACTCGTCAGCAGCAGCTGATCTCTCTCTCCTGTCAGATTAGACTTCACTCGCGTTTATGTCCATATCGATCAGATCCAGCTAGTTCTAGCTAATGATAGGACCAGTGGCGACTGGTCATTAGGGGCAGGTGGGGCTGTGTCAGCAGAAAGTATTGATAAAATAATGATTACAAAAAAATGCAAAAGTAAAAATATATAAAATATATTTTATCATGTTTAATCATCTGATTCGTCTGTACATTGCTGTTTTAGTCTGTGCTCTTCTAATTAGTGTCTACAGTGTGTGCCTATTGAGCTGTTTAGAGCCATGTGGGACAAAACCTGATCCTGCCCCTCCCTCTCCCTGTTTAAGTCAATGGTGACTGTAAAAACGACACTGCGCATGCTCAGAGTATTGCCCTATTTAATGTGTGTGGCAAAAAAATAATGACCATAGGGGCAAAGTCCTGCCATCCCCACCATACGTCATCTCACATAATTCAGAGCTGATTGGCTGTAAGTATGTGTGCCGCGAAAAGTGTGGTGTGTGTGAAGAGGAGACGAGAGAGCTGCAGTGACGCGTCCTAAAACCCGGAAGTAAACTGCGCATGGCTTCCCTCTACCTAAAAGCAATGAGATTTCTCCATAGGATTTTAGAAAATAGCTCAAAATAAGGTCTGTGGGAAACGTAGCTGTTAGATAAATGTACGTTTTGTCTACCCTACTTTTATAATTTTCGAATCATAAATCTGTTGATTAGATTAGATTTATGATAGACTTTTGAAACTACAAGAATATACGGAGGACTTTTACAAAAAAGTAATAGCGATTTTTGTCCAGAAGGATAGGCAAATGGACTTCATCTTCATGTCAAGGTAAGACTGCAATTTTATTGAAAATGGGATCTTACTAAGAGAGAACAATTCAATATTTAAATGATACAATTACATTTTTTTGGGTATCCTTTTGTTGAACTGTCTGTTTAAAATTAATTGAAGCATCAGACAACAAAATCTTTTGAAAATAATATTATATTTTGATTTAGGTCAAAATATAATATTTGTAAACCTGAAGAGTCAGTGGCAGTGCCTCACCAGCCATGAACCTCACTGCAGAAGCTCATATATAGACATCTAAGTTTTTTGTGCCCCACCACTTTTGTACATATAGAAACGCCACTGGATAGGACTACCTGCTTATGAAAAGACACCTAAACAATAAGCGTCGCTATGCAACCGGGTGAGTCCACAAAGTATAGCGCAGCATTATGCATTTGTTTACATACCCACCGGAACCCCGAGGCATTACCAACAGATCAACGCACAATCAACCCATACAGGACATCTCTTTCTCCACATTAAGTGTTAGATATTAGAATTGACTATTCTTGTCTGTCACATAAGTGGCGCAACTGATGCGGTATTGCTCTAAAGGGAAATCATTTTGACCGAAGAGATTTAGATTTGCTGGCTAACGGGAACTCTGACGTCGCCATTTTGTGTGCTTCGCGGATGCGATCGGCTCCTCTCCAGGGGCGGTTCTAGGGGGGGCAGTGCCCCCCTAACATTTTTTTTAAAAAAATCTATATTTTCTGGTACTCGGTTTGCCAAAAACCACAGGATTTTGTTGCTGTAATGTGAGATTGTGCAGACACCCTTATGTAAAGTAGAGATGTAACTGTTCATTGCCTTTATTTTTATATTAATATGGTGTTAGTGCAAACATTGCACTATAACTTAAGCTGAAGCTAACAGTAATAACTATAAAATAAATAAGTGTACTGAAACAAATACCAATAACTGTATTGTATTGTTTTCTTATGCGCAATTACTTCATACTGTCTAGTTCTCTTTTTCGTCCTGCATTTATTGTGCCCCTCTCAGAAAATAACTGGCCCCCCCCAGTCAAATTGGTCGAGAACCACCACTGCTCCTCTCGACTGCTGCTCGGTCAGCTTTCGGATGAGGAGGCATTCATTCGACCAATTTACAGTAGATAACATTACAAACATTTTTAACAGGTGACATAATAGTGTAAATAATGTTTGTTTTGGCAGTTATAACTGAATGTAATGTTTTCTACTTTTTTACATCTGGGAAGGCATTTGCCTTCATCAGATGGAAAGTGTCTTGACCAACAACTTAAGTATTTCTTATAGCTATGCAGGGCATGCAAGCGAGCAAACACAAACAAGAACAAACAAACAAGTGCAATGAAGAATAAAATTGAAATTGTACAATATAATATTGTGGTGGTTCATCTTATAATTCAGTCTAGAGAATGCACCAGACAGCATCTAAGACCTGCACACATCTAAATGTTCTAGAGGGAGGCCCCCCCCAAAACCTTTGTGCGTCATTTCGTCCACGCGCATTTTTCAGGGCAATCTCTATTGGGCTCAGGGCCATCTGTAAATTAGCTTAGATGGCCCGTGGGCACCGTGTTGGCTACCCCTGCTCTCGAATTATCTCCGTCCCCGGCTTTTGTACTCCTCCCCCGGAAGATGTGCCGGAAGCAGGCAGGGATTGGATGACGTCGGTCCAATCACCTCTTCGGATGGTACAAGGGCGGGACAGCCAATGACATCGGGGCAACCGTACAGCTCATTTGCATGCACACACACACACACACACACACACACACACACACACACACACACCAGAGTTCCCGTTAGCCGGTAATTACCGGACTACGACCAGTAAAATATGCTGAAGACCGGCAAATCTAAATCTCTGGTCAAAGTGTCCGTTCAAAATAATTTCCGCTTAGCGCAACACCACTTCAGTTGCGCAACTTGCACCATTTATCTGACAGACAAAAGAGTGTGTGACAGACAAGAATAGTCAATTCTAATGTCTAACATGTAATGTGGAGAAAGAGATGTCCTGTATGGGTTGATTGTGCGTTGATCTGTTGGTAATGCCTCGGGGTTCCGGTGGGCATGTAAATAAATGCATAATCCTCCGCTATAGTTTGCGGCCTTACCCGGTTGCATAGCGACACTTATTGTGTAGGTGTCTTTTAATAAGCAAGTAGTCATATCATTAGCTAGAACTAGCTGGATCTGATCGACATGGACATAAACGCAAGTGAAGTCTAATCTGACGGGAGAGAGATCAGCTGCTGCTGACGAGTCGACATGCAGCTCTGCATGATCAGTGGTGAGCGGACAAAACACACACTTCAGGTTAGAATATCACACATAGCTATTGTTATTACCTCTCAAACTACCGTAACTAGTTATAGATATGTTTAGTTTCACTGTCGGGTCACTGATCTGCGAGCTGCATGATACTGATGAGCTGTCAGGAGAGGGAGAGAGCGCTCCGTTTATTATTCCTGTGTTATTAAGTTACTGTTCACTTTTGAATAATGTAGTTAATCTACAATGATTAGTTTAATATTGAATCATATCAATTTGTTTTAAAGCTCAATAAATAACAAAGAAGACCTTTGACCGGCACTTTTCTAATTTTGTCCGGAAGATTTAAACTTTAACGGACATGTTGACCGGCGAAAAAATATTCTATTCTATTCTGACACACACACACAACAGAGTTAAGAGGACCAGGAAGGCAGCAGCCGCAACTGCGTAGCTGTAACATTACTGGGTTATTTGGTGATAACTACCAAAGTAAAGTAACTTCAGATGCAGACGTCACGTAGCTCCTCAGACGAGAGGGGTGGCGACAAGAGTGTCATGTTACTTCTCTCGCGACATAGTTCACGGCATGGTAGGCGACGATCGACATGATTGGTTGCTCAGTGAGTTCGTTCTTTGGCACAAATCACACCTCATACTTGGCAACTCTGCAGAATTATATGGGTGACGTCACGGACACTACGTCCATTTATATATCCAGGGTGTTTCTCAATCTCGAGTAAAGCTGCTCCAGAGCCACTATTTCAAGCATACTACGTCATCAAGTGCCGCCGAAATACTGTTCCAATGTCCAGCATAATTGGAATTCTACCGAGCCCGGCGTACTCCGTTTGGAGAAATGTCGAGGCTGCACATGTGTAGGTCTTAAAGTCCCCACAATGCTTTGCGCACGGACCAATTTCCCCAAATCTGTGGCGGAAAATGTAAGGCGGGGCCTCTCATATGACGCACACTTGTTAGCCTGTTCCACTCTGTTTTCCGAATGCCAGGAAGTATTCGTGCCTCGTTTCTGAAGCAAGATGCTCGGAAGACATGTGCTACCAAGCAAGCGTACTCGAAATTGAGAAACACCCACAGTCTATGGTGTGAACACAACTGATGGTCTCAAACACATTAAGAAGGCAAGTAATTCCACAAATTGACTCTTGACAAGGCACACGTGTTATTGAAAACCATTCCAGGTGACGACCTCATGATGTTGAGTGAGAAAAGCTGTCATTAAGGCAAAAGGGGACTACTCTAAAGAATCTAAAATATAAATCATATTCTCGATTTTTTAACACCTTTTTGTTTACTCGATAATTTCTAGTTCTTTTATAGTTTTGATGTCTTCAGTATTAATTTACAAAGTAGAACACATTTTAAATAAACAAAAGCCATTGAATGAGAAGGTGTGTAAGACAGTACAAATACACACAGGTGAACACATGCACATGCCAGACATCTGCACTTCACTCATAACAGCAAAATAACCTTTCAGTGACTTTAACACACACTGTGTGTTCCTGGACACACCACAAGTCTATATTTTAAAAATGACATGACCATAATAACACACATCTAAAATATGTATCACTGACTTCTAATTTGTATTACTTTCCATCACTGCATACATTTTTTTTTAAATGTAGATTGTTAAACTATCAACTACTTAAATGGAGTAATTGCTTTTTATATAACTTTAATTTTCTATATCCCCAAAATTAAAAAACAAATATTATTTTCACCCAAATGCATTTATTTTAAAATACACGTACGTTTCTGTCTACTCTATATGATTTAGGAGTTCACGTTTTTTTTAGCACGAGACAAAAGCTTCTCCGGTCTCAGCAGTTCACTGTATGTTCTCTGTCAGAGCGGCCGTAAACCATGGATGTATAATTAGAACCCGCCTTAAACAAACTCTCCCCTAGTCTCACGCCAAGGACCGACACTGGAGACATCGAAAGCCGTCCGGGAGAAACTGTGCACACTCAAGGAAGTTTCCTATCCTTAAAACCGTGTAGGGCGCATCCACCTGCTCACTCAGAAGGAACAAAAGTTCCCTTGAGCGCTCACTGGTAGACTAAACACTCTGGAATCAAAAGTATATTTTCTTACCGGGAGGGTGGGTAGAGACTGTTTCTCTGAGGGTTTGTAGTCCGGCAGACTCATCCTGACGTGTCTAGCTGCTAACTGCTCTGCAGGTGGGAGGCAGGGGGCGTGGCCTAACCCAGACATAATGCTTTATTGCAGAGAAGATGAGTCACTCGGTAATCAAATCTTCGACTCCTGTTATAGCCTTTTTCTGAGTCACGTTTGATAGACCTGGTGAACGCGACGCTATAAACGTGCCGACTGATAACATTCACTCAACTCTTTTTACGCTGTGGGTGTTGTTAAGTTCGACCGCTCAGTGGGAATTCAATGTTGAGCGTCATGGTTTCACATGTATGGACGCTCTTAACGGTTATAAACATACAGATGCTGTACTTAAAATATATACACTAGAATGATTGCTTTTGCTGGTTTTATGAATGAAGCAATACTTCATTTGATCTTTATAGAAATTTGTGAAAATGGTCATTTTGAGTCTCGATTTAGGGACAGAACGGTAGTTTCTATAGCCTACCAAAATCTAAGCAGTAACTAACCTTGAAGCTAAGCTGACATTGTGGCACATTTCAAGCCATTCCTGAAAAATCCAACCGTATAAGATACATAGAAATGTATGAATAATAATGGTCCTTGTGCGCAGGGGTTCCAGTGCTACAGTATGTCACGCCCCTTCGACAATGTGTGACTTGTTCTATTGGGTTGCATGATCTGATCATGTAGACATTTTAAATTGTCTTTGATCATGACGATGAAATGACAATGCTTCTCTACGGGGTCTACTGCACAGATTGAATGCATTTTGAAAATAGTGAAAATATTTCACTATTTGGTTCAAAAGGAGCTTATCCTAGCATTAAAAACATTTGAGGAACCAGACAACTTTAGATGCAATTCACCAATGCATGTGTAGTAAAGTGACAAAACTTTAAGTGTATTTTCCATATTTTATTGTTTTTGTACACAAAAAACAGATCTTGCTTCCATCTTGTAGAACACTCCAAAACCTGAAAAAGACAAAACGATGCATAATGAATACATGAATAATGGTGCATCCATTTCTTCATGACGGTACAATGAAAAGTCAAGCCCTCTGATGATTGGGCCCAAAGGTACAACTCAATGTGAACAGGTTCAGCTTTTCATGGGAAAAACTCATTTTGTTGAGCTTAATTTATAATTTAATTTCTTTTTAAATATGGATCCACCTTGCTCTGGTCAGTAGGTTATTTTAAGGCCATTATTTAGAGGCACTAGATTCACTTTTCCTAAATCATTTCAACCAGGTTTGTGTGCGCCTTCTCAGACAAATGCCTCGATGTCTTCACTTGAAAAGACTCCCTGCTCTGAGGAACTGCAGCAGAACCACAGAACGTGACTCTGAAGCAGTAACCACCAGACCAGAAGAAGTCCAGCTCCGACTCGTCATCGTCTCATCACTGAAGGGCCAAGAACTGAGGATCACTCTTGTCTTTATTGCTAGTATACTGATTTTGAAAAGATCTCCAAAATAAGTGGACACCCAATTATTCTCCCACCTCTGAAGCCTGCAGTATGCACACTGAACTAAGGCTCAGGTATGTGCTCACCCTCTCATGCAGTGGGTACGGGTGTTCCCTGGGGCATGGCGGGCGCCTCTGGCTTGGCCCCCTTCTGCTCTGACATGGGTGTGGTGGGCAGGTGCTCATCCTTGGGCTCCACAATGCTGACGTGGTCGGGCAGGGGCTTCTTGGGGCCGATCTTACCGCTGGGGTCCCAGGGCAGCATGATCTTGACCTTGATGCCAAGCACACCTGAGGATGAGAAGCACAGCAATAAAGATTAGCACATCCACAGAACACAAACGCCTTAATGAGATGATGCACTTTCTTTGCCATTTCTTGTAAATACACTTCCAGCTTTGACCCTTCTCAGACAAATGCCTCGATGTCTTCACTTGAAAGGACTCCCTGCTCTGAGGAACTGCAGCAGAACCACAGAACGTGACTCTGAAGCAGTAACCACCAGACCAGATGAAGTCCTGCTCCGACTCGTCATCGTCTCATCACTGAAGGGGGGGGTCAACCAAGACTCTCAAGCCTTGTACATGCATACATTTTATTCTCAAAAATAGACATGGTCTAACAAACTTCCAACAGGTAATATCCCTGTTGGTGATTCATAAAGTATATCTTCTGTACCAGAGTTCATTTTTATGGTTTCAGTAACAGTCGGGTTTTAAAATGGCAAATGTGTCGAAATATTTCCAAAGCGATCTAGTGAGTAAGTGCTTCTTCAGCATTGTGTTGGTGTGCCGGAGCGTTCCTCACCCTGCCTCAGCAGGACGTGGCGCACTGCCGTGTCCACGTAGTAGTTGACGGGGTCTCCGCTGTGGATCATCAGACCATCCACAAACTTCATGGACTTTGCCCTCTGACCCCTCAGCTTGCCAGAGACCACAACCTCGCAGCCCTTAGCCCCGCTCTCCATGATGAACCTCAGAACACCATAGCACGCCCTGAAGGGGAGAACAAAGAGAATGTCATTACATGCTGTTTTCACTCTACCTCTCATTTTTGAGCACGCCATTTCAAATGACTGTTTCTCTCGTCTCTCTCTGTGTTTGAATCTATCGTGCTGACTCATGGACTGCACTAATTTGATTGGCTGAGTTGCATCACCCCCTTAACACATTAAACAATAACTTTTTAAAAAAATGTCAACATCGTGGATAACTGCTTATATGCTCCCGGCAACACTGAGCGTCAACTTTGCCTCCTCATTACTCACCCCTACTTTAGAGAACAATGAGTCTGCGCCTTTGATGCGCACAGGCGGACGATGCAACGTAGACAGGAATAGACGCAGATCATCCTCTGGCTGCAGCCTTACCGGCACTTGCTTTTGATCAAAGTCAATGCGGAAAACCCGCACTCACAGGTAGGTGGAGGCGAAGGGAATGAGCACTTTGACAGCCTTTTTGGCGAGGTCTCCACAGACAGCCAAAAGTGTACAAGTGACACGTTTTCTGCCACACGCCGTCTCCTCTCTCACTTTAGGTAACTCCACTACAGATCGATCCATGTTGTCGCTCGCATAAAGTTAACCAGCTAGATTTCACTGTTTCTCGTTATTTTTTTCGCACGCAGCGCCCCCCCTGAAGCTCTCTGGCGCCTCCCACTTTGAAAACCGCTGATCTATACTAAACAATTGTAACCAGTTTCTTTCCACTCGTTTCACCACTATGTTATGTTCATGTACACTTTGACCCTTCTCAGACAAATGCCTCGATGTCTTCACTTGAAAGGACTCCCTGCTCCGAGGAACTGCAGCAGAACCACAGAACGTGACTCTGAAGCAGTAACCACCAGAACAGAAGAAGTCCTGCTCCGACTCGTCATCGTCTCATCACTGAAGGACACAAACTGACCATGAACAAACAAGCTTCTGACGGATGAACCCGTCACTTCAATAGAAATGCATCATATTTGCAGCTTGTGAGGATCATATCGGTTTCTACCCTTGTTCTTGTCAGTCGTGTTTTCTATTATGTTGATCTCATTAGTTTTCCTTATTCAATTTAAAGAAAAAGGTGTGTTCATGTCTGCATGTTTTTGTAAAATTGTGGACGGCAACCATTATTTGTTTAATTTGTACCACTATCCCCAGCAGATGTTTTCAGAATAGCGAAGGTAGACATGTTGAACAGTTATGGAAGAGACGGCACTTGTTACCTGCGGACAGCCAGGCCTCCCAGCAGCTTGTAACGCAGAGACTCTGCCTGGGCGATGGCGCACAGCCCACGGGTGGCAACCTTCTCAGCATACAGCTAACAGGGGGAGAAAGGCACAGGTTAAAGGTCAGACATCCTGACCATGGAAAACTGCAGGTAAGGGCCCAAATATCTCTTGGACCCATAGATGAGTGAGTACCATTGTTTTAATGTCATTAAAAACCAGACATGAATTTGCTATGTTTTTCAGACTTGATCGCATCCTTCGCTCTAAAATACAAAATCTTAACACTACTCTGAGATTATACACTTTCTTGTAAATACAATTCCAGCTTTGACCCTTCTCAGACAAATGCCTCGATGTCTTCACTTGAAAGGACTCCCTGCTCTGAGGAACTGCAGCAGAACCACAGAACGTGACTCTGAAGCAGTAACCACCAGAACAGAAGAAGTCCTGCTCCGACTCGTCATCGTCTCATCACTGAAGGTTCTCAAGCCTTGTACATGCATACATTGTATTCTCCAAAAATGTGCATGAGTCTCAATATTTAATTGCATTAACTATCAATTGTAGAAGTGTTTAGTGTGATATGTTTGATTGTTTTGCAAAAATAGGCCAATGGAATCCAGTTCAGTGTGGGCTGACGGGCTCCACTGACCGTGTTAAAAGTAAGGGGTTTAGCAGAAAAGTCAACATTTATTTTTGCTAGCCACAAGCATGTACTAATTTGTATGATTTGATGCAATAAATCAATGACTGCATAATGAATATATTTTTCTTTACTAAACCATATAATACTTTTGTCACCGCAAAAGCCTGTTACTTTAGTGTAATTATGTGGAATACTCATTTTTAAATGTAATATTGTCATTACTGGCTGTATTTTGCACTACTAAATACTGTAACATTATTTGTAAAACAGCACAACATATACTTTTTACCATTTACTAATGGCTGCTAGTTCTCTTTAATTAGTGCTGCTCATCTTTTTAACCTGAATGTGTACTTACTAGGATGTACTCTTATGTCTTATGTCTTGTCTTTATGTCTTGTCTTTGCAGTTAACATTGTACATTACTCCAGTGTGGGACAAATAAAGGATTTCTGTTTGTCATTAAGCCTTCTGTGTTTAAATATTTGAGTGGGCACTTTACTTGTAACTGCATTTCCCTTACCTCCACGCTGCCCTCTGGGAAGCCGAACCTCTTCTGGACCACAGCGGTCAGCTCTCTGATACGACGACCCTTCTCACCCAGAACATTCTGGGTCCTGAAGACAAGTTAAACACTCATTACACTGTAGTCCTATGCATACTAGTTAGCAGTCAAAAGCATCAAGTCTAACATTTGGTCATTAAAAGTTTGGTTTAGAATTGCTGAAAATCATTAGCAGGCCATTGTCATGCTGTTTTCTGAGCACATGTTACTCTTGTCAAAAAATGCACAGGAATATTTACTTAAACTAAAATGTATTTTAAAATCATACTACAGCGTAGTGTACAACTACTGCTTAGCTGTTGTGGTACTACACAACAGAAGCGAACACATACACAGGTATTGTGTTCCTGTGAAGTTTGTCAAGAATCCAATAATGGTAACATTTTCTGTAGTGATATTGACTGTTAAAAGAGGTCAAACACAAAACATTACTAGCGGTGGATGTACCTTGTTTGAATTTTAACAAGGTTGAAGTAAATCCCGTAAAAGCATGTTCTCAGGTTACGCTTGGGAAGCCTCATCCATCTATTCAACACATTATGATCGGTTTCTCCGCGTTCACGTTAAAACGTGGTTACATTTAGCAGGCAATGTTCTGCTATAACCCTTCTCAGACAAATGCCTCGATGTCTTCACACAAGAGGACCCCCTGTTCTGAGGAACTGCAGCAGAACCACAGAACGTGACTCTGAAGCAGTAACCACCAGAACAGATGAAGTCCTGCTCGGACTCGTCATCGTCTCATCACTGAAGGACACAAACTGACCCTGAACAAACAGGTCTACCTGAGAAACCCAAAGCTCTGTACAACAGATAGGTCAATAGTAAAAACGATTAAAAAAAAACTGCACTCACCTTGTGGCCAGGATGATGATCTCAGTCCTGGTTGGGGTCACACGCACCTCCACTCCGGAGTAGCCATCCTCAGCAAGCTCACGAGTCAGGAACTCGTTCAGCTCTGCCTTGAAGATACCGTCTGCCACGAACTGAGGAGAGGAAAGGGTCAGCTTACACATGCTAAATAATGATTTCACAGAGGTAAAACATTCGTCTTAATAGTGGCTCGAGCCAAGGAGCGAATGGGAAGAGGTGCTCGTTTAAAGACTTAAAAAAAATAGAAATGGGGGGAAATCTGAGACACAAACACTGCACATGCAGCGATTACGTGAGTTAGTAACAGGAAAGGGAAATACACCACACATTTTATAGAGAAGTAGATATCAAATAAACCCCCAGCATTTATTATTATATTCCAACTCTAGTCAGCTGCGAATACCCTTTTATATTTTACATTCACTTATCAAAATATTGAAACCACATGTCAGATCCGTAGACACTGGACTACGTTTCTACGGTCAGTCATTAGTATCATAATGTGCGTTGATATAAATCAAACTTTGTTACTTTATAAATATGCAATGATCACAATTTAAAAAACGACGATCTATTTAGAGTTTCTAAACTTCTTTCTATCTCATTTGACCATGAAGCTAACTCATCAAGCTAACCCTATTCAAAGACCTCAAACACATGACCGTTTCGAGTAAGCAGATATATAAGGTTGTAGAGTGTTGAAATTGCTCTGAAAATATCCCCGTTGTGTTTTAATGAGAAGACCAATCGTATCTGGAGGTACCGGTTTGTGACTCGTCGCAGATCGCGGCGGACGAAGCCATGCTAGCTAGCCAAATGAGGAGGACGCAGCACCAGCAGTATCTGGATCAATCCTCTCCTTATCGGGGGTGGACCGGTACCACACACACCAGTATGTAGCGTGGAGAACTGTATCCACACCGACATTACACTATTTCTATGTAAACTGTCTGACTGAGGGTGTAAAACAGGATAAAATTGTGCTAACCTTCCTCTTCTTGGAGATTTGCACCGCCATCTTCGGAAAGGCCGTTGACAGGAAAGGACCTTAACAATAAGCGGAAATGAATTTATACCTAAACGACTGGTTTCCGGTGACGCCATGCCCAGTGTGCTGCTAGGACTTGTAGTTTTTTTTTAATGAAGCAACCCTCTTCATTTCTATGCTGGTAGGTAGCTAGATACCCCCAAACTAAATATTAAATTGTCTTTGCAACGTGTTCACTTTCGGAAACCTTTATTTGCAAACTTTGCAATGGACAGAGTATGAGCAAAACAAACATAACCGAAAACTTCCTGTCGCCTTTGGTTGTTTTATTTTTGAATTCATTCGCTGGAAGTCTGGGTAGGGTATTTTCCTGTCTTGACAGAAGCTTTAGAGACCTATGTTTTTAGACCCATGTCCTCCAGTGGTCACAGTGAAGAACTGCAACACTACATTATTACACTACATTAGTTCAAGTTTATTTTATTTTTCTGTGTATTAATGTATAATAATGTCTACAAAGTGCAAATCAAAGAGATTAATAATGGAGGATGATATAGCAGGATTAAGAGGGACGTGTTTATCATTTAGAGCTACCACTTCCCCCGATATGGCTCTATCGTCGGTCTTCATCACATATGACCAGTTACGGCCCGTCCACACTACAGCTTCAAAAAAAGCTTGGAGCTGGGCGGGTCTGGAGCTTGGGGATTTTATTCAAGCAACACGACCAACAACCAATCACATGAATCTCCCGCCCCCGACATACAAAGAAAAAAAACCCGGGGATTTTATGGGAGCAATATATATATAAACTCCCCAAACAGGCGAAAACCTACCAGTTTCACCCACTGTCTCTGCCACCTCCCTCCATGCCTGGTTCCTCCGGTTTGTATCCTGGTAGGTGAAGAGGGTCTGGTCATACAAAACCGGGTGATCGCTACGGCGATAGTTAGTTTCTCCTCCAACTTTTTTTGAAATATAGAAATGAACGGCGGGATGTCTCTCCCAGCGGTTTGATTGGCTACGCTTCAGCTGTCAGATTTTCAGAAACGGGATTTGATTGGCTGGCGCTGGCTACTCCGGCGTCTCCGGCGGAGACGGACCGCTCTGCTACCCACAATTCAGTTCGGCGAAAAAGCGAGGCAACGTGACGTCACCCCATTGAAAGTAAATGGGCAGATTGGAGTTTTCGACACTGTCAACGCTGTAGTGTGGACGGGCCGTTACTCATCTCCACATTTGTTGAACGATGGTTGGCCGACACAGTGGCCTCAGGCCGCTGGTCTTCAGAACTAATGTAGAGGAGGGTGTTCTAAATGGGTTAAAGGTGACATGTCATGCTTTTCCGGTTATTACCCGTCCCCTTGTGTGTTATGAAGGTTTTTATGCATGTAAACGGTGTGCAGAGTCAAAACCCTCAAAGTACACCATGTAGGGAGTAAAACTCTAAAACAGAAAATATCTCCCCAAAACGCCTCGTTGGAGATACGTCATTGTCCATTTGATTCTTCCGGGTACATCATGATGTCATGTGGTCCCCGGAACAAAATGGACCAATCCGTGGAGCCGTTACGTTACGTCCGCGCAGCCGTTACGTTAAGCCCCCGCTGATTGGTCCAAATTGACCAATCCACGGACTTCCTCACACACTCAGTGCAGGCAGCTCTGCTGATCTCTCCTCCCTGGCTGCAGGCTGATAACAGACAGTTGGGATTGCGGTGAAATTCTCTCTGCAGACCCATTCTCACAGCGTTTATCAACCTTTTTCTTACTCAATATCAAGCCACACTTATTGTTTTTACTTCGGCTGTGACTTTGTGTGTGCTCAGGGTGAGTTTGGCTGTGTTTCGCTGTGTTTCGGAGCACACTGGGCTCACAGGGAGGGGGGGCAAGAGCTGCAGCGAGCCGTTTAGCGGAGAGAGTGAATACACATACTTTACAGAGATGCATATGCGAAACCAATGTGAGTTTGGAAAATTGCACAGTATACATCTATTCTAGTAGACCTCAACAATGGAATTATGATCAGTGGAAATGGCCATGACATGTGACCAGGGTTGATGGGGAGATCCATACTGTGACCGGCTGTGACGGTATACTGCCCTCTAGTGAGGGGAGTGAGGAATATGTCAAGTGACATGATAACTTCCAGCCAATGCTTTCAAAGTAAAACTAGGTGATAAAATAGATAAGCAATATAAATTAATTTACAAAAATAATCCTGATATAACTCACATACAAGACGTTATATTTTGTTTCTGGGACATTCACAGCAAGCGAGTGCATTGGGATGATTTCAAGAATAGAATAGAAGCCTTTATTCTCTATAAAATACAATGAAATTACGAATGCCTGTATAACATGCTTAAAAAAACACACACACACACACACACACACACAAAACGGTTTGCAAACAATTAACCCTTTGATACAAGCTATGCATACCCCTTCTAAGGGACAACATGGGTCAAAAATGACCCGTATTGACTTATAATGTTATTTTGTGTATTGAGTGTTTCTATATTTTTGGAAATCCATTTATTTAATCATTTAATATTCCAAGTATTCATTAAATATCTTGTTTTTGATCACCACACATCATTATTTTCAATCAACCTTTCAAAATGTAGGAACTAAAACAGTTTTTGTAGTAATAAATCAGGTTTGCACACATGCAAACATGTGTGCAAGTGTGATAACAATGATAACAAAAACATACTATAATAATTATGTTATCAGTGATTTGGACCAAACAATACATGTGGCTGGGTGGTGTGTGTGTTTGGTCTTTTTAGCCCACATCTTTCCATTGCCCCTGTAATGTGCTTTTTGAGGTGGGGCGTGCCCTCCATGCACCTCTTCATTAACTATATTGACAAAAGTATTGGGCCACCTACACATATCACCTACAGGAGCTTTTATGACATCCCATTCCAAATTCTTAGGCATTAATATGAAGTTGGTCCCCCCTGCAGCTATAACAGCTTCCACTCTTCTGGGAAGGCGTGCTACAAGATTTCGGAGTCTGTCTGTGGGAATTTTTGCCCATTCATCCAAAAGAGCAAGGCTGCAGTCGAATAGTCCATTTAGCTTAGGAACCTTCCCAACGGAGTGAAATGACCCGGAAGTACCTCAGTGGCAGCCATGATAAGTGCCGTTCCAATTCTCTAGACCAGTGGTTCTCAACCTGTGGTACTCGTACCACTGGTGGTACGCCAACTCCCGCTAGTGGTACATGGAGGAATCTGACATTAAAAATATATATATTCTTTTTAATATTTTTATTTTATTTAACCAGATGAAAACATTGAGACAAAATCTCATTTACAATGTTGACTTGGCCAATAAGGCAGCAACGTTACACGTTCTTATAACACAGACATATAAAATACAGAAAACACAACTAAGTAAACAAGACGAAAAGCAGGCACTACATTGTGCACATTTGGGACAGTAAGAAAGGTACACTACTTATTACTGCAAGAGCAGCCAGTGGTAAGGACCTCAGACAACTTCAATTTAAAACAGGCTGTAGGGTTCGAGGCTTGATTGAATAACATTCATTACAAAATAAATCATACTATCAAAATATTACAACGAATGAAAATAAGCTTGAGATAATTGAAACTGTGGTTTGAATAAGTTATAATAGGCTATTGTTGTTTTTAGATTTAGAAACGAAAACATTTTTTACATTTATTTCTGGCGTTGCTAATGACGACCATACTACCCGCGAATGATTAGCGAACGTTGCAAGCAAGCTAAAGAAAGAAGAAAGCTGAATGATGCTGTGAGAGGTACAGAGGAGAATATTACCAGCGAAAGTGAGTGAGGAGGAGGACAGTCATCAACCGAGCACAAGCGCAGGCTCCACCAGCAACGCAACAGTGATATGCACAGCCGCTGTGATGGAGGAGAGAAGTGACTCAGGAAGAAGGATGGAGAGAAGGCTGTGACCGAGGTGAAAAGCTGAAAAAGCACACGCTTGTCCTTAATTGTTATCTTTTTTCATTTCTTTTTTACTTTGCCTCCACAGAAATGGCTATAGCAAACATCAGCAGACTGAAGATGAGCCATTAGCCCTCAGGCTCATCTGCTCCCGGAGGCTTCATTATTATTGGGGAACTGAATTCCCAAGAGGACATTTTCTGTTACAATGTAGGTTGTTGCAGGAGGCCTACATTCAAACTTTGGTACAGGAAATGACATGTGTGTACAGTTGTCATTTGTTGTGTGAGAATAAGTTATTATTTTGTTCTTTATATTCTCACTTGTCGTGTGTGAGTGAGTGAGTGATGAGAGAGAGAGAGAGACTGCCCTTTGTATGTGTAGCACAATAAATAAATAATGTTATTATAAATACATTTGCCTCAGAGTCCTGCATGAACTGTGCATAGACTGTATTTTAACATTGGTCATATGGTGGTACTTGGAGAGTATTTTCTCAGGTGGCACTTGGTGTAAAAAGGTTGAGAACGACTGCTCTAGATGATAGGTGTCACTGTCACTACCCGATCCCTCGCCCTGCCCGATCTGTACTGCGCATGTGCGAGATGGTCCGCCATATTGGAGAACTCCGGACGGCAACCAGGAAGGACACTTGACACAGTGGCTTTTGGCAAAGCTGAAAAATAAAACGAGAGAGAGATTAGTTATTGTTATTACAACGTGACTTCACTATTATTTAACAACTTTCTTTATTGGGTTCTTTTATTTGGGGTTAAGTACATTGTCAGAATAAGTGAGGAATGGATTTAACTTCTGTTAGACAGCCATATGCAGGGTTGGGAGGGTTACTTTGTAAATGTAATCAGTTACTGATTACTGATTACATGGCTCTGAAAGTAATCCGAATACAGTTACAGTTACGTGTCTTAAAAAACGTAACGTAATCAGATTACTTATAGATTACTTTTGGATTACTTTCTTTTTCCATCACAGATAGATGTTTTGGTGAACAGGAGACACAAAAAGCAAAAGGAAACTGAACGTGTTTTTACCGTTTTAATGGCGTATCAAGAGCACAACTAAAACATAGCATCTGAAACGATGTAACAACATAATAAACTTTTTGGAGATGCAGCTTGGGATGTGAGGAGTGAGGGACACGGCTTTGAACGGGCGTGCCGCCTTCTGTCCTGCCAGTGTTGGCAGAACATGAATTAAAATGTCGAACTCGGACTTAATTTTAAGGACATTTCGGCCAGGGGTGTTGAGCTATATTTGTTTAAGCACCGGATTGGCAAAACAGGAGAGTGTGTGCACCAGTCTGCCTTGATCTATGAATTCATGTCCGTGACACTCACAGTATCTGCTGCCCACAGCTGCTTTATAGAAGGAACACTCCCTTCACTTCATGACCTCTCTGCAGCGCCAGGAGGCAGCGGGAGGGTTAACTCCGCCTCTGAGAAGACGAGTGCGCCGCACAGTGCCTTTCACGCACCGCCTTCACTGTGTATACCTTCAGAAATAATCATGAGTAAGACTAAAGAGCGACCGCAGGCTGATGTGTTTTAACCACAAACACCTATACACACACACACACACACACACGATTTAAACGCAGACTTTTGTTCCTCCATGTTTCGTTGTTATTGTTTCACTGAGCGAGCGGACCCGCGATTTTTTTTTCAAACGCTTTGTTGGTCCATCTGCGGCGGCTCTGATGATTCGAATCGGCTGTACCTACTAGTAATGAATATTACATGTTGAGAGGAAATCTTTCCACCAATAATTCCAATAAGTAATCCAAAATGTATTCACTTCAGGTTTACGAAAGTAACTGTAATCAGATTACTCGTTTTTCAAATGTAACGCGAGCTGAATACAGTTACTTGATTTTTGTATTCTGATTACGTAACGCCGTTACATGTATTCCGTTACAACCCAACCCTGGCCATATGCCATACATTTGTGCATACATTCACAGTACATATTTATTCAGTATGATAGCTAAATAATAGTGAATAGTCTTCACTATAGTTTTATTTTTCAGCTTTGCTAAAAGCCACTGTGTCAAGTGTTCTTCCTGGGTTGCCGTCCGGAGTTTTCCAATATGGCGGACCATCTCGCACATGCGCACTGCAGATCGGGCAGAGCTGCAGACCGGAGAGGCTTCTCAATTCTTAAATGTCCCCTCCTCGACTGCCCTCCTCGAGACTTAGTCCCGCCCACAGGAGAGCGGAGGACCGAGGAGGGGAACCGAGGAGAGAGGAGGGGAAGCAGCAGACGTTTAAAGAAATGAGAACTCCTCTCCTTTGAGCGGTCATTTTAAAGCGACGTCCGTTCATTATTAAGTGGCAACAGCTGCATCAGCTGGCGAGTGTTTTGTCATATTTTATAATCTCTGTTAGATCAGCTGAACATTGTTCCCCACATATTTACTTTGAATTCATTGAGAGTGCGGTATAATGAGACAATACCAGGCTACAGATGCGGACACACACACACACAAATATATGTATATAAATATATGCAATTTAAAGTATGAGAGCACTCTCATAATAACGTAACACAATCAGAGACTGGATATATCCCCCCCTCTCTCTGGTCGCTGAAATGGGGAATTGAAATTACAGGCCATAAGTTGTATTTGCAAGTATTAAAAGTAAGCAGAGGACACCAAACCAACTGAGACCTGTCTGTCCGCCGCATCTACGCACTGTACAACACACACCTACACACTGTACAACACACACCTACACACTGTACAACACACACCGACACTGTACTACACACACCTACAGCTCCTAAAGCATAATCAGGCTACAGCCGTTGTGTATTTTATTATGTGAAGCACTACATGTTCTTAGAAAAATATCGACTCTTTGTAGATATCTACTAAACTAAAGCAAATAAAGAGAGTAGGTCTGTTATACTGAGTGATATATATTTTACACACTGCTCTGCTTTCTGCAGGACCTCACAGCTGTTCTCACTGTAAACATCGCGTTGCGATGAGAGCAGTTTCTAAAATAATATCCAGAGGATGCATGCAGAGCTGTCATTGGCTGAGATAAGTCCGGCCGTGCGTCACGCCTCCACCGTTCCCGGAAATGCATCCGTGGAGGAACCATCAGTGTCATCTGTAGCCATAACACTGTTGACATGGCTGCTCTTCCTCTTCCCCACATCCCACCCCCCCTCTTCCCCCAATGGACTCTGCAGCTCTCCAGGCCCATGCTGGGCATGGCTGTCTGTCAAACCTTTTATTTTGTATTTGTTATGATGTTTGTTATTTTATTTGTTAAAATAATTCTGTATTTATGTAAATATTGAAAATAAATACATTCATATTTTCACTTCTGTTGTCTACTGCTTACTGAAAATGTTAGCTATCACATCCAAATGGGACTATCAAATGAAAAGATAAGCTTACCATACAATACAGAAAACATTACACATTAAGGCTCAAATCTTTTCCCAAGCCGGAGGGGTCTGAAAAGAGTCCCAAGTTTAACAAAACAAAATCTTGACAATGAATACTACGCTGTCATTTATCAGTGACAATGCAAACAACAAGAAGGTCTCCCCTAATCCCATGTATTTTGGCATAAACTATGTCATAACCATACCATAGAATGTAATTACGAAGTGCAATCCCTACAGGGTCGTAACGTCACAGAAGATAATACCTTTTAGAGTTTCGAATTGTTCAGTATGCAGATAAAAATTTGTTTTACAATAGAAACATTTTTCTCCATAAATGTTCCCACATGTTGTGAGCATCAACAAATAAAAAACATCTTAATTTCCTTTAGGACAACATTTTGTTTATATCAACATTACATTAACAATAAGCATAGGAAAATGATAAATGTCAATATTTAAGATTGTGCTTTTACTCTTTGTTTAATCAGATCTATTTACATTGAAAATGTGATGAATACACATTGAAAGTTACATCTTGCATTTTATGAAAAGTAAAGGTTTCGAATCATTTTATGACTTAAGTACACTAGCAAATAAATTAAAGATGTGCAACAACTGTATCAGTAATTCAAATGATATAACTTATGTACAGGCTTGGGAGGGCTACTTGCCAAAAACACAACCAGTAACTTCATGTGAGTATCAAGATATAAAAGTAATGTAACCTGATAACTTTCTTTTTCTTTTAGATTACCTCAATATGAAATGCAATGCAAATAAACACAGGAGAGAAGGAATATGAATATGATGTGTTTACTTAAATGTATAATATAATACCATAAAGCAGATTCAGGCAGTAGGTGTACAGATTCACAATTAAAGTATTATCCTACAGAACAGTAAGGCTTCCAGAGAAGAGATACCATTTGATCATTTTACAACAACCACTATATGCTCTTTTTAGGTTTTGAATAAGATTGTAATCCTGAGTTTCCCTATTATTAAAAAAAGTTAAACTAATCCGATTACATCTTTTCCTATGTAACTAAGGATTACACATTCCTTTTTTTCTATACGATCTTGATTCGTGTTAGATGTAATCCATTACTACCTAAGCCAATACAAGTCATAACTTTTGGAAAATGGTCTCAAGTTATAAATGATGCCTTCAATCTCTTTCACGTGGAGAAGACATCCCATTGGCCGAGGCGTTGCAACTTTTCCCTCAAGCGTCCTACATGAAAGAAAGATCACATGTTAAAAACGCGTGCACAAACCCCCCAAACTTAGTTTGCTTATGGATGTACATTTCATCCATCATTAATGAGCAAACTGTGTCTTTCCCTGCTTCTTTCCTTTCAGCAACATGACTTTTTAAAGCTGTGAATGCAGCAACAGTAAATCCAGGATCTGCCGAGATGCTACTGTACCATTTTCGAATGGTCTGAGGATGAGGCAAAGACAAGTAAAACTTCTCTCTGACATAGTCATAGGCCTTTGGAGAGTAGAAGTGCAATGTGGTGGCAAATTGCTTCATGTTTTCAGAAAACACTGACTCTTCTTTTTTGTATTCTCTCAAAGACATCTCGGGGAACCTCATCAAGACCATCATGAAGAGAGGCACAGTCAGTTGAAATAAGGAGTTTCTTCTGAAGTACTTTTACAATACCTGCCAAGGAAGAAACTCGTGCCATCAGTCTCCTTGTCTGCTGGGCCTTCAACCTCAGTTTTTTGCGAGCTGCGCATAGCTTAACCTCAACGTGGGAATGTTTCCTTTTCAGTGTTTTTGGAGACTCAGAAATAATGTAGCAGTGATCACTCAGAGAGCTGCTAGCCAGCTGTGTTGTAATGGTGTAAGGGTGAACGGAGTCTGCCTGTTTTCCAATTTGTTTTGTTTGTTGGCTGCTGCTACCCAAACCAACATCCTCACAAGCATTGACTGTTGGAATGTCATTATGCTCGAAATTTTGAACAACAAAGGCTTCTTCAGGTGTGTCTTGTATCATAATGATATTGCTCTGATCAGCAGCAAGACTGTTTTCACCACTACCATGGTCTACATCTGCAACCTCCTCCTTGCTATTAACAGGCCAACACGGAGTGTCACTTACCTCGTCATTGCTACTCACCCTGCTTCTCCTTCCAAGCTGTTGTTCTTTGCCATTGGTGAAATAGAAAGTGGTGGGCACTGCAGTGTTTTTCAGGCATCTCCTTCCCTAATAAAAATAATAAACAAAAACACATAAAATAACTGTTTGAGGTCTGTAGATATTCAACTTTCTTTTGAATAATGTTGTTTTAAATTTAAGAGTGCATTATAAAAGACAATAGAGGGTCAACAACAATTGACACCTACAAATTGAACCATAAAAGTTATTTAATAAAAAAAAAGTATCTGTACCCATGAGTCTGTGCTGAAGTGATGACTCTCAAAGTGTTCACTGCACAGGCGAGAACACACTTTGGGGGTCCATTTATTTCTCCGGATGTTCAGCACCCACTGGTCCAGCCTGTCTGGATCATCTAAAGGAAACCTTTATACAAAAATACATGAGAAGTTATATGTTAGGTGTAGGGTTACAGACTGATTAACAAGCAACACATAGAACTTAAAATAGTGATGCAATGCCGAAATGTAAAAATGTGACAGTCAAAAAGTGTTTTCCCCCTTAGTTTGGTGTTCGCGGTCAAATTTGACCGGTCCTGTTTTAACTGCGATTACATTAACACAAAAACCATCACCACATTTAATTTAACAGTCTTTCAAACTGTGGGGGGATGGGCACATAAGAGCGGGAAATGTATCAAATTGTTCTCTGCGTGTGTTTGTGTGTGGCAGGTGTGATAGGCACATAATGGGGAGGGGAAACCTTTATATGCTTTATATACAGTCTATGGGGGAAACACATCTAGTGTGTGCGTGGGTTTGTGTGTGTGTGTTTTATCTGATCTGGATGGTTAGTAATTCCTTTTCTTTATGGCGGTGACCGGGAACACCGTGGGTGTTACAACGTTGACTAAATCATCCATAATTTAATGAAAGTGGTGATCAGTATATGTTCAAATGTGTACTGTGAAGGATATCATAAAGCCTTAATGCAATCGAATGTAAAACATGATTGATGAATGTAGTAAATCGGTCAGATTTGACCCGAAGACAACAGGAGGGTTAATGCCATATTCACTTAGTAACGCATGAACAACTTTTACAAATATTTCTATATAGTCTGTGTTGGTAAATGTCATCTAGGTTGCACATTTCCTGCTGAAATACATGCATGGGCCTACCAAGTTACTGCGTGGCACTTTAGTTTGGATAAAACAGTGTAGTTTCACTATATAAACGTTACATTCATAATCAAACGAGACAATCTGCAAGATAATTATCTATTTGGTATTATTCTTAATGCTTGTCATTCACAATAAAATAAAAGAAGTACCGATACATAGCAGAATAATTGTGGCGGTGTTCAGCTTACCTTGTTCAACATCATTTATTTAGCTAATACTACAGCGGGCTGCAGGCGAACCAAGTCCGCGTTTCGATGCATTCCTTGATCTCGTTATAACGCCGGACTCCGCCGCCGGTCAAAGCTAACGGAGCCCCAGGGGGCTAGCTACGGCCGCCGGGAACCTATGGCCGGGACGCGCTAGCGAGCTAAACCCCCCTGCAGCCCCGTTAGCTTCGGCGGCGTGGACCCCGGCGGCCCCACTGGGATAATTGGGTCCCCTTTTAACATTTGCTCCCGTTTAGCATTATGGGCGTCATCCATATAGTATAAAAGACTTACCCAAGGCTGAATCATAAACTAAACTGTACATATGTATAAAGGGTTAGGTCCTTAGCTGGCTAATAAGCTACATAACAAGCTAAGCTAACAAGCACACAAACACCTGCTAACGGGGTGTATAATATTATCATTTTACTCACCGAAAAAAGCTGAAAGTAGACTTCTTGGAAGGTCTGTTGGTACTGTAACGTTCACAAGGTGAGTCGGAAACAGGCTTCTCGTTATTAGGCTTTAATAACAGATATTCTTTACAGATGATCACAGGTACAGGTACATTGTGGGGGTTCTACCTCACACTTCCCACACACTAACTTAACTCCTACCCCTACACATATAGATATAGCAGTGTCTACGTCACAACTCCCCGCCCTCCCCCGTCCGCTCCCCCAACCACAGGCCCGCACCTCAACCAGCATCACTGTGCAGCTCTATGATTGGCAGAGCGACGGGGGATGCCTGAGTGACACCCTGAACATCCTATGCAGGATCGCTACAGTACATTCAATCGCACAGCACAACATTTTAATTATCTGGTATTTGTAACAATATTCCCTAACAGGCATGATCACCACGAACACAGCTAAAGGGTCACGTACAGTAACTACGACTAACTAACGTTGTAGCCTCTATGGTTGTAGCCTAGCAGAGTGGACAAGTTGCTGTTAGCTGACAGTGAGGCACGTATCTGTCAATCAAAGTGACCACGCCCTAATGTATGCACAAACTTTAAGATCTAATATAAATAAAAGGGTCGCGTTAGAAAACAATTCACTCACAGATCCATAATCATGAAGGTGGAATCTAACTATATCGATAATAAAATGTATGGAGCCAGGGAGAGAAACATGTTTTTTTCCGCTGTAAAATTGGGCATTTTAACATGGGGGTCTATGGAAATTGCTCCTTTCTGCAGCCATCGCCTATCGGCCAATATATGAACTGCAGTGTGTGGCACTTCCGTATTGGCTTCCCGGCTCTTCCCCAGAGTTTGCCGCTTGGTTAGAATTTAGGAGCTGATTTTTAAACTATCCGACTGCAGCCTATGTTTGAGACACATTGCGGCTCGCCTCGAAAGTAGACGAGAGTAGCCGATCGCAGCCGGGGGAGGTGTCAAAAAGCTCGTCTTAAGTCGGACAGCTCGGACTCGGAGTCGGCTTGACTGGCTGGGTTTGCAATGGCGGAAATTGCGTTGGCGTTTTTCGTTGCAGATGAAGTGGATGCAATAGAAATGCTCCTCCCTCTTAATGTTTGCAAAACTGATAGGTGGACAGGCTACAAATGATCAGTCCCTTCAGATCCGCACACATGAAGCATGAATTGAACAGACCTGCTGCTGTGTTAATTCTTTAGCTGCCACTTTAAGCTTTATGATGTGTACAACATGGATGTAATTTGATTTAATCTTGCCATTTTAAATGATGTATTCAATAAATAAGGTTAAACCAAATCATTACTTTACAATAGATTTTATTTTAATGATTTGGTTTAACTTAAAGAGAAACTTTATTGTTATTGCACATATTACAGGTACTGAGAAAACGAAATGCAGTTTAGCTTCTAACCAGGTACAACAAGCAGAGAAGTGGAAAGTAATGTACACAATCTACAGAACAACATATAGAATGAATTGAATGATGAATAAACAGTGGGGTATGAATACACTAGATATCAGCATGTGAGCAGTATGAACAGTGTGTATGAATACACTAGATATCAGCCTGTGAGCAGTATGAACAGTGTGTATGAATACACTAGATATCAGCCTGTGAGCAGTATGAACAGTGTGTATGAATACACTAGATATCAGCCTGTGAGCAGTATGAACAGTGTGTATGAATACACTAGATATCAGCCTGTGAGCAGTATGAACAGTGTGTATGAATACACTAGATATCAGCCTGTGAGCAGTATGAACAGTGTGTATGAATATGCTAAGATATATAAAGTATGAAAACGGTAAGCAGTATAGTATAAAATATATAGATATTAATTTCATGATGATAAACATTGTGGAACAATGATGAAAAATGGGAATGGATGTGGCGACGTAAAACTGACACAAAACAACAACAAACTTTTGCCAGCCAATTGGAGAGTTCATCAGCACGTGGTAAAACCCACCAATGAGCGCTCAGCTCCAGATACCAGCGAGCCGTTTCCCATCAAGCATTTCGCTTCCGCAGCTCGTGGAGAGCAAGTGCGCCAACTCGCCTCGCCTCGCTCTCAAGGCTGCGGGCGTCTTTGTCCCGCGAGATTTCAAAGTCTCATGTAGGCGAGCCTCCAGAGCAAGTCGGACAAAATGACTAACCATCATGCAACGCACTAGCAAGACGTTGATCGCAACTGCGCAGGTCTGCGTCGGTCTCGCTTGTCTCAAACAAGCCTACTGAAACGTCACAGATTACCCAGCATGCCTGAGAAGTACCCGTATGTGCGCTCATAGAGCATGCACAACTTTAACCACGCCCCCCAAAAGGCTCGTTCACGTCACAAGCACGTCAATTTGCGTACACGTAACAGCACCGCGAGTACTGGATTGTTATGATGGATTTGATATTAAAGAATAACGAGGCAGCCGCGGCAGTTAGCAGCTAGCAGCTAGCGGCTAGCTAGTGTAACGTCCAAGCCATTAGTAGGCTAATTATTCTAATGTACACATCAATCGTTATGTACTTTTATATTATGCTGATGTAACAGGATCTAGTGATGGTTTTGTTCAGCCAGCTTCACTGTTGAGCTTTATGTTGTGCCCAGCATTCTCCTGTGCTCTGAAATCAAAATGTGGATAAACATAAAACAACACTAAAATAAACACTACAATACAACTTGTTATTTGACACACACAAGGTTGTTCATTTGTGTGTATACATATACAACACAGGCTATATATATATATATATATATATATCTATACATACATATACAAGTATAATTAATACAACTGTTCATTTGATTAGAGCTTTGACACATGTCTTTATTTATATAAGTATGACGACTTCCTCGGGCGATATCATATGGTATAGCGAATTCATCTGGGTCAAAACGTATGGTCAAAACGTGCTGCTGTGCCCACATGCAAAGGTTGTAAAACTCTGGCTTATCCCTGCGTGGTATTATAGTAATAGCGAACAGCAACGTTCAACTCCTTTAATGGTATATTGCAAGTGCAATAAGAAGCTACAGGGACGTTAATCTACATCGGTAATATTAACTTTATTTAATACAAGATTTACATAATACAGCCCATGTTGCCTCACATCTTGCTTAAAAAACTGAGAAAGATCAATATAAATCCTTTTATCTTGAAATGGTATTTTTCGTCTTTAACCAATCGCACTCAGCAAGTCAGGGTCAACAATGCCCTCTCAGAGCCCCGGACAATCAGTACAGGAGCCCCCCAGGGTTGTGTGAGCTCCCCGGGCCTCTTCACACTGTACACAAACAACTGTACAAGAGCCCACCCGGAGAATTATATCATCAAATTCTCAGATGATACAGCTATCCTTGGCTTAATGCACAAGGGCAGCAGTTCATCGGCTTATCCCTCTGAAATAGAGAGATTTGTGCAGTGGTGTGATTCTAGCCATCTAGTGCTGAATGTGAAGAAGACTGAGGAGATGGTGTGGGACCCAAAGGCAGTGGGTGACCTTAGCCCGGTGGTTATCCACAATGAACCCATAACTCAGGTCAGCTCCTATAAGTACCTTGGTGTCCATCTGGATAATACACTCAGCTGGAAGGCGCATGTTCAAGGTCTGTGCTCTAGACTTCAACAGCGATTGTACTTTCTGCGTCGACTCCGGGCTTTCGGAGTCGACCAGAAGTTCATGTTACTGTTCTATCATGCAGTGTTGGAGAGCATCATGAGGTATGGTATCACTGCCTGGTATGGTAACTTGACAGTGCAGTCAAAGTCACAGATCGCTCGCCTGGTACAGACGGCTATGAAAATTATGGGGGTTAAAAAACACCCATCTCTCCAAAACATATATGAGCAGTCCATTATCAGACAGGCAAACAAAATAGTGTCTGATCCCACCCACATACTCCACCCAGGATTCCAGGGTTCCCAAGAGCAGGCTGAACCGCTATAAGCACTCATTCCTACCAATGTCCGTTAAGCTTCTTAACATTCACAGGAAATGAAATGTAGTCAAAAGTCAAATGTAATGAAATGTACTTTTTAAATGTTGGCCATAAGGGTTGTGCAATAGGTCGCCATTGTCAGTATGTGCGTCTGACTGTGTGTATTGTGTTTGTTCAAACGGTGTATGATTGATGATATGTGTATGTCTCTTAAATGTCCACTATGTTTGTATATTATGTACAGTTTCGCTCTCTCAAAAGTTGGGCCATTTTATCATCATGCGCTAATGAGCAACTCTCATAGGAATGAATGAGGCCCGGCCTCCCACGCTGTATCCAGTTCTTATTATACATCCATGGCTTGGGTGACAATAGGAAAGGAGGTTTCAAACTTCCTTTATAACCTCCTTTAGCTTAGGAACCACTGGACCTCCCTCACCGAAAGGAGAGGAGCAAATGCTGCCCCACAATGCATTGCGGCCGCAGCATTTAAAACGAGTGAATATTCGGTCGTTCACGGAAACAACCAATCATGACAGACAAACGAAGATCATGTAAGTTACCTGCTCTCTTAAGCTTTTACATTCTTAAGCCATAACTTGGCAAAATGCTTATATGAAATGACTGTTGTGAAATTGTCCAGGTCAAGTTAACATCGTACTAAAACCTTTATGCTCAGTTTGCATTAGGCTATTTAATTCTTAGTTTCCAGCGTTGTACCATGCAAGCCTAATATGATGCATTTATTTCACAGATGCTGAAACCCTTGCCCTAATTAGTGCAAGGGTTAAGATGGAGCACATGTTCAGTGGGAAATGAAATGCTGCCAAATCAGGCTGGGACTAAGTACACCTATATTTGTCTGATAAAATGTTTTAATAAATGTGCATGGTGAATTAAGATAATTTGTAACTAAAGGCAGGTTGGTAAAGAGATGGGTCTGGAGGGCCAGGTGACTGGTCCACAGGCAGCAAAGAAATGGGACAACTTGAAAACAAAATACAAGGTAAAGCAAATCACATGGCTGGGCACTGTGGTGGGTTAGTGTTTGTAGATATTATGCTACAGACTTAAAACTGGCGACCCTAGCCTCCTATATTATAATGTAAATTTGCTTAGTTGTTTACACTTTTTAACATTTAATTTAGCAATTACACATTTCGAATTAGTACAATTTTTTGTTTTCTGTACATTTATATACTAACTAAGCACTCTTATACACACAAAGCACTGGCTCATCTAAAGCCTGTTGAGTAGCACTTCAAATGTTTAGCTCTATGAAACCTGATGTACTTATATGATTCTGCTTTCTTCAAGTTTGTATCTTGTTGGTCGAATGCACTTATTGTAAGTCGCTTTGGATAAAAGCGTCAGCTAAATGCAATGTAATGTAATTTCCCCTCACTGCCCTTTAACTAACAGTCTGTTATCTGTGTTGTCAATAGGAGTTAAAGAATCCCCCAACTGGGACAGGAACAGACGGGGGAGAGGCCTCAGCAGCTACCTGGCCATGGTTTGAGGCTATGCATGAGGCAATTGGGGGAAGGCCATCAATCCAGCCTCCCACCCTATTTGCCTCATGCCCGTTGTCAAATCATGGCCAGACTGCTGCTGAGGCCTCCACCTCTGCTGAAGAAGGGCCTTCCCAAATTTCCCTCAGCAGTGAGGAGGAGCCCGTGCCCTCCACCAGCTCCCAACCACCTACTAAAAGGCCAAGGCGAAGAAGCAGCGTGTTGGCCTTCCTGAAAAAGCAGGCAGAGAAGGACGAGGCCCGTGATGCAGTGCTCGATGAGCAGAAGGAGCGATTTGTTAAAGCGCTCATTGAGCAGAATGAACGACTTGTTAATGTAATATCAGAGCTTGTGAAAAATACAAATAAATAACAGTTACTTTCAACAATATTTGTGCTTTAATTGCAAACGTATGACTGTTGTGTAATGGCAAACACTACATGCAAAATGACAGACCCACTCCAGTGAAATATATCAGCCAAATGTTTATTTAACAACCAAAACCTTGCCCGAGAGGGCTTTCTAATGTGTACAGTGTACGACACCCTCTGTCTTTGGACCCTTGCAGTCAATGAGGAACAACTCCCAAAAAGAACCCCTTTTAACAGGGGAAAACATGGGAGAAACCTCAGGGAGAGCAACAGAGCAGGGATCCCCCTCCCAGGATGGACAGACGCAATAGGTGTAAAAAAAATACAACATAACTGGGTGAACATCAACGGAAAAGATGGAGCTCAGTTGCTTCCAACTGGAACATGCTGCTGCAGGAGTAGCAACAATCCAAGCATGGCAACCTGCACCACAAGAGACACAATCACGTGCATTAGTAACATGTATTCATGGGGAATGATTGCATATTAAAAAAAATGAATGATGTAAGAAAGCCATTAATATACTTACTATATAAGGAAATAATCATGTTCATTTAGGTGTGGAGGACGCTCATGTGGGGCTGACACGTGTGCTGCCAGTCTGTCCCTATAGTGCTGACCAGCATGTTCATCCCTCTGCACAGGTCCCTGTGGAGGTAGCAGCACTGGATCCTCTCCCTCAGTTGGCTCTAGGATGTCTCCAGCAGTGAGGCAGATGTTGTGGACATGTTGTAGCACACACTGCTATCACCTTGGGGGAAAAGCTGTGATCCACTTCCAGGACCTTGAAGAAGATCCCTCTCCACCGTGCCTTCATCATCCCAAAAACCCTCTCTATAACCGATCGGGCTCTGGCATGGTGTCGGGTGAAGCGCGCCTCCACTCTACCCCTCAACGGTTCCCGGTACGGTGTGATGAGTTTAAGAGGCTCCCTCAGGCACGGGTAACCTCCATCCCCCACAATGCTAAAACAGCTAAACAGACCTCGAATGACGCTCACATGCGCATTTACGGGATCCCAGAGGATGCTAAAGGGGACAACGTGCAACAGTTTATTGAAAGCTTTATCAAGATGGAACTGTCCGAAACTGAATTTGGTATACAGCGATGCCACAGGGCGCTCGGCCCAGGCCCAGTTCTATGGGGGTGCATAAGGGTGTATTGCACCCTCAGTTGAGTCGTTATGCACCCTCATTTGAAAGATTAAAAGTGAAAAAATAAAATAAAATAAAAGTGAAAAATATTACATGTATAATAACAATAATAATAGTAGTAGTAATTATAATAAAAGAAGAAGAATATTGTTGAAATAAAATAAATTGTAATTGTGGTTAAATAACATTGTCTGCTGCATTTATTTGGTCAATTTAAACGGTAAGTAACGTTATTATTATGTCAGGTGTGCGTGACCTGTGCCGCTGCGCGTTCGTCATCTGCAAGGTGCTGACACAGCAGTCAGTGATGGAACTCAGAACATGGTTAAAAAAAATAACCAGCCCTTATCGCCAGCAGTAACACTGCATCGACTGCAGGTAATAACAGTTCAGATCATGGGGACATTACGTTACCCGCGGCCACTGTCGTGGACACTAACATCCTCCCGCCCGACTCGTCGGCTTTGGCCGCCTCGTCGGCTTTGCCCGCCTCGCCCACGGAGGCGGAGCAGCCGCAGCCGTCTTCGCCAACCCTCAGCGGCCCGCAAGTGCCAGAGGACCTCGGCAAAACACAGCCTGCCAAGGTATATTTAAAAAAGTAACCAACTCGCCTGTACAGTGGGGTGAGGCGCTCATTTTGCAGCTCATGGTTTCAAAACAGATTGGCTGGAATATTCCTGTAAAAAAGATGCCATCTTCTGCTATGCATGTAGACATTTCGGTCTTTGAAAAATATCCATAAAGAAATAGTAAATATGTTTACAGTTCTGTTTCATAACTTGAGATGTATCCATAGATCTCTTCATTTTGCTCTCAGACTTTTACATTTGATCGAATTGGTAGATAGGCTATATTTACACCATAACGCTGCACAGCTGATAGAAAGGGATTTTTTTGTAGTTTTTTTTCTGGACCCGGGGGCTGGACCTGTCCAATTCCAGTTTTGGAAAGTCTGCCGTGTTTCCATTCCATTTCAAAGAGCTGTTGACGCTCAGCGTAACCTTGTCACACTGCCACTCTAACATCCAATCACAGGGCTTGATGACTAGTCACAGGGTTTGTAAAGCAAGGCGGATGTTGTAGTCCTAAACGATAGCTGGGGATTCTGGGTAGTGTAGTGTCTAAACTCCTAAAAAATGTGTTTCTCTGAATCGAAGGTTAAAAACACAAAAGCATTGTACACAATTTAAACCAAGGATAAACTGATGTTTTTTGGTGGATTAGTAATGCAGATATCACTATGTAATCATTTGACAGTGAGGGGAATATATCTGGTTTTATGATGAAAACTTCCGAGACCGGAAAAACAGTTTTCACCCACGCTAACTTTACATGGAAGCTGCATACACGTTATCCTGGCGAGACCTCAAATCATCTTCGTAATATCTATCACACTATAAGATCCTACATAACGACTGGATGTGGATTCTAAGAGTACAATATACACTTCTCGCAATAAATCGAATCAAAAAGCATTTTAATGGCCAAACTAATCCACAATTTAGGATTTTCAAGAGAGGGTTATTCCCTCCGGAGCGTTTGCAATGAACGTGCCGGGAGCATGATGTTTCTTACACGACCACTAGAGCACCTCTAGTGGTCGTGTAAGAAACAACATACACTTTAACACGTGTCTCTGGGTCGTAATAAGGGCTTGAACAATCGGCCTATATGGTCGTTTTTTGTAGGAGGACAGGCTGTACGGTATAGTTAGTGTTAAGCTCCGTGATCGCTTTTCAGGACTGAACCCACAGGAGTTTGCAGCTAAAGGTTTTATTTCTAATCGTGACAGGGGATACTAACTGTGTTAATATAGTCCAGGAAAGGGGATAAAAAAGCGAGGGAATGGAGATCCTCAGGCGAGGCTCCGGAGTGAGCTGGGGATATCGCCAGGCAGATAAGAGGTGGCTTGAGCCTGAGTCTGTACGCTCCCGAGAGCGAGTAGGTTGGAGTAGGAGTTAGAGTTTGTCCTACCAGACAGGAGTGTGGCGAGCAGGGGTTTCAGAGCCGAGGGGAGCGAGCAGGCTGGAGCGGGTAGCGTGGAGAGCGGTTGAATCCGACGAGGAAGTGGCTGGACGTGGCTAGCGGAGGAGGTGATGATGGGTTCTGGATAGAGAGACAAACAGGTAAGACAAAAACTGATTCCAGAGTTGTGTCAGGCTAAGCTAGAAAGCAATACGTTTACCAGTGTAATCTTGACGACGAACTGGTGAAGACTGGATGAGGAGACCGGGTTAATAAGCAGGTGTGGATGAGTAGATGATCAGGATGAATGAGAAACAGCTGCGGAGATGAATTGGCAGGAACCAGAAGTAGGTCAGCCACGCCCAGCCCGGGAGACACAGACAGACAGACAGACAGACAGACAGACAACAGACAACAAACAAAAAGGGAAGCAGAAGGAATGGAGTACTGCAAATCCTTACAGTACCCCTCCTTCAACGGGAGCCTCCTGGCGACCACCAGGTCTGTCAGGATGGGCCCTGTGGAATTCCCTGACTGGGTCCATGATTCCAGAACGAGGAACCCAACAACGTTCCTCCAAGTTGTAGCCCTCCCAGTCCACCAAGTATTGTAGACCCCTACCCTGGCGTCTAACATCCAGGAGACGCCGCACGGAGTAGGCTGGATGGTTATCGATGACACGGGGGGGAGGAGGGGGAACGGCCGGAGGGCACAGGTCGCTGGTGATAGCTGGCTTGATTTGAGAGACATGGAAAGTGGGATGGATTCTCATATTTCTGGGGAGCCTTAAACGGACAGCAGAGGGATTGATGAGTCGCACAATGGGGAAGGGACCAATAAACCGAGGGGACAGTTTCTTGGACTCGGTGAGGAGGGGGATGTTCTTGGAGGACAACCATACCGATTGTCCAAGGGCGTAAGGGGGAGCAACATGTCGATGGCGGTTGGCCGACTGTTGACTCCTGGCGGAAGTTTGGAGGAGAGCCAAGCAGGTGTCCTTCCAGATCTTACGGCAATGTTGGACATGTTGCTGGACAGAAGGAACAGCCAACTCACTCTCCTCTTCGGGGAACAGGGGTGGCTGGTATCCCAGAGAGGCTTCAAAGGGTGAGAGTACCGTGGCAGATGAGGTGAGGGAATTATGTGAGTATTCCACGCACGGTAGATGGGAGCTCCAGGTCCTCTGATTACTGTTGGCCACACAGCAGAGAGCAGACTCCAGGTCCTGATTTGCCCTCTCAGTTTGGCCATTGGACTGGGGATGAAAGCCAGATGTTAGACTAAGCTCCAAGAGAATGACAAAAAGCCTTCCAAACCTGAGATGTGAATTGTGGACCGCGGTCGGAGACAATGTCAGCTGGGATACCGTGTAGACGGAAAACATGCTGGGTTAGATGTTTGGAGGTCTCCAGGGCTGAAGGGAGCTTGGGTAGAGCAACAAAGTGTGCACACTTAGAGAAACGATCGACGACTGTTAGAATGGTTGTGTTCCCTTGAGAGGGAGGCAGACCGGTGACAAAGTCCAGGGCTATATGTGACCAGGGTCGACTAGGGATTGGAAGGGGTTGGAGCAGCCCAGTGGGTTTCTGATGGGAGGCCTTGTTCCTAGCACAGGTTGTGCAAGCTGACATAAACTCCCTTGTGTCTCTGTCGACTGTAGGCCACCAGAAGTGTCTTCGGAGGAGAGAAAGTGTTCGATTGGCACCGGGATGATTAGAGAAACGGGAACTGTGGATCCACTGCAAGACTTGGGAACGAACAGAGTCGGGAACAAACTGACGGTTAGGCGGCCCGCTTCCTGGGTCGGGTTGTTCCAAAAGGGCCTCTTGAATGGAATTACTAATCTCCCAGGTGATGGCTCCCACAACACAACTCAGGGGGAGTATTGAGTCAACAGAGGTTACTGGACTCACAGACGAGAACGATCTGGACAGAGCATCGGGCTTGGTATTTTTGGAACCAGGGCGATAGGTGAGGGAGAAGTTGAAGCGGCCGAAGAAGAGAGCCCACCTAGCTTGTCGGGAGTTCAGCCGCTTGGCTGACTGGATGTATTCCAAATATTTATGGTCCGTCCAAACCAGAAATGGCTGCTCACTGCCCTCAAGCCAGTGTCTACACTCCTCCAAAGCCATCTTCACTGCCAGCACTTCCTTGTTGCCCACATCATAGTTTCTCTCCGCAGGGGAGAGACAGCGCTGTCTGAGCGTCTACTGTCTACTGTCTGAGACAGGACAGCGACAGGACAGGACAGGACAGGTCTGATGCGTCAACCTCAACAACACATTGTTTGCTGGAGTCCGGCTGGATGAGGATGGGGGCAGAAGTGAACAGAGACTTGAGTCTGAGAAAGGCCTCGTTAGCCTCAGAGGTCTAGGAGAACCTGACCTTGATGGAAGTGAGACTGGAGAGTGGAGCTGCGATCCTGCTGAAGTCTTTAATGAACCGGTGATAAAAATTGGCAAAACCCAGGAACCTCTGCAATTCCTTCCACGTTGTGGGGACTGGCCACTCAGAGACAGCAAGAATCTTTCCAGGATCCGCCTCCAGCCTGCCTTGTCTGATGATAAATCCAAGGAAGCTGACACATTCCTGGTTAAACTCACACTTCTCAGCCTTGACGTACAGCTTGTTCTCTAGCAGTCTCTGTAGAACCTGGCTGACGTGATTCTGGTGTTCCTCCAGGCTCTTGGAAAAGTTCAAGATATCGTTGATGTAAACAAAAACAAACCGGTTGAGGAAATCCCGCAAAACATCATTCACCAGGGACTGAAAAACTGCTGGGGCATTTGAGAGTCCGAAGGGCATGACGAGGTACTCAAAGTGGCCAAGGGGAGTGTTAAAGACGGTCTTCCATTCATCACCTTGGCGGATCCGAACCAAGTGGTAAGCGTTTCTGAGATCCAGCTTTGAGAAGATGGTGGCACCTTGGAGAGGCTCAAACGCAGAGTTAATCAGGGGAAGTGGGTACTTGTTCTTCACAGTGATGTTATTCAATCCACGGAAGTCAATACAGGGACGTAGTGATTTATCCTTCTTGTCCACGAAGAAAAACCCCGCATCCAGAGGGGAGGAAAAAGGACGGATTATTCCAGAAGCCAGAGAATTACCGATATATTTCTCCATGGCCTCTCTCTCAGGCCGGGACAGATTATAGAGTTTGCTTGTTGGTAACTGCGCTCCAGGAAGCAAATTGACGGGGAAGTCATATGGACGGTGAGGAGGGAGAGAAAGAGCCTTATCCTTGCAGAAAACTTCCCCCAGCTTGTGGTAAACCTCAGGTACGCCAGATAAATCCACATCAGAAGAGTCACAAGGAGCAGACACTGGTTTAGCAGGAAATGGAGGTACAGCTGATTGCAAACAGTTAAGGTGACACTTCTGATTCCAAGCAATTATCCTTCCTCCAGCCCAATCAATATGAGGGTTGTGAGCGCGAAGCCAAGGGTAACCAAGAACCAACGGGGTAGATGGAGCGGAAATGACCTTGAGTTGGATCTGTTCTCTGTGATTCCCCGAAATAAACAGAGTTACAGGTAAGGTCCGCTGGGTCACCCTAGAGATGCGTTGGCCATTTAAGGCATGGGCAGTCATGGGGTCCGATAAGGATTCCAATTTAATTCCCAGCTGGTTGGCAAGCTCCAGGTCCACAAAACTGTCAAGAGCACCAGAGTCTATGTGGGCGGAAAGGGGCAAGGTCTGAGAGTTGGAACAGAGTCTGGCAGGTATGAGGAAACGGCGCAAAGTAGGGGCAATAATTGAGGTAGGAAGTGTACTCGTCAGGACCCTCAAATTCACAGACGAGCACCTGCGTTTGGGCGGACAGGGCAACCGGCAAGGAGATGCCCCAGTTTGCCACAATACAGGCACTCTCCTGCCCTCATGCGGCGAAGGCGTTCCTCAGGTGATAATCCTGCTCCTCCCACCTGCATCGCTTCCTCCTCATCCAAGGTGGGCACGTGAGATGGCGAGGAACACGCAGATGGTGTGGAATCAAAGGGAGCACTTCTGGGAGGATAGCTCGGCTTACTGGAAAAGGCATTTGGTGGACGCTGTCCTCGCTCTGCACGACGTTCCCTTAGCCGGCTGTCGAGACGAGAAACCAAATCAATCAGGGATTGAAGGTCTGCTGGCACATCTCGAGCAGCCAGCTCGTCCTTCAGTTGCTCCTTTAATCCTTTTACGAACACTGCCCTTAGAGCCGCCTCGTCCCATCGGGCTTCTCCCGCCAGTGTACGAAACTCAATGGAGTAATCTGCCACGGTCCGATTCCCCTGCTGTATCTTTAGCAGACGATTGTCAGCCGAGCCAGAATAGTCAGGGTGATCAAAAACTAAAGCCAGTTGTTGAGAAAAAACTCCAAAAGAAAGGCTGTCATAATCCACTGATGAACTTAGTGCCTCAGCCCAGGTTAAGGCTTTACCACGAAGCAAACTCAACACATAGTTTATCTTGGTAACATCAGAAGAAAAAGACTGGGGGCGCTGGCGAAATATCTTGCTGCACTGAAAGATAAATCCCCTGCATTTCTCCACCTCACCACGAAACTGTTCAGGGTCGGTGATGGGGAAATCCCGGCATGGAGTAGGTACTGGAGGGGGATTAGAGGTGGCAGGAGTTATAGCTGCTGTCGTCAGGTTGGAGATCTGAGCAGCCAGGTTAGAGATGTGCAGAGCCATGGATTGGTTACTGTCCACCAATGCACGGATTAACTGTTCATGTTGACCCAAAAGATTGCCTTGATGAGACAGGGCGTGCTGGACAGTGGAGGAATCCGGTCCGGTGTTTGTGGGGTTCATTTTATCACCAGTTCGTTCTGTTAAGCTCCGTGATCGCTTTTCAGGACTGAACCCACAATACAAACACGGACAGAGAAACAGGAGTTTGCAGCTAAAGGTTTTATTTCTAATCGTGACAGGGGATACTAACTGTGTTAATATAGTCCAGGAAAGGGGATACAAAAGCGAGGGAATGGAGATCCTCAGCCGAGGCTCCGGAGTGAGCTGGGGATATCGCCAGGCAGATAAGAGGTGGCTTGAGCCTGAGTCTGTACGCTCCCGAGAGCGAGTAGGTTGGAGTAGGAGTTAGAGTTTGTCCTACCAGACAGGAGTGTGGCGAGCAGGGGTTTCAGAGCCGAGGGGAGCGAGCAGGCTGGAGCTGGTAGCGTGGAGAGCGGTTGAATCCGACGAGGAAGTGGCTGGACGTGGCTAGCGGAGGAGGTGATGATGGGTTCTGAATAGAGAGACAAACAGGTAAGACAAAAACTGATTCCAGAGTTGTGTCAGGCTAAACTAGAAAGCAATATGTTTACCAGTGTAATCTTGACAACAAAGTGGTGAAGATTGGATGAGGCCGGGTTAATTAGCAGGTGTGGATGAGTAGATGATCAGGATGAATGAGAAACAGCTGCAGAGATGAATTGGCAGGAACCAGAAGTAGGTCAGCCACGCCCAGCCCGGGAGACACAGACAGACAGACAACAAACAAAAAGGGAAGCAGAAGGAGGGAGTACTGCAAATCCTTACAGTTAGGCCTTGGTAGGCCAGGCTCACTTTATGCTGCGTTTCCAATACAGTTTAGTAGCTGGGGCAGTAACTATAGTAACACAGTGTAGGCAGAGCCGTGACGTCATCTTCAATGCGAAACACAAAACCAACATCAGCCGTTAGCAGTTAGCACACAGAGATCACAGCTCCTCATATCTGTTCAGAAACTAGACAAAAGTTAAACAAGTACAAACCACAGACTGTCTGTGTCATGGCGAATACAGTCGCTGGTTTATTTATGTCTGTATAGGCCGTTGTTGTGAGTGCGGACGGTCGGAGCATATGCTGCGTTAGCTTAGCCGATCTCCATTCAGAAAACACACATTTTAAAAAGGTTTTTCGCCTGCCGTTTGTCTGCAGACTTGTCAAAGCATTAATTCATGGTTTTTACTAACCGGTATCAGTATGTTGTTACTTCAGCATAATTTTGAAACGTGTATTACAATTAAATCACGGTCAAATATGTTCATTTAGTTGTAGTTGCCAGGGATTCTCTCACTAGTTTAGCATACTCTGCCCGGTTGTTGGCCTGGAAAGAACCTGGATTTTGGAGAGCAAGACAACTGTGAAATAGTACCCGCTAGCCGGAACTACGCCTAGTGGAAACGCAACCAAAAACGAGCCCCGCACGGCACGCTTAAACCGCGCTGTAGTGGAAATGCGCCACAAGTGACCTAGGCCTCTGCAGTTATTGTTTGCGCATCCTAGGAACCTTCTTATCCAGACAAAGTCCAAAATCAAAAGATCGAAAGAAGGTCTGAGGGAGAAAAAGTGGTATGCATTGGAATAAGTAGGAGAGCCGGGGAAGAATATTAATTTTAACGGAATTAACTCTTGCAACCAGAGGCGCGGGAAGGTATTTTGAGTGGGGGTGCTGAGGTGCTGGACTCCAGTGAACACTATTACGGGCACTATAGAGCACGCACAAAAGCACTCCCCACACACAAACACACAGTACACCCGCGACTGTTACAATGAAGGCTCGATAATCAGCTCACGGCATATAGGCAGGGGTAAAGTGCTATTTTTTTACGAGTGGGGAGCGGACCTCACCTCCTCTAGGGGAATTTTTTTAAATATTGAAGTTGAAAGCATCAATCTGATGCACTTTGAGAGCAACATTAAGAGATCTATGGATACATCTCTTAACGCCCAGATGAAACACAACTGTAAGCAGATGTTCTTTTTCTTTATGGATATTTTACAAATCACTCCCCTTTCAAACTGTATTCTTGTTTTACTGCCATATAGTATTTCATAACTGTTTTTCCTTTATTCTCTTATTTGTTTTATAACTATAATGATCATATGAAGGTGTGCCGCGGAAATAATCTTTTGAATAATTTGTGACCAAACCGTTTGAGACCCACTGAGATAACTTAGACTAAAGTTAACTATCTACACACTCAGAGAGTCCTTTAGCTCACCTGAGCTTCTCAGTCTGAGAGGAGAGCTCTCCTCCAGCTTGTTGTGGAACAAACAGCTCCGTATGTCCGTTAGTGCAGCTAGCTAACTGCTAACCAGATGCTAACAACACGGTCCCTGCTGCTGGCACCGGTCCCTCTCTCTCTCTCCCTCTCCCTCTCTCTCTCACACACACTAAATGCGCTATTTCCGCACGCACGTACGCAGCGGGAGCAGCAATAACCGTCAAATAATAATTCAGACAGGGGAGCTCCGCACCCCCTGCCTGCCGCTAGGGGGTGCTGCAGCGCCCTCAGCACCCCCCTTCCCGCGCTCATGCTTGCAACCAAAGATAAATTGAGTACTGACCAGCGTTCCTCTCATATTCTGGTCAACAAGGGACCAAAGTTAGCCTTGTAAAGATCCTCAAGCCATGTCTAATATTGATACCCAGGTACGCACAGCTATGTTGGGCCACTCTGAAGGGGAAGTTGTGCAAAGGATAATTCTTAGCAGCTGTATTAATAGGAAATATTTCACTTTGTACCCAGAGATTTTACCAAATGATTGAAGAGTGGTAAGGGCAGCAGGGATAGAAACGGGCAGGTTTCCTATCGAAATAGCGAACGCAAATAACAATGGACTCAAAGGACAACCCTGTCTAGTAGAACGATAAAGACGAAAGTATTCTGATTGAAGATTATTTGTCCTGACAGAGGCTCGTGGAGAGGAGTACAACAGCTCAACCCAAGAAATATGATTTTAAAGAGGAGTCCATCTTAACGGGAATAGAGTGTACTTCAAAAAGGACTACCCTGTGGAGATTCAGAAGAAAAGAAAGGCGTATGCACCTATAACAAAACGACCAAAATAAAAATGTCTGCGCTTCCACACTCTGCAAAACTCTCTTTTCTATGACAGCGGTCCGGTTACCTATCAGAAAACTGCAGAGGTGATGGGGGATTTGAGGAAGAAGAACAATGTAAGAGAACAACGTAATAATGTTTTATTTTAAATACTATGTTTTTATATAGTAGTGTTCTATTGTTTTGGTTTCTATCTATACTTTGCGTCAACAATGTACATTTCCACTTTGTGTGAGGAATAAAGGAATTCTGATTCTCAATGCCAGTGTGTGATTGCACAAAACAGCCCTGCCACACAGGAGCACGAGTTGTGCATTAATACCACTGGTGATGAGTCACAAAGCTTCATCTAAGAAAGAAAGAAAACAATACTGGTGATATCCTCTTCCTCATGGAAAAGAGACAGGATGTGATCATTAGTAGAAACGTTTGTTGCTGAACTAATATCCTAGTAGAAGCCTGTATTCCTGAATGCGTAGTGTTTCCCTCTCTCCCTACAATACTAAAACTAATGGATCTTCCTTGGGAAGTAAGATTTATTGTGTATTATAGCAGTTTTGACTTGACATACATTTGTATTTGATCATCCAAACACACACATCCATGTTATTAATGTAATACTTGCGTGACTTATCAGTTGTTATAAAGCAGGGAGATGTGGGAAACGTTCAAGTTGGGGAGCCCTTTGAAGAAATTCAACTAATGCTAAACTGAACCCACCCAGGGGTGAACAGTTTCCTTGCTTCCTGCCTCCACTCAAACTGCTTGTGTCTCACTCTTCTTCATAGACGTGTGGCACGACGCTGTCCCGCTGACCTGCCCTGTCAGCCTGTCTTTATTGGACTCTGAATAAAGAAAAGTTGAAAAGTTGAAAAATTGTGTATTTTATAAATATTTAATCTGAAATATGAAACTGTATTTTTCTTTCTTTTCTTTTTTCTTTAATGTAATTTTTTCTTATTTATATTTATATCTCTTCCTCTGATGTGTATTTTTTTGTATACCAAATATATGATGTTTATATATTTTAAAATAGAGTATGAAGCGTTACCTAACTTTGACAAATAAGTTAGTTTATGTTAGCATTCTGTTCAAGAAGCCTGGAGTGGTATAGCTTTATGTGGACTTGCAAATGCTGCTCTTCATTTTCAACAAACCCTTTCAACTTGCATTGAACACTGAGCAGAGCTGGTTTAGGTGTGTGACTGTGTGTTCTTTAAACTAAAATGGTGGCTTCTAAATATTTGCCGAGGTGCTGAAAAAGCATGTCTGGACTCATTCATATCAGCACTGTTGTGGGACAAACTAGCTTCAATAAAGGGAGTGACGGTTGCTCAATCTGCAGGGACTTGGCTCGCACCAAAACATATACAGAGAGTGGACTGCTAGCTGGAGAGATGCCAGTTTAACTGGGCCCTGCCGAGGTGTCTTTGAGCAAGACACCAAATCCCTGCACCATGGAAAACCGGAAACATGGCAGTGTTTTCACTCAAACACCGATCAATAAAAGATTGCAGGTGATTTGAGTGTTCAGACCTAATGTGTGTGGTTCCTGTGAATGTGTGCATCTCTACTGTGTGTGTTTATAACAGAGGGGAAAAGTGGCTTCAACCAATGTTTAAATAATAAAAGCTTCCACAAGATGGCGACCTCCTTCCCTCTATTTTTCCTTGGCAGACGCTCAGCTCAGGGTCTTTTACTCTTCATTGCTGATGTGTGGTCATCAGTACTTTTACAACAATTAGTTATGTGTTTATAGAAGCTCTATAATTATGCAGAAAACTAAAAATGTACCAGCAATAAAGTTATTGTCAGTTAAAACCTTAGGTAACATGCTATTGCAGCTAAAGAGTAGGTTTATGCTCAGTTCAATAAAGTGTCTGTACTGTTTCTACAGATGCTCATGGGTTACAGGAGACATTTCTGTATTAGCAGGTACCGGATGTACTGAAACACTGCTGGTTGGAGATGATATCAGCTAACAGTTTGATTACAGTGCTTTGCAGTGGAGGGAGAGGTACTTGCATCTTGTTGTTGAGTAAAAGTATATGATATGTGTTGATTATAATGATTGATCATTAAAGTGTTCTCAAAGCTGGTGAAGGTGCAGCTAGTTTGAATGACTTTGTAGACTGCAGGTAGCTGGTGGATTTACTCCAGGTGGAACTAAAGTCTGATTTAAGACTTGATTATATTTCACATCATTCATCCACATCTGTAAAGTAACTAAAGGTATTAAATACATGTAGTGGAGTAAAGGTACATAATTTACCTCTGAATTGTATTGAAGTAGAAGTACAAGCATTAATTTGGAAATACTCAAATAAAATACAAGACTCAAAATTGTACTTGAGTAAATGTACTTAGTTACATCACTGGTGCTTTAAGTTGAATCCGCAAAGATTGTGAAATGTAGAGTCTGCGTTCAACCCATGTAAGTATTAGAAGCACAGTAAAGTTATTAAATGTACAGGGGCTCCGTGGCCTTGCTCAGAGAACCTCAGGAGGGAAACTGGTTCCACTTCACATTTCGTACCTGTCCATGAGGGGACTTGAACTGTAGATTTTCTAGTTCCCTACAGACACTGTAGATACTGAGATGCTGTTCCTGGGCTATGTGCTGGGTTCTGTTGTGTGTGCAGGATGTGACAAACTGCTCCTCTGCAGCAGGAGGTGCCATTGGGAATCAAATTGGCACAATTCAGCTGTAAGTAGAATCAGAGAGACTGTAACATCAAACAATCAGACACACTGCAACCAAGGAGCGCAATCAGCCCACAATAAGCAGAAAAGAACACAAGTAACACACTGTAAAAACGGTTCCGATGGTGAAAAATGCTATTTACTTTCCAATGTGCGTTTAAATAAGTAACACTTAAGTAACAATGAGTACATGTTTTAAGAATTCATTAATTTATAAATTAATAGTCACATTTCCTGAACTTTCTTGTAAATACGTTTTGGAAAACTTTAAAAAAATGGTTTTGTCAATGCCACGGTCATGCCACGCCCTCAAACGAGAATACCGCGGTGTGAGACTTCCTGTTCCTCTTTACAGCTATTCTTCGGGAGCTGTACATGTGCTTGCTTCTGAACTACTCATCGTAAAACAAGTAAGCATACCAACTGAGTAATTAATTACTGGTTTTTAACTAGCAAGTGTTATTTACTTTTCTTGTATTCACTGTTTCGAACGGAACATCAACATTTTAATGCATGCCAGCACCAACACTGCTGTTAAAGTTAGACTCAGCCCTGTCATGCTCATGTAGCAGCCTCGGCACCAGGATTTCAATTTTGGGTGGGCCAATGTAATTTCGGCTGGGCCAGTTCTAATCGATGTTTCTGCGTAAATGGCACTGGTTCTCTGACTGCAGATTTATCATTAGGCTACTTCCTTCTGATACTGCAGAGATTTCATGAGTTTTATACTAAAGCAGCTGGGCAGGAGATACTGTTGCTTCACACTCAAAAGCTTTGCTGATTTGGGCTGGAGAATGCCTGCACCAGGGTGCGCTTCGGTAGTTGCAAATGGCATGACATTTTATCTCTACGTTTCTTAATAATTTTTCTAGATGTCTAGTCTCCATATGAAATGAGGAATCTCTTGCTTTGCACATGTGAGAATTATGTCCGGTAAAACTTTACGTGTTCCCGATTTTTGTCAATGATCTCGGTAACACTTTACGGTAAGGGTACATGAATCATCATGAATTCATGCATGACTTAATGCATGAAAAAGCATGAATTAATTCATGTAGTACTCATGTATTACATCATGAACTATCAGTAATGTACAGGTATTAATGGTATCTCATGCATGACTTAATGCAGGAACAATACCTTAAGTAATGCATCAACTAAGGTATCTCAATCATCAAGACTTCTGAGTTATTAATGATGTTCATGTCTTCTTCATATAGATCTGCAGTTAAAGTGTCAGGCCAAAAAAACGGACCAGTCACAGCAATTCCAAGTATTGTAAATCATGAGTAACTAAGCATGACTTTGTCATTACTTCATCATGTGTGTGCCCCTTCAAATAAAGTGGTGACCCGGTCGGTCGGTCGGTCGGTCGGTCGGTCACAGCAGTGCATGTAGTCGAATGATTCAAAGTGTTGACTCCAACCCTGTTCAGTGTGTTGACCATTAATCATATGTTATTTATCAGTGTAAACGATGGAACAGGTCACCACTTTATTTGAAGGGGCACACACATGATGAAGTCATGACAAAGTCATGCTTAGTTACTCATGATTTACAACACTTGGAACTGGTCCGTTTTTTTGGCCTGACACTTTAACTGCAGATCTATATGAAGAAGACATGAACATCATTAATAACTCAGAAGTCATGATGATTGAGATACCTTAGTTGATGCATTACTTAAGGTATTGTTCCTGCATTAAGTCATGCATGAGATACCATTAATACCTGTACATTACTGATAGTTCATGAAGTACTACATGAGTACTACATGAATTAATTCATGCATTAAGTCATGCATGAATTCATGATGATTCATGTACCCTTACCGTAAAGTGTTACCATGATCTCTCCCTGTCGGCGCTCTGGATTGAGTAGAGTACGATACGATAATACTTTATTTGTCAGATCAAGTCTGAAATTTCACTTGCGTCACAACAGCTCCATGTCCAACATCAACAGACAAATATCCTGACACAAATTCATGAAACACAAACAACAAACATTTAACATAACAGCACAATCAGTGAGAGAAAAGCTGCTCAAAGAGCCTTCAGCGTGCATCTGATCTGGGATCAGCTCTGTATTTACTGTGAGGACTGACTGATGCACAAAGAAGTGCTTCAGTCTGACCTTATTGAATGGTGGGACCCTGTATCTCCGATCAGATGGTAGCAGTTCATATTCTCTGTTCAGAACATGGTTTGGGTCAGAGATGATGTGGTTGGACAGCCTCACTAGGTTGTTATGAGGTTGCTGAGTCATAGAGTCTCTGACAGGGTTGACCAACCATCTTTGAGCAGATTTTTAACAGGTGGAGCAGTTTTGATTTTAAAGCTGCTGACAAACATTTGTACCAGGTAGTAATGCAGTGATTGATGGAGGATGGTTCCATGGTCAGACTTCTCGCACTGTCTGTAGTTTGTATTTATCTCCATAGCTATTACGTAAGCTGCGCTGCATTCGTGTTTACTGAGAGCATAGTCGATATGTTTCCAGTCCCTGTAACAATGGCGACTGAATGTATCTTCTCCGCCGGCCCCACCTCTCTCACTAAAATGTCGGCACATTTTGCAAAACACACTGGCCATGTCTCAATTCAGGAGCTGCACCCTTCGGAGGCTGCATTTGTAGACCGCATGTGATACGAGGAGTAAGCAGGTAGGACCCAAACGCAGATAACACTGATAATACCTTTACTTCAAGGGCTCTTATCTAACATATCACTTGAACAAACAAAACACTCTACGGTGAACTCGATCACAAACAAAAGACGAACCAACACTGAACACAGGAAGAGACAAGACTAAGGCCCAATCCCAAACCACTCCCTCGACCCTACCCCTCCGTGTTGGAGTGAACTCCGTCTGGAGCCACACTCGCAGCTCAACGAGGCTCCCTCCTGTCAGATGGAGGGAGTAAACACAGCAGCAAGCTTTGGGACGGCCTCCCCTCTCTCCGGCACAAACAGGAAATGCCGTAACTGTATGTAACAACGGTTTCAAATCAGCATCAGACGAAAAGTTTAAATGAATAACTCAAATAAAACTCCAAACATCTTTCATTGTGTTCCAAAGCTCTTTTAGTTTTAAACATGTTTATAAGCTTCTTAGTTTTTGCAACGGTCTGTAAATATACACAACTTTATAATAAAATGCACATATTTACCTTTTTCTAGACTAAACACAGGTTCGATCCTAAATTAAAAACATATGAGGTCATCATGAGGTTGTTAACACCGCATTTTATCACTGGATGTTTGCTGGAACTACTTGTAAACAGCTTGTTTCCTGACGGACACACACAGCGTGACTCCGGTCAGGTAGAGACCGGTCTCAAGTCAGCACCGCTGCAGACTCGCTGTTTGAGGGCTTGATAGCCCACTCCCCCTCCACACTCGTTGCTTTGGAACAGCCCTCAATATGGCGGACCCTCCGCGTGAACGCGCAAACGGAGGGGTAGGGTGTAGGGGTAGGGTGTAGGGCGCGGTTTGGGAATGGGCCTACATACAGGGAGGGGTAATCACAAGACGAGAAACAGCCGGGCAGGGGAGGAGAAACACAAGGGCCACAGGTGAACACAATCAGACAACTAGACACACCAGGGAAACTAACGACAGGAGGAAAAACACAGTGAAAAGGACCAGACAATAAACCAGGAGGAAAACATGACAGGGAGAACAGCAAGACACCCAAACCTAGACATAAAAACGTGACAGAACCCCCCCCTCAAGGGACGGATACTAGACGTCCCTAAACACCAACAAAAAAATCCAAAACGTCCAGCAGGGTTGGTGGAGGGGGTCCGGAGGACGGGCCTTGACTGACAGCCCAGGGCACGGCAGAGGACCAGAAAGGGGTCTCGGGCGGACCGCCCGGGGGAGAGGCAGAGTTCGAGGAGGGGGTCTCGGGAGGAGAGCAGTCGGCGGAACCTCCAACGGCACAGGACATAGGGTTGGCAGGACCCCCGGCAGAAGAGTAGTCGGCGGGACCTCCAACGGCACAGGACATGGGGTTGGCAGGACCCCCGGCAGAAGAGTAGTCTGCAGGACCTCTGTTATAGAAATCTACAGACCCAAACACGGCTGGAGAGTACAAGTCAAAGTAAAAACAAATAAATGGTGAATCGAGAAAAGCTGTCTTTTGGTTATTTATTTGAAGCTTCAAATACACGATACAAAAAGGTAAATATGTCACAGGTCTGACAGAGTATGAAAAGTCTGCCAGAGAGTGAACAGAACAAATGAAAAAGCAGAGATTATATAGCAAAACAGTGGGAATATTATAACTCTCGTGTTCACACGCCAAGATTGTTTATGAGACACCTTCTGGCCTTGAGCTGGCCTTGAGCAGGTTTGATGTGACTGTGTATGAGTCTCCCAGTCTAAAACAGCTGTGGCCTTGCATAACCCATAAGAGAATATAACAGAGATAATGGTGAAAGCACAACAAGAGGAAATAAGAAGCACAACAAGAGGAAATAAGAAGCATTTGGTTTACGCATATGAAGGATATAGGAATAATGATATAAATAAAAAAATGTCCACTACATTCTCCCCTTTTGATCATACTTGATCAATAAAAAAAACAAATGACAGGATAGACTGATATAACACATCCATGAATACACTCCATCGCTGGTTTAAGTAAACACATCACAAATATATCATAGAAAACTGGCTGTTTTTTTGGAGGACAGACTCCAATATAATGTAAGCATAAGAGAGGAGATACACACATGATTATATTGATAAATCGGAATCAGACTTTTCTGATTCTAGCTGATCTATCTCACTGTTGCGCAAAGGATTGTCGTGTAATGGAATAGTAGTATACTGAACGAAAGCTGAGGATACCATGGTGGAAATGCATTTCTTCAGTATTGGGATAATCAAACAGGTACAACTGATTAATAGGCCAAAAATGATCGCCAGGGGTGTCACTATCCTAGCCAGCCATGCTTCCCACCCACCTGATGTAAGCCAGGCCCACCAGTCCCAGCCACCTGCGTTGGATATGTCATCAGCTTTCATGTCAGCTAACAGGTTGTTAAGATGCAGCACGGTGTCAGTGATGTTCTTGGTGGCGTCGGGAATGTAAGTGCAACAGGAGTCACCGATCACATGACACAGGCCACCCTTTGAGGCGAACAAAAGGTCAAGAGCGAATTGGTGCTGCATGAGCATGTTCCTAGAGGCTATTATGAATGGGGACAATGCCTGGAAGCCTTGCGTCGTCTCGTGAGTGAGGTTCTCTAGCCGGACGTGTAAGGTATCTATTTTATGGGCATTGTTTACTGTACCCCACCATGGGAACAGGCCACCCATGAATTTAGCTCCAGCGGATGTCAGATCTCTTTTTACCTTGTGGTGGTCGGGGTGTTGGAACTCTGTGTAATGATGTGTCGTGTGCATTAAGGACGTGAGTACAGTGACTGCTGGATTCAAATCCACTAGAGTGCATGTACCTATCCAGAGGGGAGCCAGAACTTGATAGAGCTTGTCGCTGCACAACCAAACGTAATCTTCTGGCGCGCTAAACCCAGCATCACTGGGCCACGCCAGTTGGAGGGAAATATGTTTAACATCAGGGAATGCTACGTTAGAAAAGATTCTTTCAGGGGCACCAAATATGTGACAATACGAGATTTTGTAAGCACCGTCACCGCATGTGTTCCGTAGGATGCGGGTACAACCAGTAGTAGTGCCTAGGAAAAAACAAGGTGGTGTAAGAGACGTTTTGTGGTAAACTCTCTGGATGCATAGGCCGTGTTTCATCCCTCTCAAATGACTGGGGTGCACATGGCTGACGGGTTGGTACTTTGCGTATGTGGTGTCAAGCGTGGATGCACGCAAAGAGGAGTTAGACCGATTACTGCATGGTGGAGGAAGCTGCCTAGCATAACGCCACTCGGTTACGCTGTCTTCACCCTTGATGGGCCTTGTCAGAGCCATAAACGCGCAGAGGTGTTCAACCTGGGTCAGAGAGCACGGACGAACTGACACGGACATTGATGAGTCCTGGGGGAAAGAGTGCATACATAACATGACCCATTTTGTCCTGCGGCCTGCAAGAATGATCTCAGAGTGTGCCACCAGACGTTACCGGTGATCCCATTACTGGTCTGAACCACATCAATGTTGCTATGTATAGATTAAATGTAGATGTACCTATGGATGTCAACAGTTGCGTCAAAGGTTGCTTACGCTTTTCCGGGGTCTGAGTTTTGGGCGCGATGTCTATGTAAAATGTGCCACACGGGTCGGCGCCGGATACATAAAGACAACAAAATAAAATAAATGTGGTTCGCCCTGCTTTCCCCATGTACCTCTTAGATACCTCGATTTTGGCTGACATGCTGTATGTTGAAATGGATACATAAAATATAGGACTAGTCCTAACACAACTATCATGGCAAGTATGCAGAGGAACCATTCTATGATTGTCCAGGCTCTCCAGTAGTATTCACATTGCTCACGGTTACGTTGTCGTCTCTCCAGGCGAGCCCTCATCACGAGGGGGAAATGTTCCATGGAGTGTGTGAGTGTATTCTCTCGGTCGATTTCGTGACACGGACCGCCAGACTTCGCACACTGATAACACAAACGAGGAACCAGAGAGCATATGAAACCGCTCAGCTGGCACTCGCTCGTGACACCTTGTGTGTAGTGTGTTTTGGTGTATGTAGTGCAAGTGTGGTGCTGGTGGTGACTCGGACACGTCACTTGCTGTCATCTGTTGGTGACTCGGACACGTCACTTGCTGTCATCTGTTGGTGACTCGGACACGTCACTTGTTGTCATCTCTGTTGGTGACTTGGACATGTCACTTGTTGTCATCTCTGTTGGTGACTTGGACATGTCACTTGTTGTCGTCTGTTTCTATCGTTTCTCTTTTCCTGTGACTACGACCTTGCAGTGGCTGGCGTGGACCCACGTAGCTCTCTCGGCGACCTTGACCGCTGTCTGGGTGACGAGAAGAACCTGGTAGGGTCCTTGCCAACGATTGGATTTCCAGCTCTTTCTCCGGAAATCCTTGATCAGCACAAAGTCGCCGGGTTGAAGGCGGTGAAGTGGACCAGTGGTTAAAGTGGATGATAGGTTAACACAATATGACAACATAGCATCCTCACACAAAGTTGTGGAGGGAAGAGGACATCCTGGAGCCTTGAGTCCAATCTGTGGAGGAGCCGCAAAAAGGATTTCAAATGGGCTGAGTTGACTCCGTGTTCTCTTCCGCATCCTCATGTACATCAGCACAATGGGCAGAGCTTGTGTCCATGACAGACCTGTGTCTGCACAGCATTTTGCTAGTTTGTAGAACTGGTCTACCAGAATTTTGCATAATGCAGATTAGGCATGCTTCACAGTGCTTTTGAGCTGTTACTGTGAATCCCCTTGTGAACCACTCCTGATTGATAGACTCTAACATCCCTCCTTTTGACACATGATCCCACCCATGTGTCAACTTAGCGAAATGAGGGAAAAAATGTCTGGGAAGACATGGATTGGAATTTGGGCCAACCCAGGTGCTGGATTTTGGGTCAAAAACAGCCCCAGCAGCCTTCCATTGAGCCTTCTCAACTGGCGTAGCTAGCTGCTGCATGGAAGTCAGTGATGACATTTTGTCAGTGAAGGAGGGGACAGGGATTTTAACAAATGAGTGTGCGTGAGGTGCGAGAGGAATCAGAGCAGCTGCCTTTGCGGCCTTTACAGCAGACGCATTTCCTAGGGAAACTGGGTCTGTACTGCTTGCGTGTGCGGCACATTTACAGACTGCAACCTCAGATGGGAGCAGAATGGCGTCTAGTAAGCCTGCAACCAGTACATGGTTAAGTACTGGTTTGCCATCAGATTTTAGGAATTGTCTACACTTCCAAATAGCCCCAAAATCGTGTACTACCCCGAAAGCATATCGTGAGTCAGTGTAAATAGTCACGGTTTTGCCTTCTGCAAACGTGCAGGCTTCAGTTAGTGCGATGAGCTCTGCTGCCTGTGCTGAGAGGTGACATGGAAGCGGTCCAGAACGGAGTACAGCAGAATCTGAAACAACAGAAAAACAAACCCACCCGATTAGTGCCCCCTTGGTCGCGAGAGGCAGACCCATCAACATACAAAATGAGGTCAGCGTTGGTCAGAGGAATGTCTTTTAAGTCCAAACAATAAAAACCTGTCTGTCTTTTAAGTCCGGTCTAGGTGTGCACACTGTGGAAAGTACGTCAACCGTCTTCAGGCAATGTTCAAACTAAATGAAGTCTCTCCTTTTGAAACATCATGTGTTGAAATAAACACCTGCAGTTCAAAAATAAAAAGTGAATTGCCTAATATTTTTGTTGTGGAATCAATTAATTTCTTTCTTTAAAGGCAACAACATGAAAAAGCTAAGAGAAAAACCCTATTGAATACAATATTATTTGGAGCAACTTAATTTATAAATGGTTGTCAACTTAAAAACATGTGTTCATGTTCAACATGTGGTAATTAAGTACATATAATTTAAGATTATATTTAAATCATACGGTAAAACAAGTTGGAACTTTTGGAGTAATCCCTTCAAAACTTGTGTTTATGCTACCAATTATTAAGTAAGTGGTAATTGAAAACACCTCTGATTGCAGAGGAAAAGCCTTCTCCCCTAACCCAAATAACTTTGTTGCTTTAACAACATTTCAATAGAAGTTGTCTTAACTCAATAACCATCGATGCAACCTATTGCCTTGATTTTCTTTGTTATAAAACATATTATATATATAATCATATGTATGATCACTTTGAGTGTACGTAGACTGGGCCTCCCATATAACCTGACTGAGCCGATATAAAAACCAATCAGCAAATAACTTTTCAATACATTATTGATTACTATTTTTGAGGTACTTTTAGGTTGGAAGTGAACATAAGTCAGAGGTACATGGTGTACTTTTCCTCCACTACATGTATTTAATCCCTTTAGTTACTTTACAGATCTGGATGAATGATGTGAAATATAATCAAGTGTTAAATCAGACTTTAGTTCCATCTGGAGTAAATCCACCAGCTACCCTGCAGTCTACAAAGCCATTCAAACTAGCTGCACCTTCACCAGCTTTGAGAACACTTTCATGATCAATCATTATAAAACATATCATATATATAATTCTGAAATGGACCAATCTGCACAACGACTACTTTTACTGTCTTTACTTTCACTATATTCTGATAATACTTTTCTACTTTTACTTGAGGAACATTTTGAATGTAGGACTGTTACTGTAACACTCTGGTACTTCTACTTTTACTCAAGTACAAGATCTGAGTACTTATAATTTCACTACAAGATCTGAGTACTTATTCCTTTACTCAAGTACAATATCTGAGTACTTCTAATTTCACTACAATATCTGAGTACTTATTCCACTTCTGGTAGTGTATTAGTCTGAATTGTAGCTACAAAATCACACAGAGCTGCATAAAAATAGACTCACAATGGTAACAAGTGGGAAATAATATGTACTAATGTGTACAATGATTTGTAGGTAATTTTGACTACTCAAGACACCTCACTTATACATCTTCAAAGTATTGGCTTTCAGAATATTAAACTTGTTTCGGCAAATTCAGATGATAAATACAACTTTGAAGCTTGTAACGGCATAATTACAAGCAGAGAACGGACTAATGTAACGTCACAGCAAGCATAACAACAGCCGTGTGTTACGACCACATATACGCAAAAATGACATCATCTGTCGCTTAGTGACTTTTTTACCATTTAGCCTTAACACAAACGTGTGAATGTGTAAGGTTTATCATTATATTCAAATGTGAACAAAAATTGACTGTCTTTGTGTACCGGAACACTGAAAAAAATGCATTTGAGACATCTATGGCAGTAAATATGTTGCAGAGGCTGGAACTTGGAGTAATCAGATAAGAATTCCGGACGAGCGTGCATGCACAGCTGCATTTACATCGTAAATCCTGGACAAATCTCCACTCGTCAGGAGGTTTGTCTCTGATCTTTTTCAGGAAACACTGGAATCGTTACACGGAATAATGACCCCTTGTTTAAGCAGAGAGGTAAACACTGGCCGAATGCCATCAACAGCTTCACGTTTCAATGGGTACGGTACGGAACGTGAACATTAACCCTACGTCATATCTGTGAGCTGCCCAGAGTGAGTTTGGCACATCTGAAAGCGCGGCAGGAAGCTCAGAGATATGAGAATTACCTTATCCTCAACCAACAGCAATGTGCGCAGAACGGCTACGTTCGTGCACATTTTCATTTGATACACGTCACGTGACATAGAGTACATGACATATTCTGTGTGTGTAGGTGCCCAATCAGTGACTGACTCCCAATCTTTAACGATTGGACCCAAATCCCTCTATCTATCAGTGGGCCCCCTGGCTAGTGAAATGTGTGGACCGCCCCTGGGATTTGACACAGCTGGTTGTGTCTTGTGTGTGTGAGCCTAACAGAGATAGTGCTACACAGCGAATTCCAATACATTTTTAAACATGAGCTCATCATTCACACATTTTAACAGAAAAACTCTCATCATAGCATTTACACAGATCTTTCAACCACGTTAGCAGTACAATGCAAAATGAGAAGCCTCCACACAGCAGGTGGAAAACCACGTTGATCATGTCAAACGCAACAACTCCTGAGAATCAGGATATGTCAGCAGCCCATCATCATCAAATGACACTTTTTTAAACCATCGTAGGAGATGGCTGTCGGACTTTAAGACCCTCATTTATGGAAAAATGAGGTCCAAGCCGAACCGGAGAATCAGATCTCTGCCCAGTAAATGTGTTGGGCAGACAGATGATAAAATAACTGTTTTTTACTGATGTGGGAATGGATGACTGTCACCACCGTTGTCTTGACCCTGAAGTGGTACAGAAACTTCTCCTTTATAGTTACCCAGCTCCTATTGAGTGAATACATCTACGACTAAATTTGCATTCAGGCAAATCTACCCTTTTTTACCACAGAATGTGTAGCCCCAGAATCAACCAAAAATGTAACCAACACCCATGATAGCTAAAGTCAGTGTGGGACATTTCTTAATGCAAACATTTACTGTCATATTTCAAATATGTACCCTATTTAACCACAGGCATGTCTTCTGAGGTGTGAGGTGCGTGTGTGTGTGTGTGTGTGTCACTTCCCTGGTTAGATGCTGCTGGCTGAATTTCCATCTCGCTCGATTGGGCCCCTTCCTTGCTGTCCCCCTCTGCCTCCACTCCAGTGTTCTGTGAGCAATCCCATAATCCAATGTTCAACACTTCCACACTTGGAAACATCTTTCTTCAAAGGAACGTCTTGCTTCTTGTCCTCTGCCTCTGAAAACCTCCTCTGCCTCTCCCTCGGTATTGTGAGCGGCCAGCATTTTGTTTAGCTTGCGCTGTGTCTGTGAGTCCGTTGAGAAAGGCATTACTGAGGTTTGTCTCCCAAACACCTGCTTGGTCTCCTAGAGCATCGGGTTTGTTTATCTCGCTGTTGTCCCCATCTACTTGGCCCTGATGGGGGTGGACGAACTTGGAGTTGACGCTGACTGCATGGCTGGGGCTTGCGGTGGAGGTGGTTAAGGTGTGCCAACCGGATTGCCAGGGTTGTACGCCGGAGGAGGGAAGGATACCCAGTCGAGGAGAGGTCATTCAGGCCTGCAATGGAAGGACACAGAGATGTCTGGGGTTTACATGTCTTTTGGAAATAATGTATTTTCCTTCTTTCTTCACATTCATCTTCAACCTTAATATTTTATTTAATACCCTAGGCCAACTGCCTTTTTTTTTACTCCCCAGTATTATAAACACTTTCTGTGAGTGTGCAGTTTCCTATAAGTCTTTTACTTTAACTTTATTTATTTATTTTTACGCTTCATTCCATCTTCATGTTCTTGTAATTTATTCTTTTTAGGTTCTTGATTTTTAATTTACTCAAAAAATCTCCCTTAGGAAATCCGAACATTTCCATCCATATATTTAATTTAAACAGACTTTCTTCACCATATTTTGCTCGCATGACATCAACAATCGGACCCTCAGGAGGCTGTACAAACCCCCGCCCCTGCTTTGCTCCCATAACAAAGTCTTTAAAGTGTTACCAAAACACTCCGTGTTACCAAAACACTATTTTTCACCCAGATATTCCAAATATCTCTACTTTCGAGCAGTCCCTCTCATAAATGTCATGGAGTTTTAATTACGTTTAACTTTAAACAATTTAGACTTTGTACATCTCACCCATATTGAAAGCCCTTTGAGTTTGTTGGATCTCGTGAAGTCAATCGGTTCCACCCCTCGCGCTGGTCCCCTCGTCCCGTACGGTTTATGTCGGGAGCGCGCACCCACCAGCGTCCGGTGATGTCCCCGATCTAACCTACAGAGATCCTGCCGACAACGCCATCTGTTATAGAAATCTACAGACCCAAACACGGCTGGAGAGTACAAGTCAAAGTAAAAACAAATAAATGGTGAATCGAGAAAAGCTGTCTTTTGGTTATTTATTTGAAGCTTCAAATACACGATACAATAAGGTAAATATGTCACAGGTCTAACAGAGTATGAAAAGTCTGCCAGAGAGTGAACAGAACAAATGAAAAAGCAGAGATTATATAGCAAAACAGTGGGAATATTATAACTCTCGTGTTCACACGCCAAGATTGTTTATGAGACACCTTCTGGCCTTGAGCTGGCCTTGAGCAGGTTTGATGTGACTGTGTATGAGTCTCCCAGTCTAAAACAGCTGTGGCCTTGCATAACCCATAAGAGAATATAACAGAGATAATGGTGAAAGCACAACAAGAGGAAATAAGAAGCACAACAAGAGGAAATAAGAAGCATTTGGTTTACGCATATGAAGGATATAGGAATAATGATATAATAAAAAAATGTCCACTACACCTCCAACGGTACAGGACATAGGGTTGGCAGGACCCCTGGTAGAAGAGTAGTCGGCGGGGCCTCCAACGGCACAGGACACAGGGTTGGCAGGATCCCCGGCAGAAGAGTAGTCGGCGGGGCCTTCAACGGCACAGGACACAGGGTTGGCAGGACCCCCGGTAGAAGAGTAGTCGGCGGGGCATCCAACGGCACAGGACACAGGGTTGGCAGGACCCCCGGCAGAAGAGTAGTCGGCGGGACCCCCAACGGGACAGGACATGGAGTTGGCAGGACCCCCAGCAGAACCTCCAACGGCACTTGAGTAGGGACTTGAGTGGGGGTTTGAGAGGGAACTCGAGAGAAAACTTGAGAGATGACTTGAAAGGGATCTTGAGAGGGAACTTGAACGGAGACTCGAGAGGAGACTTGAGAGGGAACTCGAGCGGTGACTTGAGAGGGAACTCGAGCGGTGACTTGAGAGGGAACTCGAGAGGTGACTTGAGGTGACTTGCGAGGTAACTCGAGAGGGGACTCGAGAGGGAACTCGAGAGGGAACTTGAACGGAGATTCGAGAGGAGACTTAAGAGGGAACTCGAGCGGTGACTTGAGAGGGAACTCGAGCGGTGACTTGAGAGGGAACTCGAGAGGTGACTTGAGGTGACTTGAGAGGGGACTCAAGAGGAGACTTGAGAGGGGACTTGAGAATAGACTCGAGAGGGGACTTGAGAGGGAACTTGTGTCGGTCGGTACGCCGACAGGACACGGGGAGCTGGCGTCGGATGGAGAGCCAACAGGAGACGAGGTGCTGGAGTCCGCCGGTACGCCGACAGGACTCGGGGAGCTGGCGCTGGCTGGTACGCCGACAGGACTCGGGAAGCTGGCGTTGGCTGGAGAGCCAACAGGAGATGAGGTGCTGGAGTTGCCCGGTACGCTGACAGGACTCGAGGAACCATGGCTGCTGAGCCCAGTACTGGGGCCCGAACCATGGTTGCTGGTGCCGGAACTGGGGCCGGAACCATGGCTGCTGGGCACGGTACTGGGGCCGGAACCATGGTTGCTGGGGCCAGGACTGGGGCTGGAACCATGGCTGTGTGGGCCGGTTCTGTAGCCGGAACCATGGCTGCTGGGCACGGAACCGGAACACGGAACCATGGCTGTGTGGGATGGTACTGGAGCACGGAACCATGGCTGCTGGGGCCGGAACGAGGGCCGGAACCATGGCCGCTGGGGCCAGAACTGGGACCGGAATCATGGCTCTTGGGCTCGGGCTGCTAGCCTGGACTTGCGACTCCTTCTCTTAGAAGCCGCCTGAAGGCTCTGTGGACCTCCAAAAGCCAGACGAGTTCCAGAAAACGATTCCTGGACAGGAGCAGGAACTGGGGCAGAAGCACGGGTTGACTCCAGATGGAACCCACCGAGGCGTTTGGTACCAGGTTGGGAATTGGGAGGCAGGGAGCTATTATGCCTGGGGCTAGCAGGCCGGGAATCACACACCGAGAGGATATTCAAAATCCAGCCAGGTAAGAATTTCACCAAACCTGGTGTCTCCATAGCCATCTGGCACGCCTCTGACAACACAGCCTCTCGTTGCTGAACTCCTGACGCTCCCTTCCATCGATCCGAGCAGTTAGCCAAAAAAAGGGAAAATCCAATAATTCCAGGTCGAACGGATCTGCTGGGCCCATTTCACGGTTGGTTCGTTCTGATATGAGGAGTGAAGCAGGTAAGACCCAAACTCAGATAACACTGATAATACCTTTATTTCAAGGGCTCTTATCTAACATATCACATGGACAAACAAAACACTCCACGGTGAACTCGGTCACAAACAAAAGACGAACCAACACTGAACACAGGAAGAGACTAAATACAGGGAGGGGTAATCACAAGACGAGAAACAGTCGGGCAGGGGAGGAGAAACACAAGGGCCACAGGTGAACACAATCAGACAACTAGACACACCAGGGAAACTAACGACAGGAGGAAAAACACAGGGAAAAGGACCAGACAATAAACCGGGAGGAAAACATGACAGGGAGAACAGCAAGACACCCAAACCTAGACATAAAAACGTGACAAAATGAATATCGTGTCCCAATAAATAAAAAAAGACGAGACTCCTCCGAATGCGGCCTACTTTTCCCGGATTTGGAGCATACATCTGATGTATCCTTCGCGGTCTACCATATCCCAGGGTGCAATGCGCGCACGGAAGAGTGAGTTTTTTTCAAATTAAATGGCGGTCCGGTCTCCCCAGCAGAGTGGATTTAAAAGCTGCAGCAATCGGAGGAATCACTAATAAATATGAGTATTGGGTTTTAACTTACTTTAAATTAACTCACGTCACACACGTCAATCCCAAGGGGCATTGAAACGTACATTTTCGTTCAATAATAGGGATAAATACATGACGTTAGTGACGCTAACACTTATTTTTAATTCAGTTCAGAAGTTTACTAAAGTCATACAGAGGCTCTGTTATAGGTAAGTTATACTTTATATTACATAAATAGACCAAAGTGAAAACATTTAGACCGGTATAGCCCACCGTATGGTGGGGCAGTGGCGGCGCCAGGGTATGGCTGGGGTAGGCTACAGCCATAACAAGAAATGGCTTAGCCCCACCATGAAAAACCCAATATGGGATCCCACTTTCAACATATTACACAGTAACATGAGTATTCACTTTGTTGAGGTTTAGGATGGCAGCTTCTTCTTACGCTGCACTCGGAGAAAAATATTGGAGAGGGAGACGATGAACTGTTTAGCCCTTGAGCATGATTTATTCCTCTGCTTTACAGGTGATTCCTTCGCTCAGCCGAGCTAACTTAGAAGAGAACAAACATAGACAGTGTACACGTGCATCAGGTGAACACACCCTCATTTACATGACGCAAGACTGGTAAATACGTAGCACGTAATACTACAGTGCCTCACAGTGGTACAATAACGGTATTACATACAATAATTGAGGACATATGTAAAATTGTCCCTTAATACCCCCACTTGTTCTCAGGTTGCTGTACTCCAAAAATGTAAACAAAATGAAAATGTGGACCTCCTCACACATTTTAAACTCCAAAAACGATTCCTGCAAACTTCTTCAGTTTCAGCGTAGTTACAGGTTGTCATTATGTCTGCCACCATCTCTTCAGTGGGGCAGTACACCAGAGTTACTTTCCCGTCCTCTACAGTTGATCTTATTAAGTGGTACTTTATGTCCACGTGCTTACACCTCTGTCTGCTTACAGGGTTTTTGGCTAGGGCAATTGTTCCCTGGTTGTCCTCATACACTACTGTTTGTGTATATTTGTAATCATCGATACCCTCCAGTAACTAAATATATACACTCTTGTATAGTTGAGGCCAGATCCATGTACTCCGCCTCACAGGTGGAAAGTGCCACTGTAGGCTGCTTCTTACTCTTCCATGAGACTAAAGAGCTGTTCTTACTGAGGCTTACACAGTATCCTGTGGTACTGCACCTGATGGTGACATCAGCTGCCCAGTCGGTGGCATCAGCTGCCCAGTCGGTGGCATCAGCTGCCCAGTCGGCATCATTGTAGGCTAGTAAGCCTAGCTTCTCACACAACTCTTTCTCTATAGTGCCTCTAAGGTATCTTAACACGTGTTTCACAGTTACCCACTGCTCCTTTGTAGGCTCAGCAAAATATTGTGATAGTTTGCTCACAACAAAACTTAAATCTGGCCTTGTACATGTGGTCAGGTATATAAGGCTGCTACCGCCTCTCTGTACATGCTGACATCATCCACTTTTACTGCATGTTCTGTATAGTCAAGTTTTTGATCACAAGGTGTTTCTCTGGGTCTAAAGTTTTGCATGTTAAACCTCTCCAGTATCTTGTTAACATATTTTTCCTGTGACATCTTTACACATCCATCCGACTGTTTGAAATCGATACCCAGAAAATGTTTTAGGCTGCCTAAATCTTTCATCTTAAATTTGGCAGAGAGCATCGCTTTCACTTCCTTCATTCTATTGTCATTGCTAGCTGCAATGATCAGATCATCGACCCAGATGATTATTATCAACTTTCCACCTTCGGTCTCTTTGGCATAGACACAGTGGTCTGCTGGGTTCTGTGCAAAATCGTCTTCAGTTAAACAATCGTGCAAAATCCTGTTCCAATTTCTACCGGATTGTTTTAGACCATAAAGAGATTTTTCTAGCTTACACACTAGACCTTCCCCTCTTTCTTCATAACCCTCTGGTTGTTCGATATAGATATCATAATCTATAGGAGCGTGTAAGTACGCTGTTTTTACATCCATCTGATGCAGTAGCAAGTCCTCCTGTGCTGCTTTCTGTAACAACACTCTTACACTCGTCAAGCTGGCCGTGGGGGAAAAAGTCTCTCCATAGTCAATCCCCATCCTCTGGCTATAGCCTTTGGCTACAAACCTTGCTTTGTACTTGTCCATTCCCTCAATATCACTTTTTATAGAGTTAACCCATTTGCCCCCCCACTGTCTTTTTGCCTTTTGGCAGATTTGTCAGGGTAAATTTGTTGTTGTCGTTTAATGATTGGATTTCGTCATCCATGGCTTTGACCCACTCTCTTGAGTCAGTTGACGTCATAGCCTCCTTACATGTCTGTGGAATGCCACATACTGCTCTGTAGCAGTAGTCTACGGTAGTATGAATCCCATCACTATCACTGTCTTCAGTTACAAAGTCCTTTAAGTGACTTGGTTTCCTTCTGTCTCTAGTCGGGTATCTCCCACCCTCACAAGATACACATACAAAAGGACAACACTACAACTGGCGACGAGGATACCACAACACATCGCGGAATGAGGGGAGAGAAATAAAACATCCACAATTCTGGATAAGCGGTAAGCAAACTACGCTGGCTAACACACAAGGCTAACAAGCTAGCCAAGCCATCCACGGCACGCACCATGGCCAATCTTCCTCATTTCCCGCAGTTTGATGTGCACACTGAACCCAGCTCTGTAGGCTCGAGGTGGAAAAAGTGGATTAAACGATTCACCAACTTCCTAGTGGCATTGGACATAAAGGAGGATACACAAAAACGTGCGCTATTACTGCACTATGCTGGATCAGACGTGTATGACATATTTGACACGCTGCCAGGAACGGGAGACGCTGATGATTATGATACGGCCATAGCGAGCCTGCAAACCTATTTCTGTCCCAAAGTAAATACTGAATATGAGATCTATATTTTCAGACAAGCCAGGCAAAATGACAGTGAGACATTGGATGCTTTCCACACGCGACTGAGAAAGTTGGCTTTCCGACACTGATACGGACTTATCCGACACTGATACGGAAATAAAGTCACAGATTATTCTAAGCTGCAGTTCCGCGCGCCTACCCAGGGCGGCGCTAAAGGACAGCGATATGACACTTCAAAAACTACTGGATGCAGGCAGAGCTCAAGAACTGTCAGACAAACAAGCTGCAGGTATGGAGACAGGAAGATCACAAAAATAATTCCCAGTGCATGCTGTACAAAAGAAAAGCTTCCAAAGTCATATAATAATGTGAAGCATGATTACAAAACCTGCAACAACTGTGGTGGACACTTTCCTCATGAGGGAGGAAAAGCAAACTGCCCAGCAAAGGGGAAAGATTGAAAAGCATGTGGACAATTAAATCATTTCCAAAGATGCTGCAGATCACAAAACAAATATTATACCCCTATAGCTGCAGAAAAACAACAACATTACCGACCAACATACAAAGTGCATCAGGTGCAGAAACAAACTGAGGAAAAGACACAGAGACCAGACAGCTCAGCAGAAGATGACGATGTGTATGTTGTGTGCACACTACAAGACAAAGCAGAACACAAACGTACACAAATTGTGGACACAGTAATAAATGTTATTGTTGACTCTAGCCTAACCCTCAGCTTTTTAAGCAGGTTATTGACATGAAGTTTAAAAGTGAGACAATCATCAAGCCAGATACCAAGGTATTTGTAACAGGTAACCACTTCAAGTTTTATTCCTTGCGTAGTTACAATATCTAAAACATGCTCTGGTGTCTTTTTAGCTTTAGAAAAGAGCATTACCTTGGTTTTATCAACATTTAAAAGAAGCTTTAGTTCAGAGAGCTGAGTCTGAATAGTGTTAAAAACAGCCTGTAATTGAACACCAGCCTCCTGAATGGAGGGACCTGTACAATACATCACGGTATCATCCGCATAAAAATGTAAAGTAGCTTCATCCACATTTTCACCTAAACTGTTGATGTAGATGGAGAATAAAAGTGGACCTAAAACAGAACCTTGAGGAACACCATTAGCAATGTTTAACCACTCAGAAGACAGCCCATCAAAGTGAACACATTTGGACCTTTCAGAGAGATAGTTCACAAACCACCCACTGCATGGCTGGACATGCTTATACGGGCTAGCCTCTGCTTTAAAATGTGATGATCGACGCTTTGGAAAGGTCAATAAATAGAGCTGCACAACTCTGCTTATTATCTAAAATACTCGCCACATCATTCACCACTTTCATTGTGGCAGTGATGGTGCTGTGTTGCTTTCTGAAGCCTGACTGATGTTTAGACAGGATGTCATTTGTACATAAAAACACCTTTACCTGTTCACTCACTAAGCGTTCAAGATCCTTAGCCAGAACTGACAACTTAGAGATTGGCCTATAGTTATTTAATAAGGTGGCCTCCCCTCCTTTTAGCAAAGGCAGGACATACGCTGACTTCCACAATTTTGGAATTGTGTTAGTGCTGAGGGAGAGGTTAAAAAGAGTAGTGAGAGGTGGAGAAATAAAATCTGCAGCTATCTTTAAAAAGAAAGGCTCTACGTTGTCCGGGCCAGCCGGTTTCTTAGGATCTAGCTTGGTTAAAGCTTCACGAATAACATCAACAGTAAAAGGGGTAAAACTAAAAGGGTTTTCCAACACACGTTTTTCAGAGTCACATACTGTAGTGTTCACAGAAGCAGAGTTAGTGACAGAATCAAATAGAGAACCACAGGACACAAAATGCTCATTAAAGCAATTTAGCATAGTAGCCCTCTCCGATATAGAGCCAGATGCTGTGGTAATGCACGGAGGTAGCTCATTACGGATATCGCGGTGGATAACGATTTAATGGCATTCCAACATTTTCCAGGATTATTTAGATTCTTTGTGGTTACTGACAGATAGTACTTTGATTTAGCACTTTTGATTTGCGATGTGAAGCTGTTCCTTAGCTGCCTAAAATGCAGCCATTCTACCTCTGAGCCTGATTGCCTAGCCTTTGCCCAGGCCTTGTTTCTCTCATGAAGGAGACTGGACAGATTAGCAGAAAACCAAGGACTGTCTCGTCCCTTTACTCTAAATGTACGCAGGGGTGCATGTCTATCAATGATCTCCATAAAACCAAGATAAAAATAAAACCATGCGGTTTCTACATCAGCACACAGATCGATTTTACCCCAATCAAACCCAAACAGATCATGCACAAAACCCTGCTCCACATAATGTTTTATGTCTCTCTTACTGATAATGTGAGGTTTAACCTTTTGGACCTTAGCGTCCCTAATTGTGGCTACAACACAGTGATCGCTCAGATCATTTGCAAATAGTCCCACAGATCAGTATTTATGGGGAACACTAGTTCAAATGAGATCAATTAGGGAGGATTTATTTGGGGACTTAATATTTGGGCGAGTAGGACAGTCCACAATCTGAATAACATTTCAAGAGTTACAAAGGTTTTTAAAATCCTCTGACACTGCAGTTAACCAGTCCCAGTTTAAATCTCCAAGTAGCACTATTTCCTTGTAGTCTAGCTGCGATAAAATATTTGCTAGTGAAGACAAGGAGTCCTTGCCAGCTGAGGGGGGTCTGTAACAGCCCACCACCATGACCTGTTGACCCTTTGCCACTTCTATATTTAAGGCTACACATTCGAATTGCTTACTGATAGATTTGGAAACTAATGTGGTTACACTGAACTTATTCTTAACATAAATGGCAACGCCACCACCTTTATTAGGCGGGTCAGTACGATACACATTAAAACCATTTAAGGCAATGTCAGAGGCCAAAATAGATTTATTTAACCATGTTTCTGATAAAACAATGACGTCAGCGTCAGTCGAGCTCACCCAGATGTGGACAAAATCTAGTTTACCTAACAGACTGCGCACATTCAAGTGGATGAAACCCAACCCAGACCTCTTCACTTAGAGGTAACATTATAATGGGTGGCGATTTTAATTGCACCCTCAACCCTCTTGTAGACCGATCTTCAGGCAGAGATGCCTCCCATATACAGACAAGGAGGGTGATCTCACCGTTCATGACGGATATGAACGGTCATGTCCGTCATGGACATATGGAGAGTCCTAAACCCTGACAAGAAGGAATTTTCATGCCACTCTTCCACGTACCATACTTACTCACGCATTGATTATTTCTTAATCTCCAAAAACCTAATGCCAAATATTAAGAATTGTACCTACGGCAGCATAGTAATTTCGGATCATGCTCCATTAACCTTGGACTACATTGCAGTAAAGCCATTTAAGGGTCCACCGAGATGGCATTTTGATACAAAGTGGCTGCATGACCCACGTTTTGTACGCTTCCTGGATTCTCACATAGATATGTACTTTCAAATAAACACTACGCAGACCTCTCCCTCTGTCAGGTGGGAGGCATTTAAGGCGTATATTAGAGGTCATATAATTAGCTACACAAGCTCTAAATCGAACAAATTCCATCGTCAAATGTCTGATTTAGAAAAAGATATAAAACAACTAGAAAGGGACATAGCCCTTAATGACAAACCTGATCTACAATGCAAATTGACATTACAAAGAGCCCACTACAATGAACTTTCGTCCAATAAAGCCTTGGCAAGTATCAACAGAATCAAACAGTCATTTTACGACCAAGGGGAGAAAGCAGGCAAATTACTAGCCTGGCGAATTAGGGCATTACAGGGCGAAAGAGCGATAAACGAAATTCAAAACAATGCTGGAAATATTACATCAGATCCTAAAGAAATTAATGAATCATTTTTAAAAACCTTTAAAAACAAACTGCTGCCACCGCTCCTGAATCGAGGAGATATTCGAAAAGGGTTGTCTTCCCCCAACCTTACAGGGTGCATTAATAACAGTTATCCTAAAACCAGGAAAAGACCCCTCTTATAGGCCTATATCATTGCTTAATTCAGATACAAAATTGATCGCTAAAGCACTGGCTTTAAGACTTGGAAATCACCTGCCTACACTGGTGGCCCTGGATCAGAATGGCTTTGTCAAGAGCAGACAGGCCTTCCACAATATTAGGAGGTTGATCAATATTTTACATACAGAAAGGGGGGCTCCAGATACGGCCATTCTGTCCCTGGATTCTGAAAAGGCTTTTGACAGGGTGGAATGGCCGTATCTATTCGAAATATTATCCCGATTTGAGTTCGGGGAGGGTTTTTGTAGGTGGATACAAATGTTGTATAGCACCCCAAATGCAGAAGTATTAACCAATAGCATAGTGTCTGCACCATTTGCACTATCGAGAGGTACACGTCAGGGGTGCCCTCTATCTCCATTATTTGTACTGGCAATTGAGCCCCTGGCTATCGCGGTTAGAACTCATTCTCATATCACAGGAATAACAGTTGGGGGCATTGAAAATCGCCTGGCCCTTTACGCTGATGATATCGTTCTATTTATAAAAAATGTGTCAGTGTCATTGCCAGCGCTCAATAAACTGATAAAGGATTTTGGTATGTTCTCAGGGTGAGGTGAATAGTTCGAAATCTAACATTCTTCTACTTAAAAAATCGGAAAGACTTAATCCACCTCTTCAAACAGATTTCCAGAATTCCCTGGAAGGCTAATAGCTTCTGTGACAGATTCTATTAACAGGTGGACATCACTCCCTCTATCTCTAATCGGACTAGGGATGCACGATAATTATCGGCCCGATAATTATCGGCCCGATATTAGGAATTATGACGTCATCCCGATAAACCGATAGCAGTATTAATAGCCCCGATAATATACAATATATCTTTTGGGTAAAAAAAATAAATAAATACTGCGGTGTGGGTGGATTGGGATGAGGGGCGCTTGTTTTTCACTCGGCTCCTCCCGTTTTGCCAGTACTGTGGTGTTAGTGGTTTAGGAAGAGGGGAGTTCTTCACAAATCCAGCGCTCCCTAATACTTCCTACCTAACACTGCTGGCCATTCTCCGGATACTGTCCTGACAACTCTTCAGGATAGTTTTCGGAGAATCCAGTCCCATCTCTCGGCCCTCGGCCTGGTCCTGAACACCACTAAAACCAAGATCATGTGGTTTGGCCGCAGTGGTGCCTCCCAAACTGGCACTATTGTGACCGCCGATGGCCGAGACCTCGAAATAGTTAAATCCTATAAATACCTTGGATTTTGGATTGACAGTAATCTGTCATTCAAAGAACAAGGACACACCACTGTGACCTGTACTCTCTGGCTAACTGGCCCTCTCTTGAGACCAGACGCAACATCCACTGGCTGATGTTTGTTTACAAAACACTCCTAGGCCTCACTCCCTTCTACCTCACACAATTACTGCAACTCCGCACACCCCCAACGCACAACACCCGGTCAGCTACAAGCATCCTGCTAAAGATCCCCAAAGCCCATACATCCTTTGGCCGCTCCGCCTTTCAGTTTGCAGCGGCAGATAGCTGGAATACCGTTCAAAAAACATTAAAAATGAAAACCTTTGTCTCCCCCCGCACCTTCAATGTCACTATTATTGACACCCTGGCACACACATGTAGCTGCTTTGCCTGATGCTGATTTTAATGACCAGGAGTGTGTCTTTTTATTTCCTCCCAAACCCCTCAGGAAGCCTTTGCCTCCTGTCAGGTCATCATTGTAAATAAGAATTTGTTCTTAATTGATTTTCCTGGATAAATAAAGGTTCTACTACTACTACTACTACTACTACTTCAAACCTGATCAGTCACCTGAAACATCGCCATCGCTACGATGGTGTGTTAAAAGCGTACGAAGACAATAATACAATACAGTGTGTGTGTGTGTGTGTATGTGTGTGTGTGTGTGTCTGCGCGTGTCTCTGCGCGCGCGTTGGAGCTATGTGCAACTCAAGGCATATGCTCGAACCGGAGCTGCCTGGACGATGCAATCATGTTGCTGAGTGTGCTGACTTTTCGTACAATGTCCCACTGTCTGGCTGCCTGCATAAAGTCAAGTGCTCGGCGCAGTTGTGTGGATAGAGCGCTCCTCTGTTTTCATTTAAATCAATCAATCAATCAATGTTTATTTATATAGCCCAATATCACAAATGTTACATTTGTCTCAGTGGTCTTCACAGTGTGTACAGAATATCAGTATGACAATACGACACCCTCTGTCCTTAGACCCTCACATCGTACAAGGAAAAACTTCCAAAGAAAACCCAGTTTAAAGGGAAAAATGGGAGAAACCTCAGGGAGAGCAACAGAGGAGGGATCCCTCTCCCATGACGGACAGACGTGCAATAGGTGCCGTGTGTATTTAAACAGCTCCTTATGTCCGTTAGCGCAGCTAGCTAGCACTAGATGCTAACAACAAAAATGCACGTAAGGTCTCTCTCTTGCTCGCTCGGACCACACGTACACACACCCTCCTGGTCCTCCAGATGGCCAGTCGGTGCCGGCCGGTGAGCGTGGAAGTGTGGTCTGCCACAAGCGGGCGGCAGGAGCGGGGCTGTCAGCATCAGCTTGTAGATGGTATTTTAAACTCGATGCGCTCTGAAGCTACGGGACGGCCGAGAAAAAAAAATAGACATGCGTTAATCGCATTAAAATAATTAGTGGCGTAATTTTTATTTTTATTATCGGTTATCGGTATCGGTATCGGTCTTGAGAAGCAGGAAGTTATCGGTATCGGTATCGGTTTCAAAAAACCAATATCGTGCATCCCTAAATCGGACGCATCAATATTATCAAGATGAATGTCCTACCTACATTTCTGTATCTATTTCAATCCCTGCCATTGCACCCACCATCCTCGTGTTTTCCCAAAATGAAGAAAATCTTTACAAATTGTATCTGGAACAATCAGAGACCAAGGTTACGGCTATCCCTTTTATATCTACCTTATGAGAGAGGAGGACTCCAGGTACCCAATCTGTCCTGGTATTACTGGGCAGCCCAAATAAGAGCAGCAATGTGTTGGTTCTTGGACGGAACCCCCATGAACGTTATACAACAACTCCACTACCACTGAATTTGTATTTGTTCTCTGACTCTCCAAAACAGCTTAAAAAGAACACAAAAAACCCTTTTGTCAGGAACACAATTGATGTCTGGTTCAAAGTACAAAGCCACTTAGGTTTAAAGTCACAGATATCCTCTTTTACTCCTGTATGGGGTAACAGAAGATTTATACCAGGAACATATGACTCAGGGTTTAAAATGTTGGCCAACAGAGGCATCAATAAGATCAGTGATCTATATGATGACAACAAACTGATGACCTTTGAGATGCTAAGAAATAAACATCATATTCCCTCAACACATTTCTTTAAGTATCTGCAGCTAAGGAGTTATATATCTAAGGCACAAGATCACTCAATATTATGTCCACAGGTGTCTTTGATCTATGACATTTGCAAAACTGAAACAGGAGAGTCCTCAGAGAATACAAGACTTGCTTGGTCTACTGATTTGAATGCAGAGGTAACAATTGAGGAATGAGGGCAGATATGCCACAAAGCCCAGGTTCAAACTATTAACACGAGGTTTAGACTCCTACAGTACAAATGGATTATGCGTACCTATTAGGGCTGTCAAGTTAACGCGTTAATAACGCGTTAACGCAAAAAAAAATTAACGCCACTAATTATTTTAACGGGATTAACGCATGTGTATTTTTTATTCCTCGGCCGCCCCGTAGCTTCAGAGCGCATCGAGTTTAAAATACCATCTGCTGACAGCCCCGCTCCTGCCGCCCGCTTGTGGCAGACCACACTTCCACGCTCACCGGCAGGCACCGACTGGCCATCGGGAGGACCGGGAGGGTGTGTGTATGTGTGGCCCGAGCGAGCGAGAGAGAGACCTTACGTGCATTGTTGTTGTTGTTAGCATCTGGTGCTAGCTAGCTGCGCTAACGGATATAAGGAGCTGTTTAGATGAAAACAGAGGAGCGACATTTCGCCACAACTGCGCCGAGCACTTGACTTTATGCAGGAAGCCAGACAGCGGGACATTGTACGAAAAGTCAGCACACTCATGATTGCAGCGTCCAGGCAGCTCCCGTTCGAGCAGATGCCTTGAGTTGCACATAGCTCCAACGATCCAACAAACACACACGTATACACACATATACACACATATACACACATATACACACACATACACACACACACACACACACACACACACACACACACACACACACACACACACACACACACACACACACACTGAAGGATAAAGATAAGGCAAAAGTAAATCCTATCATGGAAACGCTAAAAACATTGAGCTGTCTGAGTGGAAAAATAATGTGTTAAAGTTTACTGCTGGCCGGCTACATCCTGTTATCTTCAAGGACTAGAAAACCATGGTACGGTATGTGGGGCCCTGACCTTCAAAAGGCGCAACCGTCTTGTGAGAAGACCAGTTAAAACAGGTAACAAAGACACACCGAAATTAGGAAAAAGGGAGTAGGGCCCTGGCCGTGACCTTAGCTAAAACTGCGTGTGGCTGGGCAGAAAAGGCAGATTGCAGCACAGAGAGCACCAAAGGTGGGGGCTTCACAGCAAATACTATAAAGAACAAGATATATTCAGAATTCGAGACTCACTTCAACTGGGATCTCACACTGACGAGCTTGTCACGGTGGGAACTCAAGAAGGAGTCCAAGGCGCTGGCGTTTTGTGGTATAGTATGGATTGATATATCTTTGTTGAACTGTGTAATAAAGTGCTTATTTGAAGAAACAATTCATTGGAGTGCAAAGTCTAGTTTTGTACAGCTAACAGAGAATAGTGTCGAGGACACAATTCCTTTTCCCTCAGAACTAAGAAAGGTCATCGGCGGATCCGGACGGCGACCCCGCTCTGGCCATATCCAAATGATCTTTGCGGAGGACGGACCTGGTCCGGTAGACTCCAACAGCTTGGTGACCCCGACGTGATGGTCTAGAGCGGGTAGTCTGGACACCGATGACCTTCTGAGAGGACACAAAAAAACATTGAGTTTACGGCTTTTACAAGAAACCATCTCACACAATCAAAAACCCGGGTAATTTAGAATCAAGGTAAGCATCTGCCTGTTACAACAAATAGATGTGTTTGAAATACCACTACATTTTAGGATTGTGTGAAAATGGCAGAAATAATTGTCTCAGCTAAAAAGTAAAGATAAAACGTAAATAAAATGGTGTGCACTAAATAGATCAACAAGGGTATAAACAAATCTGTGATGAGAAGCGGGTGAAACCCGTAATTTATGAGGATCCGCCGCGGTCCAAAGCGAAGGTGTCAAACTAGTAAAACTAGTAGCCATAAGTACAGTGTAAAACTAGGGGAGACTCTAGTATCTAAAGGGAAGGTGTCAAACTAGTAAAACTAGTAGCCAATAGTACAGTGTAAAACTAGGGGAGACTCTAGTATCTAAAGGGAAGGTGTCAAACTAGTAAAACTAGTAGCCAATAGTACAGTGTAAAACTAGGGGAGACTCTAGTATCTAAAGGGAAGGTGCCAAACTAGTAAAACTAGTAGCCAATAGTACAGTGTAAAACTAGGGGAGACTCTAGTATCTAAAGGGAAGGTGTCAAACTAGTAAAACTAGTAGCCAATAGTACAGTGTAAAACTAGGGGAGACTCTAGTATCTAAAGGGAAGGTGTCAAACAAGTAAAACTAGTAGCCAATAGTACAATGTAAAACTAGGGGAGACTCTAGTATCTAAAGGGAAGGTGTTAAACTAGTAAAACTAGTAGCCAAAAGGGGGGGGTAAGGAGGAATAGAAAATGGAAGGCGAATTTGCGCGAGAAGAAGCGCTAGGCTTCAAAATCCCAGATGTACGTTGCGAGGTTTGGAAAGAATGGGTGGAAGAACGACAAAAGGAAGTTGAGAAAAAGTATCACAAAAAATGGAAAATTAAAGGAGTAGTATTGATCTGTTTGTTGTTTGTTCTGTCTGTTGGTTGTCATTGTTGATTAGTAAAGACCTTGTTTTATGTTGGTAAATGTTTTGGTATACCAATAGTTTGTTGTTAGTTGTTGAAAGAAGCCCCCCTTCTCTTGAAAAGGCTGAGAGCTCCAGCTGGAGCCAGTATTTGTACTTTCGGATTCTGTAGAAGAGTACTCTTTCTTTCAATCAGAAAAAGAGCAAGCTATTCATTACAATTGTATTTTTAGGTTATGAATAAAACAAAAAGTAGTAGCCTAAGTGATAAGTAGGAGGGTTTTTGAACGCTTGTCAGTCAGAATAATGTTTATATAACAGGGGAAGCTCATTTGTGGTCAGCTGCCCTCTGTTCTTCAATATTCTGTGTTGCTCCACGGACATTCAAATAAATAAGAATAAGGACATTAAGAGTAACGACAAGATTTGTCCAGTGTATTAATAAATACAAGTGAACACATATTAACCGAGTCAGATAAATAGATACGAAGTCATTCTTATTTCAAGGAAGCCCCCCTCCTCCTGGAATGCCTGTTCCAGCCAGGGTGTCTGTGAGAGTAACCACACCCCCCTCCTTCTTTTTTCTCTCTCCTGTTTGCTCTCTTCTTAAATGCATGAAGAAAGAGCATTGAATTTAAAACAAGGAGTAAATAACATTGAAAATTAATAGATCAATGTGGGAGCTGAAGTAGTAGATATTGAAAAAAATAAGAAACTATAATTTGCTGTTTTTAGCATAGTTTTTGGAGGATACAGTTACGTCACTTTGTGGTTTTATGAGGGGTTTTGAGAACTGATTGGTACCATTGCATTACATTGTGAATGTCATGGTATTTGTCATTAACTAAGGATTGTACTTAATTATATTTCAAGGAAAACAATTATATTACAGACAGTAACGTTAAGGGAAGGTAAAAAGTGGTTCACGTTAAAACAGAGCATTGGTGGCATTTTCAGTTCATTGCTTACTTCCACACACCTTTTCCCCTCCTTGTCTCTTTCATGACTTTATTTAATGCATAAGAACGATTGTTATCGTAACTTTCTGTGTTTATAGAATTCAAACTCACTGTTCACATTACGGAGTATATTTCCGGAACGGCCTTTCAAAATAAAAGCCTCAGGCCGCTGTTCACCAGAGATGCCTTCACAATAAAACAGTAATTAGATTAACAATATATTTAACTTATATTACGTCCTTAAACATTGAATCTAATTCATTACAGCTTTCAAATACGGCGCGGATTGAATACAGTTATTTGTGTATTCTGTTACAACATCACCATGCTTGTAACACAACTTAGATAAACAATTTGAAAATTAATAGAATTAACCAAAAGATAAAAGATATATAGTATAGTGGTTGGAGGGTGTCTTTGTTTTGCCTATTAACTTAGAACTGAAGTAATAAAGAATAGGAAGACTAATATCATTAGTTTGTTTTAACACTCACATGTTTCAGCATTCCTGATCTCAGCCGTTTTATTTTGCAACCCGTTGGGAGAGAGATTGAAATTGAGTCTTTCTCAGTAGCTGAATGTGATTACAACAGCATTGGGTAGTTCTGCACCACCTTTTGGGTTCTCTGAATCAGTGTGTTGGTGAAGAGTTGCTCACTGCGAACAGAAGAAGTGTGCAAAGAACGCATAGGAGATATTGACATTATGCTTGTGCCTCGTTGTCAAGGCAACAGTGGTGTGAAGAGGTACTGCGGTTTTGGGGGATTTCTGCTGTACAGAGGACAATGTGTGTCTGCCAAGTGATTCCTTCCCTCATCTCAATGCCAGGGAGAGTTTCCTTGGAGCCCACTGACCAGGGCCGGTCCTAGCTTTTTGGGGACCCTGCCACTGACTACAGCTGCATCACTGACTGTGCTCATTATGACAAGATCTTGAGACATGCTTGTCTCAGATTGTTCTGGAGGAATGATGCAATGATTTTACAGCATAATTGTGCAAGAGTTTCCCAGGGGGTGGTGTAGAAACCTTAATGCTTAGTGTTTAGATAGGAGGCTGCTTGTTTATATGATGGTCTGGAATACTGAAAAGATTAAAGTTTAATATTCTTGTTTAGCAAACAAGACATCTGATTATGATGTCACACATAATAATCTTGTTATAGAAACTAGCTATGAGTAAAACGTGTGGTTGTTATACCATTGTTATCATGAACAAAAGATAAATAAGGAAATAGTATCTGCTTAAAGATGAACGGATTTCATACCCTAGAGAGGATTAGTTATTGTGAATACTCCACAAGGTATCTACTAATGTATTGTAAAGAACTTGAATTGACTTGATAAATAAGTGAAGATAAGAAGATGTATTAACCATGAATTAATCAATTGGTAAATAAAAATAGCGGTAAAGAGAAAACTATTAAAGTGAAGTGAAAAATCATCCTAAAACACACTGATGAGGGAGGGGGAAGGCATGATGGAGGTATGCACTAGACTTTAAGTAGTGGGTGTTTGGGAGTTAGGAGTATAGAGTAGAACTCTTTTCATCATGTTTACAAATTATTCTTTTAGAGTTTTTATTCAAGTGTGAATTTGGTAGTGTTATAATTTGTTACAGTATTGATCAGTTCAAAGGGAGAGTTTTAGTAACAGCTCTATAAGATCAGACAAATATTTCTTTATATAGGTCATGTTGAAGGGAAAGCTAGTTCTAAGCAAAATATAGTATTTCAATTTGAGGTGCTGGTTTCACCATTGTGGCATAGTTATTACCATAGGAGGACTTTCGGATGGACATACGAAATGACTTCTGTTTTTAAATCCTTGATAAAGTAGGGAGTAATTGTTGCATATTCGGACACCCAAGGTTCCACGCATTGTTAAAGAGGGTAACATTGTTCTTTAAGTGCACCAGAATTGAAGATAAATTAATATAATGAGTTATGAAATACATAGCAGAGTTTTACAGATCCTGATAATGTTTTGACTCAAGAAAATAATTATAGACACAAGTTTCTGAAGTGAGTTTTGTACCAAGTTGCAGGGAATGTGGGAAACAGCTGTCCCAATGAAAAGTTAGAGATATCTTGAAAAATATAGTTGTAATCGTGAATTAATAAATGATGGCGCTCCATATATGACATATTTTTGTAGACAAAGGATACTGGCCTATGCTGACATGTCAAAGTCTCTGCAGAGCATGACACATGGCCAAAAAGACTGAGACCAAATGACCTTTGACCCTGACTGACAGTGTAACTTGAGAAGGCACTGACAATGACTGACTCTGTGGTGAACCTGACCAAACTTGACTTTACAACCTGACAGTGTGAGTGTATGTCTGCATGTGATCAGTGCAACTGCATGATTTAAAACAATGACTATCAAGCATGCTTTTGGACTAACACATTATTTTAGGGGCTACTGTGAGAGATGTAATTCCAGAATGGAATACTGAAGAAGTTGACCTGTGATAATGAAATCATTTTGTAATATTTCAACAGGTATTAAAGTAACTGAGGTTTGAAATGTAGAAAGAACATATTACAGTTAAAGCTAAAACATAGTAATGTAATGACACAGAATTTAATTTAGACAACATCATGTAACTAGCCTGGTAAAGAAGTAAAAGCCATAGACTTTATTGTTTAGGTCATCATGGGGATATACATTTCATCTAAATTCATAATAGAAAGACATTTGATGATAGTTTGTTGGAATTCTGTATTCATACGCAGTGGAGGATCAAAAAGCTGAGGGCCCAGGAGCCCTGAGCGTAGGCTTGAGGGATTTGTATCAGATTTCCCCACACAGGTTGCTGGCGCCAAAAGGGGGACCCAGGAGGCCGACACAGCGGAGTTCGTCTGGCTGAAGGTCATCAGGACAAAGTGGCTCTCCGGCCCCGACCGAGTGACCCAGCGGACCTCTCATGCCGTCTGCATAGGAGGAAAGGGGGACAGCTGGTGCCAGTGTGCGGCGGGGAAACCACCTGCTAGGACCAGGGACGACATCAGGACGGACGGGGCCCTCGCAGAGGAGGTCGACTCGGAAGGAGCCATCAGTGGACCGGAGAAGGAGGATCGTGAAGACATCTCTCTAGCAGGCAGCCCAGAAGCCGCAGTAAGCGGATCGGGGGGACAAAGACACGGCAAGCCAGGATGGCCTAAAAGGGGCCTACGCTGTCAGTTCGCGGACGAATCCACAGCAGCGAGAGCCAAAGGACACACAGAGGAAGCTGAGGGCAGCAGGGACGCTGAATATGTCCACCTGAAGACGATCAAACCCAAGTGGTGTGCTCCAAGGTTCTCTGAACCACTCAAGGTAACCCAGCGAACAGATCATGCAGTCAGAGTAGATGGAAAAGGAGACACGTGGTATCACTGGAGCAGGTGTGTGGAAGCACCAGCACCTACCAGGACCCTCGCTGACACCATCCAGTACCTAGGCCAACTGAACATCAGGCAAACAACCGAAGCCCCCCAACCCCCAAGTGTGGACATCGACTCCACTTCCGAGGAGGAGGAGACAACAGGAGAACCAACGACAGCCCAGGAGATAACAGCCGGCGAGGAGGCACAACAAGGGACCGCTCCCCCAAAGTAGGCGGTACACCACACGCATCACATACACACACCACACAAGAGACACTCACCTACACTGATACACCAAAGAACTTTTACAAGAAAAACGAAGATGAAGAAGAACTCAGGACCTAACCAACACCTCTATTGCTTGGCCTTAACACTTTGTTTTTTCATCATTCTTGGAATAATCATTATCATAGTGGGTGAAAGGGGGAGGCAAATCATTGACCAAAGTAATAATCCAAATTCCCCACAAAATGAAACTACACAAGATATCAATGGCCGTGTTTGCAGCAATTTTGACCTTGTGCGGGTGCTGCTGCATCCCATGTATCCACTCAATGGTGGACAAAATAATTAGTACCGCCATCGCACCTTCTACTCCCCTGGGCCAACAACTCACCTTGCTATCCTTAGAAAACAACCCAGACATTGAGGAAGGCGAAGAAGAAGCAGCAGCAATGGGCACTTTCCCGACAGCACCACCAGTACCACCGTATGGCATAATGTGGGAAAGAGAGACAGAAGCCTAAAACAGCTGACATAAATGTACGTAAACAATAGCGTTGTTTTATTGCCCCAATCATTAGAATGTGGCAAAAGGGGGATTGAAGGATAAAGATAAGGTAAAAGTAAATCCTATCATGGAAACGCTAAAAACATTGAGCTGTCTGAGTGGAAAAGTAATGTGTTAAAGTGTACTGCTGAGATGCCTCAGCAGTTGGCTGGCTACATCCTGTTATCTTCAAGGACTAGAAAACCATGGTACGGTATGTGGGGCCCTGACCTTCAAAAGGCGCAACCGTCTTGTGAGAAAACCAGTTAAAACAGGTAACGAAGACACACCGAAATTAGGAAAAAGGGAGTAGGGCCCTGGCCGTGACCTTAGCTAAAACTGTGTGTTGCTGGGCAGAAAAGGCAGATTGCAGCACAGAGAGCACCAAAGGTGGGGGCTTCACAGCAAATACTATAAAGAACAAGATATATTCAGAATTCGAGACTCACTTCAACAAGGATCTCACACTGACGAGCCTGTCACGGTGGGAACTCAAGAAAGAATCCAAATTTATATTGTATGAGAGAGGTTCCAGGTTGAATTGAGGCGAATATTTGTAATGTTCAGAGGTTGTTGTGTTTAATATTCATGAGAATATTTTTCATTGTTCAAATGATAATAAACATTAGCATAAAGCATATTTGTCCACTCATATGTTGATAAGAGTATTAAAAACTTGAAAAATATTCCTCTAAGGTACATTTAGAACAGATCAAAAATGTGCGATTAATTTGCGATTAATCGCGATTAACTATGGACAATCATGCGATTAATCGCGATTACATATTTTAATTGACTGACAGCCCTAGTACCTATATAACTCCATCCCTACTACACCATTTTGATGCAAATACTCCAGATCAATGTGTAAAGTGTGATAATGAGAACATTGTTCCACTGCTTATGGGACTGCCCACATATTAAATCATTTTGGAAAGATGTTCTGGGCACATTATCAAAAATAATTTCCGCCACATTACCAGAATGCCTAAAACTCTGTATTCTTGGGGTTTATATACACATATATATATATTAGGGCTGTCAGTCGATTAAAATATTTAATCGCGATTAATCGCATGATTGTCCATAGTTAATCGCGATTAATCGCAAATTAATCGCATATTTTTTATCTGTTCTAAATGTACCTGAGAGGAATATTTTTCAAGTTTTGAATACTCTTATCAACATCTGAGTGGACAAATATGCTTTATGCTAATGTTTATTATCATTTGAACAATGACAAATATTCTCATGAATATTAAACACAACAACCTGGAACCTCTCTCATTCAATACAAATGGTGTGTGCGTGTGTGTGTGTGTGTGTGTGTGTGTGTGTGTGTGTGTGTTGGATCGTTGGAGCTATGTGCAACTCAAGGCATCTGCTCGAACGGGAGCTGCCTGGACGCTGCAATCATGTTGCTGCAATCATGAGTGTGCTGACTTCTCCTACAAATGTTGGAAAATTCTAAAGCCCCGAAGGCAGGAGAGACTGAAAAGAGTCAAGGGAAGCTTATAAAAGTTAACAGCATTTAATTACACAAAAGATGCGGTGGTGTACATTACAACATGTAATGTGCGAGTGGAGGCGGCTCTCCCCATGCGTCCGGTCAGCCGGAGTCCGCCGGAGGAAGAGGTCAATCTTTTGCGTGCTCTTCCTGTTGTCCTCTGAGGTCTTCTCCTATTGGCCGACGTCGTCGGGGGGTGGGTCCAATGCAATTCCTGCCTTGTTGTATTGTGAAATTACATCATTCTGGTGTCTGTGGTTATTTAAACATTCCCTAATAAACGTTATTCAGCGGCAATAGATGAGTGCTAAACCCAGTGTGCTCTGTGTACAACACCACATGTCATTTCACCTTCGATTCATGGTTTGAACATGCAGCATTTCGCCACATGCTAATGCTAACCGGAAATGAAGCATTTTCAGAATAAAAGTATTCAGGTTTTTCAGAATAAAACTGATTTAAATTAAATAGTGTATTTAATTCAAATTACACCATATCAACATTGATTTTAATTTCTAACAATCCCTCCTTACATACCTTTTAAGGTATGTACATAATATTGAAATCAATGAGTTCTTCATCCGAACATTGCATGGTACATAACTCATAAAAGTAAAAAACAAATAATACATATTCATCATAACTATGAAGTTTTTCATTTGTGCATAACTTCTAGCTTAAACCTTTAATGTCACTTCGTAAAATAGCAGCAATTAGCTTGGTATGGAAAACGTCTGACTCCCTCCTTTCACATCATAAATCATCTTCTTACTGTATCTGGTGTAAAGGCACTTTTTCTTTTACAAAGTATAAGAAGGATTAAACTATCTGAAAATAGCTAAATATTACTCTTTATTTACTTCTACTGTGTCTCTGGTGTAATTTCTGAATCTCTGCTGGTTCTAGTAGATATAGTTCTCCCCATCCACATGCTTGTTGGTTGTGGGACAGAGGAATAATAATTCAGAACCTGCTGATATTTGAATCTTACTACTGGGAATATGTTACAAACAAAAAACATCTTCATGGTGAACTAAATAAAATCCTTGTAATCTTTCTCAAATCTAAATATAACCATGAACTATTCCTGTTTGTGGTAAAGACACACACTAACATTATGTAATACAATTTCATTATGGATTCAAAAACAACTAAAGTCATGATGCTGTCAGAGTGAATGATTTCCTGAGTGTATCTGTCCTGTAAGGTACGTCATTCTCTGCTTGGATCGTGTGCAGAAATCCCATCGATTGCACCTGGCAATACGGCTTCCACCTGTCTATTATCAAGCTGAAAAATGAATACAGAATTCCAACATACTATCATCAAATGTCTTTCTATTATGAATTTAAATTAAATGTATTTCCCCATAATGAACTAAACAATAAAGTCTATGGCTTTTACTTCTAATTCTTTAACAGGCTAGTTACAAGATGTTGTCTAAATTAAATTCAGTCTCATTACATTACTACGTTTTAGCTTAACTTAACTGTAATATGTACTTTCTACATTTCAAACCTCAGTTACTCTAATACCTGTTAAAGTATTACAAAATGGTTTCATTATCACAGGTCAACTTCTTCGGTATTCCATTCTGGAATTACATCTCTCACAGTAGCCCCTTGGCCACTGATTCTGCATCTGTGTTACCTGCTATAACTCAATCAATATTAGAAACACGTCAGCATCCATCAAACAGTATCTTATCCCCAGATATGGAGCAGGTTAATTATAAAACTATCATTCAATGCTCAGTTTGAACATCTGGGTTGGGGCGGTAGGTTTCTGTCAATCCTTAAAAGAAAAATTTAAATTGTGAATTTTACAGCCATGTTGACATTATACACACTCCCCCCTTTTTACACATGAACTCATGTGTAACAACACCCTGTAATGGGGAGGGGGAAAAAACTGTTAGGTAAATAACAAACATTATTTACAATTTTACATCCATTATCATCATTTCCACATTAAACACTTCAGTGAAAAGAAGTGTTTCTCTCCGTCCTTCAGATTTTAGTTTGAGTTTTACATTTGCAAACCGCCAACTCCTGTGGGAGTAAAATATCAAGTAGATTAGAAACGGGTCACATGTGCGGTTTTCCCTTTTGTGGAATTTTTAGGAAACCTTTCATTTCCCTTGGAGCTCCAAAATAATATGTCCAAAAACATGCTTGGTTAGTTATTGTTTTAGAATCATGCAGTTACACTGATCAGATGCCGGCATTCATTCACACTCACACCGTCTGTCAAGTCAGGTTTGGTCAGGTACACCCCAGAGTCAGTCATGGACAGTGCTTTTGTCACACTGTCAGTCAGGGTTAAAGGTAATTTGGTCTCGGTCTTTTGGCCATGTCGTGCTCTGCAGAGTCTTTTCAGAGGTAATTCAGCATAGGCGGGTACCCTTTATCTACAAAAATATATCATATGCGGAGCACCATTCCTTATTCATTCACGATTTCAACTATGATTTTCAAGATGTTTCTAACTTTTCATTGGGACTTCTGCCTCCCACCTTTCTTGAAACTTGGTACAAAACTCACTTCCTTAGAGTACTACTACTGCAATTCATTTACACCTAATTAGTATTAAAATGTCTAATAGATGTATTTCAGAAAATTGTGTAGATCACTTTTATCTTGTGTAAAAACATTACTAGGATCTGTGTAGCGCTGCTATGCATTTCATAGCTCATCTTCAATTCTGGTCCACCTAAAAATCAATGTTAAACTCTTTAGCAGTGTGTGGAACCCTGGATGTCCGAACATGCAACAATTATTCCCTCCTTTATCAAGGATTTAAGTCATTTCATATTTCCAACTATGCCCTCCTATGGTAATAACTATGCCACAATGGTGAAATCAATTATTTAGATTGGAATACTATATCTGGCTTGGCACTAGCTCTCCCTTTAACATTATCCATACAGATAAAGATTTGTCTTATAGAGTGGTTCCTAAAACTATCCCACTACTTTATTCACACGTGAATAAAAATCTCAAAGAATATGTTGTTAAAAGATTGAAGAATCTGGTTCTACTCTGTCATGTCTCCCCCTTTAACCCTCAGTGTGTTTTAGGATGTTTCTCATTTTACTTTAATAGTTTCCTCTTGACTGCTATTTTTAATTTAATAAATCTTTCCGTCTTTACGTATTTATGCTTTAAATGTGCGTTTTGTGAATAAGTGTGTTTATGTGTAAACTCACTCATTCCCGTTCTCCTTTTCTCCTCCCCTGGTTTTCTCAAGCCGTGACCCCGGCCTCCTCACTTCTAATCGACCATGCCAACTCCTCTGATTCTGTCTTTTCTCCAGTCCATCAGCTCTTGAATCCATCCGCTGTAACTCTTTTAGGCAGCCATTGGCCCAGCTACATCTGCAGCCCCCATCATACCACTGTTCTTGTACTGCTTTGCATTTCATCTCCTCCTTTACAGTCTCCCTGCTGTTTTTATGGAGGGCGGATTCTGCTCTCATGTCCCACACTTTGCTCTGGTGCCATATCTCGTGGCTCAGCTTGGAACGTCATGCCCTGCCCGAGGGACTGATGAGCGTAGATCTCTGCCTGTCAGCAAGCTGTTTGTTTCTGGATGCCACAGGTGGAGATAGTTCTGGCTGAAGTCTTGTTGTTGTTGTTGTTGTTTCAGCTTTGGTTCTCTGTCTGTTCGATGGAGAAGGAGGAGTCTCCTGTTGGGTTAGGTCTTTTGTCTGCTTGGAGGGTCGGGATCGTAGCCTTTGTAACTCAGAGGGGGAGTCCAGGTCTCGGGACGCATTACCTATAAAAAAAATCGAGCACACTGAGGTTAAATAAATCCAACCCTTTCCACTCTGACTCTTTCTAATCATACTATCTGTCTTAATTGTTAAATGCCATCTAAACAACATCATTGATGTCTACTAATGATATTACAAAAACTCACTGTAAAAATTGTTTCATCCATTGCTACATATTTACCCAACAACTCTTTCAGGAAACCATTTTCTCCTATAAATTGAAAAACGTACATGTTTCCAGCATCACATATTCCACACACTACGAAAGAACATCTTCATATTTTCTCCAATATTTTAAATCCCACCGTTACAATAGTAAACTTGCAGAGCACACTAATCAGATCACAGCAATGAAATTTGACTCAAGTGTAGGCATATGTCTACTTTCCATTATACTTATGCTGAACATTTATTTATATCGTCTAAATTCCTTGTCTATGATGTGCAAACAGTTCGAGTGTAAAATGTGTTTTTCTCAATGTATTTACACTCTACAGATTCTTGAGTTTACTCATCTCCTGGTGCTGTCCTTGTAAAAAATGTTCAATTCCTTATTGTTTTGTACCAGTTTTCCAAAATCAGTTCTAACTGCCGTGCCGTTTCAGGAAAGGTGGCGGTACGGCTACACAATGTGTAAGTGCGTGCCAACATGTTCCCTTTTTAACTTTGATCCGGAGTGCATCTGCAGTGCGTTCTACAACTTCCCATGGTCCACTCCATACAGGTTGCAACGAGTTCATCTTGTGGATTTTTACATTTACCCAATAACCTGACCCAACAGAAATATTCGTCATGGCCCTGGCATATGCTTCCGCCTCAATATTTCTAATATTTAACACTGGTTCTCCTCTGCATTGTGAGGTGCTACCTTGTGGTGGATATTGCTGAGTGGGGCAATCTCTGGCCAGATGTCTACAATCTCCACATATGAAGCAGCCATCATTCCTTCTTCCTCTCCATTGTCCCTTTTGTTGATGCTGTATGGGAGTGTATACCTGTGCTTGCGGCTGTACTTGGGTAGGAAGATACACAGGTGTTTGCTGTTGAAGATACTGTGGTGCTTGTGGCTGTACTTGCGGATAATACTGTTGTGTCTGAGGTTGGAATTGTGTAGGATTGTATTGTAGCACTTTTGGTGGGTTTTGTATTTGTTGATGCGGACAATCTCTGGACCAATGGTCCATCTGACCGCATGTGTAACATCCCACTTTCTTGAAACCCTTTCCTCCGCCTTTTCCTCGGAATCTCCCTCTACCTCTTTGTTGGTACTGCATCTGATGTTCTGGCACCACCTGAGCTTGAACTGTTAGCGGTACTTGCATTACTGTCTCCGTTTCTATGGTCTTCTCTGCTGTAGTTGCCATTTGCCTTGCCGCTTTCTTGTTTTTATTAGCTTCGGTATCTTTCTCAGCTATTTGTAGCTTCACGAGTCTCCTTGCTTGGATTTTATCGTCCTCATCAAGTCCCGTTTTTTCTGCCTGGTGTCTGTTATCGTGGTGAATGAGATGTTGTCTCCATTGTTCAGCGGGTTTATTGTCCAATCCCACCACTTCTTCCAGACGTGCCTGCACTGCCAAGGGAAGGGCTTTAATGACAGAGTTCTTCCACACCATTTCAATAGCTGGAGAAAGATCATGTCTTTCACCCGTGCAAGCCTCCCACACTTCTCCACATTTCTTCAAGAATGCATGCATGTTTTCGCCCGGCTCCTTCTTCAAGCTGCTGAGAGCATGTAAACTGCGTGTTGTCGGGTAGATGTGACGAATAGCAGCCCAATAATTCGACCTGATGTAGTTGAATGGAGTGTCATCTGGGTCATTTGTGCAATTGGCCTCGGAATCTATTGCTCTCACTTCAAGTCGTCCTTCAATCCGTCCGAGCAGGGCCCTCATGTCTCCCAAGCACAGGTGGTCTTGGGCTGTGTATCGCTCCAGATCATTCACCCACTTCTGACCTCCTTTCGTGAGTGGAGGTAGCTTTGACACTAATGCTTCCATGTCCCTGTGAGTCCATGGTTGGTATTGAAATCCTCTTCTTCCAGCCGCTATCAATGGCATGGAGGTATGTGCACTGGTCTTGGTTCTTTTAGTTTTGGGGCATGTCCCAGGGTAATGTTGCTCATTTCTGCTGTCGTCATTTTCATCTCCCTGTCCATTGGAATAGTCAGGAGAGTAGTTTGTCCGGCGTTTTCTTTGAGTTCTTTGTTCTTCTTGTTCTCTCCTCTGTCTATCTGCCATCATGTCCTGGAATCTTACATCTTCTTGTCGTCTTTCCGCCAGAAGTTGTTGGTATTTATCTTCCTCCCTTTGTCTTTCTGCAATAATGTCATTATGGGCTTCAACTGCCTTCCGTTTTTCTTCAATAATGTCATTATGGGCTTCATCTGCCTTTTGTCTCTCTTCCATCCCTCTGATGAGTTCTGCTTCCAGTCTTCTGTCGAGTTCCTCCAGTCTTCTGTCGAGTTCCTCCAGTCTTCTGTCCAGTTCCTCCAGTCTTCTGTCGAGTTCCTCCAGTCTTCTGTCGAGTTCTGCTTCCATTCTTCTACTGAGTGCTTCCTCTCTTCTGCCAAGTTCTTCCATTACTGGCAGATCTTCTGCTGCTACCACATGTAAGCTGTTTGTCAATCCCTGGCTGGTATATTTTAGATAGAGAATCAGATTTGCAACCATAACTTTTCTTTTTTCAGCTTTTTTCATAGCGTTTTTAGCAGGTCCATACCGAGGGGGTTGTCCGGCTTTGATCCATGCTTTTTCCTGTTGTAGGTATTCAGCATTCTCATGTTCAACTACAGCTTTTCTATGGGCATCCGTTGGTCCAGGTTGATCATCTGCTGGAATCAATCCTCTCGTTTGCCACTGCTTGAACAGTTCCTCTATTTGGTTCCATTTCTTCTGTCTTTTAGTGGGAACTGTCCCAGCATCTGACCAGGTTTTTACTCTCGCCTTAATATCTGCAGTTGTGCCTGGCACTGGGAGTGCTCTTAACTTGGTGTCTTCTGGCGACATGTTTCTTAAGTTCACGGATAATATTATTAAGTTATCAAAAATGAATTACTAATCCTCTGAATAGTACCTTTGTATTCTTTATAAAGATATCCTATGTCATCTGAACTTAACTTTTTTATTTATTTATTTTTTTTTAATTTGGAAAAATAAATGTAAATGTTGTAAAACTGAGATTAGAAAATCAAAATTAGACAAAATTATGCAAATTTCTAAAATCTAAATAAATAAATGAAAATGAACAGTGTATGGTTTTCACTTTGTAATATTAAAATAGGAATATGGTGCAAATCCAAATAAACCGTGTAGGTCTACAGTGTATACTAAAGTTTATGAAATGATGCAAATGTCATAAAATGTGTTAACTACAATACTTCAATTCAAAGAAACCACATGTAATCTTTATCTGTGTGATGAAGAATGTATTAACTGTAATACTTAGTATGTCCGCTCGGGGAGCCGTTTCATTTGTAACTCCTCTCAAATGTATCAACTAGTACTTCCGGTTCATAAACCTACATCCTGTTTATTTCCTCAAAATATAAAGTTCAAATTACTTTCTTTGAAAAGCATGAAAAACAAAACAACTCAATCTACTCTCAACGTTAATCTACACCATCCCTGTGTATTCAATCAGTAGTTACCGGTTGTATCTTTACTCAAACTATTTCACCACTAATAATGCTAACTGGCTAGCTAACTAGCTTAGCAGTATAGCATTAACCACATGTGATTGGGGGAAGGGGAACAATGGGAACACAACATCTGCAGATAAATAACCACACTGCTTGACAATACAAAACAATCTTCATTTATCTTAGCTCTAAATTCTATAGATGCTGACCTTAAAAGCTGATCTCATACCAATCTTGTACACAATCACCTGGGCTTAGATCATCACACAAAAATACTTTATTAAACCAGACTACGCAGGTTTAACACATCAAACATATAGACTAACATGAATGGACCCAGTCCAGCGTAAAACAGATCAGGTCTGGTACCTACCCAGAGGTATCCCAGATACAAGCTAGTGCCTCCCCAGAAGGTCTTAATACTATGTAATATTCACATTAATCGGGCGGCGCCGAAGATACAACATAGACAAATAGAAACACTATATACACACTCCACACCACTTGCAATCACCACGGAATTAAACAGGTAACTGTCTCACCTTTCGTTTAGGCCCAGCAAAAAACCTAGTGTGATGCTAGTTAGCTTGCAGCCTTCCCCCGTCTGTTCCAGCTCAATCTCACTTCAGGGTCCACCCAGTGACGCCAAATGTTGGACAATTCTAAAGCCCCGAATGCAGGAGAGACTGAAAAGAGTCAAGGGAAGCTTATAAAAGTTAACAGCATTTAATTACACAAAAGATGCGGTGGTGTACATTACAACATGTAATGTGCGAGTGGAGGCGGCTCTCCCCATGCGTCCGGTCAGCCGGAGTCCGCCGGAGGAAGAGGTCAATCTTTTGCGTGCTCTTCCTGTTGTCATCTGAGGTCTTCTCCTATTGGCCGACGTCGTCGGGGGGCGGGTCCGATGCAATTCCTGCCTTGTTGTATTGTGAAATTACATCATTCTGGTGTCTGTGGTTATTTAAACATTCCCTAATAAACGTTATTCAGCGGCAATAGATGAGTGCTAAACCCAGTGTGCTCTGTGTACAACACCACATGTCATTTCACCTTCGATTCATGGTTTGAACATGCAGCATTTCGCCACATGCTAATGCTAACCGGAAATGAAGCATTTTCAGAATAAAAGTATTAAGTGAATAGTTAGTGAACTTCAGGTTTTTCAGAATAAAACTGATTTAAATTAAATAGTGTATTTAATTCAAATTACACCATATCAACATTGATTTTAATTTCTAACACAATGTCCCACTGTCTGGCTTCCTGCATCAAGTCAAGTGCTAGTCGCAGTTGTGTGGATAGAGCGCTCCTCTGTTTTCATTGAAACAGCTCCTTATATCCGTTAGCGCCGCTAGCTAGCACCAGATGCTAACAACAACAATGCACGTAAGGTCTCTCTCTCGCTCGCTCGGGCCACCCTACACACACCCTCCCGGTCCTCTCGATGGCCAGTCGGTGCCTGCCGGTGAGCGTGGAAGTGTGGTCTGCCACAAGCGGGCAGCAGGAGCGGGGCTGTCAGCAGCATCAGTTTGTAGATGGTATTTTAAACTTGATGCGCTCTGAAACTACCGGGCGGCCGAGGAACAAAAATACACATGCGTTAATCGCGTTAAAATAATTAGTGGCGTTAATTTTTTTTGCGTTAACGCGTTAACTTGACAGCCCTAATATATATATATATATATATATATATATATACATATATATATATATATATATGTGTGTATATATGTCTTTCTTTTTATTATTCTTTCTTTCTTGTATTATTTTGTTTTTGATTTTCCTTTATGGGATATATACTTGTACAATGTCTTATGCTGAAAAAAACGAAATACCAATACAAATATTTGTCAAAAAAAAAGAAGCCAGTTGTGAACTGCAACCATCTGCTGCCAAGTCTATCCTTATGGATCATCCACTGCTCTTCCTTTGAGAGGAAAATGTAAAGCTGCAGTCCATTCAACTACTTCCACAGTAAATGCAGCTACATTCTATGTGATACAGGGTGACCATGGCTCACTGCTGAGTCGAAAGACAGCAACAGAACTAGGATTTCTGAAAGTTGTAAACTCAATGTCCACAGAAACGTCTATTTCATCCCCAAACCAGCTCCTCCATGAGTACCAAGACATCTTTCAAGGCATAGGAAAACTCACAGATTTTCAAGTGAAGCTACACATTGATGAGTCAGTGCAACCTGTGACACAGCCACACAGGAGGATTCCTTTCCACATGAGAAAAAGAGTGGAATCAGAATTAAACCAGCTACAGGAAAAAGGAGTCATCGAGAGAATCAGCGGCCCAACGCCAAGCTCGGTTAGACTACAACCATACAGCTACATTATCAAGTACAAAGCTGGAAAAGATAACCCTGCCGATTACATGTCCAGACATCCTATTGAGGGAAACATACCAAGCAGATCGTCTCGCATGGCTGAGGAATATGTCAACTTTGTCATTGACAATGTTGTTCCAAAGGCAATGACACTTGAAGAAGTTCAAACAGAAACAAAGAATGATCCTACATTATGTAAAGTGATGCATTTTGTTGAGTGCAGGACACTGGAGACATGCACCACAGGACTCAGACTACACTGAGTATCCAATGCTGAAAGCACTCTACCGCCTACGAAACAAATTGACAGTCAACGCTGGAGAGAATGTCATTCTCAGAGGAACACGAATTGTGCTACCTACCTCTCTCCAACGTCAGGCAATAAGCCTTGCCCATGATGGTCATCTTGGCATTGTTAAGACCAAACAACTGGTAAGAGAAAAGGTATGGTTTCCAGGCATAGATGAAATGGTGGAAAAGATGATAAAACACTGCATACCATGTCAAGCAGCAACCTCCCAGAATCACATGGAACCACTTCATATGTCTGAACTTCCCAAAGGTCCAAGGCAAAATGTTTCTATTGACTTTACAGGACCTTTCCCATCAGGTGATTACTGCTTGTGGTTATTGATGAGTATTCCAGGTTCCTCGAAGTTGAGATACTAAAGTCCACAGCAGCCACTACAGTGATTCCCAAACTGGACAGAATCTTCTCATCCTATGGTATCCCACATGTGGTGAAAACAGATAATGGACCTCCATTCAATGGACAGCCATTCAAAGATTTCAGCCACTATCTCGGATTCAAACACAGAACAATAACACCGTATTGGCCGAGAGCTAATGCAGAAGCTGAACGCTTCATGAAAACATTGAAGAAAACAATAACAGCCACACACACTGAAGGAAAACCATGGGAACAGAACCTCTACAGTTTTCTTAGAAATTACCGTGCATCCCCACACGGTACTACACAGCTGACTCCAGCCGAGTTAATGTTTGGGAGAAAACTCACCACTACTCTCCCCACTCTTCATGTGACTCAACATCACACACCTGACACCAAACTCCAAGATTTTGATCAGCGTGCCAAGCAGCGCATGAAAGAGCATGCCGACCACAAAAACAGAGCTCGACCTTCTATCCTCAAACCAGGTGACATTGTGCTATGCCGTCAGAATATCAAAGGCAAGCTCATGACTCTTTATGGAAGCAAACCTTACACCACCGTGAAGATCAGAGGATCAATGGTGACAGCAGCTCGCCCAGGACATGAGATGACACGAAACTCCTCACACTTCAAACGGCTCCCACCTTCAGTTCCTATTGGATCTGACTCAGGAATGACTGACGAAGAGGATGATCTGGATCTACAATTTCCTGACCCATCAGATGAGGAAACTCATCAGCTCCAAAACCAGAATATTAACCCAGAAGGTCCTGTTCCAACCAGATATTCAATCAGAACAAACAGGAGACCACCACACGTCTCATTGCTGAAAAATGACTTCAAGAAGTCAAGGGAATGCAGATAGTTGAACAATTACAAAAAGGACATTTTTGCTAGTGACAAAGAAGACTCAGTCATTTAAGTTAAAACATTGAGACATTCATTTCTATATTTGATTACTAAGAATAAGAGACCCTTCTTACTGAAATTATTATTTACATTTCGTTAATATCAAAAGTCAATGTTCATCTGAAATAAGGGAGGGATGTAATGTTGTGACACTCTTTGGTCCGGAGTTGTGCATACCCGGAATGTTATATGTGTGACTCCAGTTATGAGATAGTACAGAGCGGGAATAAAGCACAGTTAACGATACTTGCTGTCTCCTGAGTTGTCTATAATAAAGCAAGATACACATACAAAAGACTACAGTGATCTACAGTGTTGTCATTGTTCTTTGAACAGCAAGACCGCTAACTCCCTATTTCAACAATCACACTCCCTGTCATTGACATCATTAATAGATAGTTTAGCTTCTCACCATCATTTGCTGTGGCCCACTGATCTTAACGATCGTAACTGAAAGGCTGCCTGCCAAACGTAAACATTCAGCCACGTGACTTGCAAACTCTCGCGAGAGTTTTACACAAGACGGATCCTTTTTAGCCATAACCCCAGGAGTGCGGTCCTGAGACTGCAGTCTCCGACCCTGCAGCTTCATGCTACTCGACCTAATGTCAATCATCTGCATTGTAAACATGACACAAGGTGGCGCCATATCCATGTCATTCATGTCAGTCAATGTACCACTTTGTTTACCCTCTGTATGTGTTAAAGGTCCTGTAGGAGCCATTTTGTGGGTGTTGTTGGTGTGTCAGTTTATTTGAGTTATATGTATAGTGCAATATTATTTATGAACACTGGGTGGCGGGGTTTAGCTGCACCGGGTGTATATAAAGAGGTCATAGGTGACAGCAGAGGAGGGACACAGAAGGAGAGAGCATACCGATTCTACCAGCCCGGCAGATGCTCATCACAACAAACTAAAACTGTACAATTAAACCCTGGTATGTAAACGCTGAATAAACCTCATTATAAACTGCAACAAAGGACCGGAAAGGCATCTGTATGTGTCTGAGTCTGGATCACTCTTTAGCCCTTCTGTGAAGTAATAGCAAAAATACATAGGACATAGGAACAGGAAATTGCCATTACAATGAGTAGAATCGTACTCTCGGAGTAAAACTGGACAGTAAGAATCACTTCACCATGGATTAAGGATCGTTTTCACCGGAAACAAACAATTGGATTATTGCACAATCGACATCGTCATCACGGATCAGCTGCACATGCCACAATCAGCTGGAGATTGTTCCCACCTGCGCTCACGGGAGAAACTGAGAGCCAAGATTGGGAAAGCCAGCCAGGTATGTGCACTGTGCAGCAGGATAAGAGGATTGTATTGGAGATATTAAGCTGTATTGGACAATGGCTTAGTAAATGGATGTAATGCTGCAACGATGTCAGCTGTTTGAAACCGCGCGCTGTCGCTAACGGACAATTCCTGAAAATGAAACTTAAAGGGACAGTGAACATTAATCATGTCTGTGAAATCTGACGTCACGTCACAAGATGGCGCTGTTGGACTGCAATCTGTGAGAGAAAAAAGGATTATCACTCACACTGCCAAAGGATTGGAATTGTTTATTGCAAATTGTCAAAAAGCAAGAAACTTCAGCTACAAGCAAGTAAAGAAGTTAATGGAAAGACTGAAAGAGCGTATGAGCTCAAAAGACAATGCAAAGGAAATACAGTTGAAACTGGTTGAATTTATGAAGCTGTGTGATGAATTAAAAGCAAATCACAAATCATTAACTGACCTTCAACTGCCTGAAGAAGAAATGGGAAGGCAAAAGCAGTGGCTGGAAGAAAAGATGCATATATTTGATGGATTTATACAAGATGCAAATGTGTGGTTATCTGAGAGTGGACAGTCTATTGTGGGACGTGCCATAGAACAAAGTATCAGCTCAGATGACATCGGACCTGATGACAGCGTTTCAAAGGCATCACACCCTCATTCAAAACACACCACTGGTTCATCACATGCATCATCTACCTCTTCTGCTCGAATTAAAGCCCAGGCAGAAAGGGCGGCTTTAATCGAAAGGGCGGCAGCACTGAACAGTCAACATGAGCTTGATGTACAAGGGGAACAATTACAACAGTTGAAACGACAGTTGAAACAACAGTTGGAGCAACAGGAACAACAGTTGGAGCAACAGGAAGAACAGGTGAAACGGAGAAAGGAACAATTAGATATACAAACTAAACTGGCAGAAGCCAATGCCAGGCTAAATGTGCTCAGTATGGGATCAAGACACACCTCTAGAGCATCAGATGGGATGAGCTCTTACTTCAGAAACCCTACAGCAAGATTTAACCTACATGCAACTGAATTCTTGCCTCATCAAGCCCAAACCTCTATTCCCAGACAAAGTATACAGACACATGTGCAGGGACATGTTGACATCACACCACCAACTGAATTATTGCCTCATCAAGCCCAAACCTCTATTCCCGGACAAAGTATGCAGGGACATGTTGACATCACACCACCTGTAATCAACAATGGTAATCAAGGTGACATCTATAACCTAATCCAGAGGCAAAATGACATTACGGCTATGCTGGCTCAACAACATCTCACTTCTACTTTACCTCCAAGAGACATTCCTGTTTATGACGGTGACCCATTGCAGTTTGAAGCCTTCATCCGTGCATTTGAAAGAGGAGTAGAGCGGAAAACTGACGATGAAAGTGACTGCCTGCATTACCTAGAGCAATACACTAGAGGACAACCAAAGGACCTAGTGCGCAGCTGCCAACATCTGCCTCCAGCTCAAGGTTATCAAAGGGCAAAACGGCTGCTTAAAGAACACTTTGGTAATGAACACAAGATTGCCACTGCATACATGAACAAAGCATTTACCTGGACAATGATGAAAGCCGAAGATGTGAAAGCACTGCAAGCCTTCTCTTTGTTCCTAAGAGGTTGTTGCAATGCAATGGAACATCTCACCTATATGGATGAAATGAATGTTGTTTCAAACATGAAACACATACTTCAGAAACTACCCTACAAATTCAGAGACAAGTGGAGGAATAGAGCATGTCAGCTACAGGAAGAGCGTGGGCATCGAGCTACATTTCCTGACCTTGTCAACTTTATAGAAAAGCAAGTGAAGATCCTGTCAGATCCTCTGTTTGGAAGCATCCAGGATGATAAACCAACTGCAGCTATCAAAACTGTTATCTCTACCTTTTCAAGGGGAAACCAAGCCTAAGAGGAAGTAGTTTTGCAACAATTATTACCTGCCCAAGAACACCAGCGCTAGAACATGCAACAACGAATGGAATGAAAATACCTCCATCAACCACCAACTCCCTACATTTGTGTTTGTTCTGCAGAAGAAGTGGTCACTCATTGGAGCAGTGTTCACACATCCTGAAGAAAACACACAGAGAAAAAATGGACTTCTTGAAAGGAAAAGGGGTGTGTTTTGGATGCCTAAAAATAGGACACATGAGCAAACACTGCCACAGTCGTTTGACATGTTATGTGTGCAATGGAAGTCATCCTGAAATACTCCACATTGAACAAAAAGGCAAAAGGGAGGAAGCAGAACACACAAGACAGAATGAGAAGCCAATGGAAAGTAATAGTGTCATCTCACCTCATACATGTGGGCACATTGGGGCCGGTGATGAGAACTCCATCTTCTCCATTGTACAAGTGAAGAGCTACAAAGGGGACACAGTGTTACAAACTTATGCATTTCTGGACCATGGAAGTTCATCTACCTTTTGCACAGAAAGTTTAATGAGGAGGCTAAACCTTACAGGACAAAGGACTAACATTCTCCTAAAGACAATGAATCAGAACAAAATTGTGTCTAGTCATCATATCTCGGGTTTGGAAATATCGAGTCTGGATGAAAACAATTTCCTTCAACTATCCGATGTCTTCACACATAAGACCATGCCTGTTTCCAAGCACAACATTCCTCTACAAGAAGATCTGGAAAAATGGCCCTATTTAAAGGACATCAAAATTAATGAAATTGCTTCTGGCATTGACCTACTCATTGGGACAAATTCTCCTAAGGTATTGGAACCTTGGGAGCTGATCAATAGCCAAGGAGAAGGACCGTATGCTGCAAAGACCCTACTGGGGTGGGTCTTCTATGGTCCCCTAAAAGGAAGCAACGACAGCAGAGATGCTAATGGCCACCCTGCTGTTGCTGTCAATCGGATAACCATTGTACGCCTAGAGGAGCTATTGGTCAAACAATACAATCATGACTTCAAGGAAAATACAAGCAAGGAAACAGAGGAAATGTCCAGAGAAGAAAAACAATTACTGAACATTATGAATCACTCTGAAAAAATGTCAGATGCCAAAGAGGAGGGCGATGTTGTAGCAGACGCCAAAGAGGATGGACATGTTGTAGCAGATACCGAACCAGAAGTGAAAGTGGATGCTGAGCCAGAAGTGAAAGTGGAGACCGAACCAGAAGTGGAAGTGGAGATGTCAGATGGACACTACTGCCTAGACTTGCCATTCACACAAGAAAATCCAAGCTTGCCCAACAAACACCTTACCGAGCAGCTCATCTGCGATGTTGCTGTTACGGTACCAGGGCACCGGCTGAATCCAAGTGACAGACCTGAAGAAGTGACTGACTCATCAATGCAGGAGCCCTATAAGGAGAGGCTTGGAATTGGGTGAAAATAAAACCCACAGGCTCTCGAAGCGCTGGACGGGATGGCAACACGACTGCTTCAACCTAAGAACAGCAAAGACTGGTGACCCTTAAAATAAGGGAGAAGAAAGGAAACTAAACATTCTTTAAGAATTACATGCCAACACATACACACCATTTATATAGCTCCTTTATTATTTATTGGTTTTTGTTTTATACTAAAGCCAATTAGGGGCCGGTGTGTAGGAGCCATTTTGTGGGTGTTGTTGGTGTGTCAGTTTATTTGAGTTATGTATAGTGCAATATTATTTATGAACACTGGGTGGCGGGGTTTAGCTGCACCGGGTGTATATAAAGAGGTCATAGGTGACAGGAGAGGAGGGACACAGAAGGAGAGAGCATACCGATTCTACCAGCCCGGCAGATGCTCATCACAACAAACTAAAACTGTACAATTAAACCCTGGTATGTAAACGCTGAATAAACCTCATTATAAACTGCAACAAAGGACCGGAAAGGCATCTGTATGTGTCTGAGTCTGGATCACTCTTTAGCCCTTCTGTGAAGTAATAGCAAAAATACATAGGACATAGGAACAGGAAATTGCCATTACAGGTCCCATGTCAATAAAAGCCTTGAATCCAAATATTAGATTTTTTTGGGGGGTTTCTAATCCAGGCACCTTCATGGGCTTGCCTTTTTACAGCAACACATTATTCAATCTCCCATATTTTAAACTGTAGTAATTTGCTATGTTGGCCAAATGCTTTGGATCCAGAGTGAAATACATCTCAAACACCTCTGGACATTTGAGGATCAACCCTAAAGCCAATACCATGCCAACATAATTTGTATTTATTTAAAAACAGAAAAGGTTTAAGAAGCATCATCAACTCTTCTTTGAGGGTTTGAACGAGACACTGAATAAGTAGTCACCATAGTACCAATAACCCTGCCTATCTAATCTGTATTAATCTGTCCTCCCACGCTGTCATGCTATGTAGGACTGTACCTGACCTGGAGGCTTACATGGGGAAGGCCACACATTGATTGTATCGTACCTCAACTTTAACTTTAGCACATCTCTGTGTTTTAATTTGGGGGGTAATTCAAGACAATTGTAAATAAGAAACACTCCCACACACACAGCCCCTTTCCCCAAACCCATCTGTTCCCTGAGCTCGCCCTGAATCAATAATGCTTCTCCCCTCTCTCTAAACCCGTCACAAACCCTTCTGCTGAATTCTGCCAAATCACTTTATTCCCCCATCCCTATCCACACACACACACATGCACACGCGCGCACACGCACACACACATACACACACACACGCATATGCACACGCACGCACATACACACACGCACACGCACGCATACACACACACACACACACACACACACACACACACACGCATATGCACACACACGCACATGCACACACACAAGCTGCCCCTCACCCTCTCTCCCAGGATGATTCTAGTCCATTCCCATTGAGCAGCATTAGCATACAGATGTTGGAGTGAAAAGGGAAAGCAGGGAAACACAAAGGAGCCTGCATGACCAGGAGGGGAGGGAGGGGTCGAGGGGCTGCACATGGATGGCCCTTGGCCTTTTTAAGGTCTTACAGACACACACACACACACACACACACATTCATGCACACCCACAGACACACAAACACTACCACGGGTATTGAATGGTAAGTAGCCATGGGGGTTGTGGGAGTCTGCTCCTGCTTCACTCCACTGTTATTCATTCACCAGAGGGAAACCCTAGCAGGCCCACAGCTGAATGCCAACACACACACACACACACACACACACACACACACACACACACACACCACATGCTCACACAGGAACATGTTTTGTGAGCTAGCCTCTTAAAACCTTTTTTCATCTCACTTTAATAGGAACACGCTCAGTCCGAGGTTCCAGTGTGTCCCTCAGGTCACTGTTTAATCTACAATGTAAATGACTAATAAGAAAAATAGAAACATTTTAACAGCAACAAAAATACTTGAATACATATGATTACCTTGCACAACTGTTATTTACTATTTCTGTATACCATCCTATGTATATATGTTATATTATATACTGTATGTTATGTCTACATTTCTGCTGCTGTAGTATATCGGTCTTTTAGAGAGAATTCTAATCTATCCAGAATATTTGATATTGTGTATTCTGTGTGATATGTCTTTTCTACTGTAGATATTTGCTGTTTATTTTTACGTCATTATGTAAAAACTTTATTCCACGTTTTAATGATCAATGTGTTTGTTGTAAGAGATTGTATTGATGGGTGATTTTGGGCGTGACAGCATGTTTCAGTTGAGTGTTTATTTCTTGGTCATAACTAAGTGTACTTCAGGTTAACTTTTATAACACTACATCTTACCAATAAATAACACAGTACAGCTGATGTTAGAACATATTTAGATTTGACATCAAAAAACATTAATGGATTCTTAAATACAGTGTAGGCCTATTGTAAAAGATTAAACCAGCCAACAGTCTCTCAAATAAGCTCCGCCTCCACCAACACATAAATGGTACTTAATTTTCAACACACACACACACACACACACACACACACACACACACACACACACACACACACACACACACACACACACACACACACACACACACACACAGGGGAGAACGTCAACTTCTGCTCCACTTTGTGTGAATAGATGGAAATCAGTCACAAGTATCTCTGTGCCCCATTGTGTTCTGGGAAGTCTTTGTTCGAGCATCTGTTGCCCAAACATTCTCCTCAGTGCCACTCACTCTAAATTGGTCTGTTGAGACGAGTTGTAACCAAACTCACTCCTCTTCCCACACACACACACACACACACACACACACGCACGCGCACACGCACGCGCGCACACACACACACACACGCACGCGCACACCCACACACACACACACACACACACACACACACACAGAGGGGAAGGTTGGGAGATTCCCTGAACACGAAAGAGTTAAGTTTCTTCTTTTGTCTCCATGATCGTTGAGAACCAGGAAGTAGTGGCAGCATTGTATCCGGATGCTGGCGGGAAGGCTTTTCCAGAAATGAACATTTCTGTAAGGGCATAATGTTAACCACAAAATATTTCTTAAAAAGCTTTTTGCAAAAAAAAATCTCACGTTGCACTAAAAAACAAAACAAATAGATGAAGGCCAATTATTTCAGTGTGTGTTTGTATACGTTGGTATAAAGCAAGTCCAAATACAAATTGAGTTTCCCAAATAAATCAATTATATTAACTGTACAGTTAATATAAATATACACCTCCTTTGTTTCTGCATCTCCTCATATTATCCATATTCTTTAATGTCATATGAAGATGTGGTCCACAGTTCTTCTCATCCAGCGGAGCTGATCTGAGTCAGAGGGATCCCTTTATGTGTCATGAGACAATCTGTGCAGAAAACTGGATCCCTTTATGTGTCATGAGACAGTCTGTGCAGAAAACTGGATCCCTTTATGTGTCATGAGACAGTCTGTGCAGAGAACTGGATCCCTTTATGTGTCATGAGACAGTCTATGCAGAAAACTGGATCACTTTATGTGTCATGAGACAATCTGTGCAGAAAACTGGATCACAGTATATGGATTTTGAGAGAGAGTGTGATGTGATTATACTCTGTTCAGTCCATGTGGATCAGAATTAGAGAAACGATTTAAAGAGCTGATTGTTGGATTTCATTCTTTCTATATTTATGTTGCATTATATTTAGAACAAGTTTTTATTGTTTATTTAACTCATAAATGACTCAATATTGCAAATGATCTGATTCATAGGAGAATATCTATAATCCTGAAACACCCGGATGTTACTTTAGACTTACTGCACACAACATGACGACAATAACACTTAGGTGTGATGAAATGCAGACAGCTGAGCAATCATTGTTCAAAGACTTTTATTTTGAAATGAAATGGGACAAATATATTAAGATAAAGAGCCAGCATGTGAACATAACCCATGGAATGTAAACAATAAATGCACTTAAATTATGCAAAACAAGAAACACAATTTCAACACCACAATATAGGTTTTGCTTTGAAAAGCAAAATAAATAAGACTTTAAGTTAACAAAAGTTACCAAAGCGGCTTGCTGCCGGGTCTGCAGCAACAGAGCGTCTCTGGACCATCTCTCCACAAACACACACCATAAAGTCTTGATTTCCCCTGCCGCTCAGTCAGCAAGTCACCTACAAACACATTGTCATCAAGGCAACTCTGATAGATAAAACTAAACCGTAATTAAAGGTAACCTTTTCACCTTTCGTTTACATCACAATAGAAGTAGATAGCACACAGGATTTAAAGAGTGTAGGAATGTCCAGAAACCACGACCAAATGCAGTACAGCAGTCTCAGATTGGGCAAACATGCCAACGACATGTTAACACTCTTTTCTAAATAATGTCCTTATCATTTGATAGCTGTGCTGCTCCTAAACTAATGATCTTAGTGTAAACATATTTTCATGTATAACTGCTGACTCTGAGGTCATGAACCACTCTTTCAACACCATTTTGCTTTGTATAGAGATAACATCACTAAACAAACTGAACAAGGTTATTACAGTCAGAGGCTTAGTGGAGAGGAGTAGACTCGCTGTGTGCTGACACCATCAGCAGTTAGCATGGCGAATGCTACTGATCCCAGATGTTTCAGAGGCAGTGCCATCAGAAGGCTCCTCTCTAGGAAGATAACCACTAACTTACTAATCCAGCTGCTCATGGTGTTAACTCAGTGAGACTTGATTTCTGCTGGCCATTTAGCCAATAAGGCAACATACGTACTTATAGAATGCCACAAATGTTTCTCTCCCTCCCTTTGTCTCCTCTCCGCTAGCCTCATTAAAGCTACTGGATAGCATAAACCGGGCAGATGGCCATCATGAATGCAAAGTAAAGCAACGTTTCTCTAGCATTGTAACACAGCATGAACAGACACAGATCACACATATCAACCTATACAAAAACAATAAATATCTAGAAACATCTAGAAATGTTTTAGCTATAATATCAATATCATAAAACTGTATATTACCTGTTGGTAAAAGGCTAGGCTAGATGTTAGCAATACTAGGTTAGGGTAACTCTAACACCAATTTTGGTAACTAGAGAGTCAGTGGGGTGCCTACACTTTTTGTTGCTGATGTTTAGTTTAGCTATATCTGAGCCAGACAGTTAATATGGCTGACAAATACAATCAGGTGGCCACAGCCATGCAACCAATCAATCAGTGACAGCATACAGTACTCAGCCTCTTACTCGTGGAAAAGAGGCTCACAGGTGGAGAGCCCTGATATGACTGGCATCACTCTAAACTTTGCTATCCTAAAACAGTACTCCAGTCATGCACAGGGCATACAACATTAATCTTAAGATTTCATCAGGGTACAGGGAATTGGTATACAACAGTATACAGCAGTAACAATGGCAACAAATAAAACACTTTTAAAAAATAACAAAAAAGGAGTCAGCTAAAACTGGACGAACACTGAGCAGCGCTACAACTGCTTGGATGAGAAATGCAATATGCACAAAGTTGGGTACTCTTACCCGGCTGGGTTCAGGGAGGAACTGGAACACTATGTTTGAATCGAAAGCGACTTGTATCTCAACTGTTTAAAAAGTCTAGTTGTGATAATGGAGTTTCTGCTTTATTTACAACAAATATTGTGCTAGTTTGTTGTTGTTGGACTGGAGAGAAAACATCTGATCCTCGTCACATAGATTTTTCCAGGTCTCCAATGGGATTTTCACCCGGTTAAATAAAGGCTACAAACAATGAAACCATCCGTCCCCCATTAAACTCAGCCCTGCAGTAAACCATCCCTATTCGTCTGTGACGGACAGCCGGCTGAAAATGGGAAGGCGCCGGCCCTCGAAGCTCGGAGACTCGGTGCCGCTGGAGGCCGAGCTGAGGGAGCAGGAGGAGGTGTAGCCCTCCTCGGAGAGGGACTCCGCCGAGGAGCAGCGCTGCAGACTGTGCAGGGAGACGGGCAGCTGCTGCGGGAGGAGGTAGGGGAGGTTTGGGTTAATGGAGGTGAAAGTGGAGGTGGCAAACTTGGAGCTGATAGAGTCGGTCACCGCGTAGAACCGCAGAGACGAGTCCCGGCTGTCCCCACCCAGCTCTGGGACCCCAGAGAAGAGGTAGGGACACTGCTTCAGGGACCCCGGCTCAGGGAAGAGGAGCTCTGGGCTCCCTGTGGAGGAGGGAAGGGGGGAAACTGAGGAGGCTCGGGTGAAGAGGAAGGAGGAAGGCTGCGACTCCTCCACCGGTTGGAAAGTCTGTGGAGAGGATGAGAAGCCTGCAAAGCTGACGCTGTGACGCAGCAGGGGGGGCCTCATCCTGGGTTTCTGTGAAGGGCCCGCGCCGTCCAGCATCTCGTCTGCGTTGTGGATGAAGTGGCAGCGGGCGCCGTATGGGCAGAAGCCGATGGTGTGGAAGGTGCGGCATGGCTCCGTCTTGTACTTGGGGTGCCGGCTCAGGCCCCTCATCTCGTCCATGCCGTGGGCAAACTGACACTTGGCCCCGTACTTGCAGGTCCCGTTTTCTTCGTAGGTGCGGCAGAGTTCGGTCTTGTACCGGGTGGAGATGTGAGGGGGGGATACTGGGGATATGGTATCAGAGGGGGAGGCAATGGAAGAGAGAGAGGTGTTGCTGAAGCAGAAGCCTGGTGGGGGGAGCAGCACCTTGGGGGTCAAGTTAGCCAGTTTGTCCTCTCTGGCTGCCAGGCTGTGGCCCTCGATCATGCTGACCGAGCGGTCCACTCTGAAGGGGATGTGACTGAGCGAGGAGCGGGGGAGCTGACCGTCCTGGCTCCACTGCTGGGGGGGGGCCATGTTGAACCCCCACCCGGCTGAGTCAGCCCCCTCAGAGCTGCTGCTGCTGCTGCTGCTGCTGCTGCTGCTGCTGCTGCTGCTGCTGTTGAACTTGGAGTTGGGGAGGGTCACCGGGCACAGGGAGTGGCGGCGCTGGAAGCCTAGGACCCTCTGGTTCTGGTTCTGTGGTGGCAGGGAGCCGGGTAGAGGGCCATCTGCCGCCTCCATGCCGCGGAAGTTCTGTCACACAAAAGAGAGGAGAAGAATAGATGTGAGCTTTATGCATTCCTGGAGCACTGGAGCGAGGCAGGGCCAAGCCGAGCTGAAGGGACATTTCAAAGCTGCAGCGAAAGCAACTGAGAACATTTTATTAAGAAGTACGATTGTTTTTTAACTTTTAATATATGAAACAACAAAACTGTTCTTGCAGTTTAAGATTTGGTGTCAGAGTTTCTGTTAAAACAAGCTGCCCACTCTACATTTCCAGTTTTCACAAGTTCACAATGTTTTAAGACAGACTCACTCCAATCTAGATTCACCCCAAAACTGAGAGGACTTATTCCCACAGTTTAGATACATCCAAAAAGCACTTCATCTATATGTAAATTATTTCTACTATTTTTACCCCCGCATTTTATTATTCTACTGAATAAGATGTTACATGACGTTTCCCTAGTGTTGTCTGCCAAGCCAGACCTCATCACAGCTGGATGCAGAAAGCTAGTCAATACTTGTAAATAGTGTGAAATGTGATTTGTTGCTCTCACCTTGAAGAACTCCTCATCCAGTTCCAGGAAAGGCGTTAGAAAGCCGGAGGGCATGGTTCGCTCCAATGTCCTCGCTGAGTGAAGGGGCTGGGGTCTGGTCCCTCGGTGCAGCAAGGCTGGGGGGGAGAGAAAGAATACAGAGCCTGGCCTCTAAAGAGCTGAGCCGGCACAGAAAGGGTTTCAGGGCCCGGAGAGCCTCGGAGAGTTCCGTCCCTTGAAGGTCGTTCTTTGGCGGTCAGGAGAAACTGCTCTCCCAGAGCGGAAAGCGGTGTTTGTAGGGAAGGGGAGAGAAGTGAAGAAGTAGTCCGGTCCGTTGAGAGGGAGTCAGTGAGGGGGGAGAGAGAGCAACGTGACCCTTTGGAAGAAAGTTCCTCCACCATCTGTTGGAATCTGCTTAAATAGTTGGGGAAACCCCCCCCATACACACCCACCCCCTCCCTGTGTTCTTCAGGGGGCAGGGCAGGGCAGGGCAGGGAGTGTGTGTGTTAATGTGTGTTAAAGTGTGTCTGTTGGGGGGATGGGGTCCTGCATTGTAATATTGTGCTGGGGGGCAGGGTGGGCACAGAAAGGAGAGGGGGAGCTGAATGAAGCTGCTTTCCCACCCATTCATGACCAAATCCTTAAAGATGCATTCTTCTCTCTCTAACCGCCCCCCCCCCTCACTTTGTGATGATCGATACAGCTAAGGAGATAATTACAAGTGTTGCAAACACAACAAATACATGTACTGTCATTATCTTAATCAGAATGTCCTTTAACATGCAGCATTGTTTCTTAATTTATCTAAAAGTATGCTTGTACTACTCTTTTCGGTCAAATGTTTTAAACAAGTTGACAGAAAAGGGATAGACATGCTACATGGGAGAAGATAAATGCTTTTTCGTAGATATTTTGATAAAAGAAGCTCATTTGAATTACATGACTGCTGTAAGAAAATGACAATACACTTTAAATAAAAAAGGCCCACGTATCCTTTCAACTTTGCAATGGTTTCTGTTTTAGCCAACATAATATTCTGTCATGATTATTCCTCACTACAACTGGATTTCTTTCTAGTACTTAGTGTAACAACAGTTTAAGCAATCCCACTCCAGAACATGTAAGAGCAATAACTTGATAACTTCTTTCAGACTTGATTCCCACTGGATTGGGTTTGTACTTGATGGAAAAGTTTACTTCCAGCACATGATATCCACTTTCTTAATGTCTTTCATTTTTGTAAAGCACTTTGAATTGCCTTGTGTTGAAAGGCGCTATAAATACACTTGCCATGCCTTGCCTAGTACTTCAATTACGCACAAACTGGGATATTAAAAGAATTATGGTCTCTAATGTGACATTGTAGCTTATTATAGCTTTAATGAAAATAACAGAAGAAATTACAACAGCTATAGAAAGAAAGAAATACACAATAGGTGTATTTATTGACTTAAAAAAGGCATTTGACACCAGACCACGACCTATTAATTTTGAAATGACATAGATATGGTGTGAGAGGAGTACATGTAGTTCTAGATTGGTTAAAAAGACATTTAGATAACAGACAACAATATGTACAATCTGCTGGTAGTACATCGGAGTGTACATAGAATGTGGTGTCCCACAGGGCTCGGTTTTAGGGCCTACACTTTTTATTTTGTACATCAATGACAAATGAAAAGTCAACATTATTGCAATTTGTGTTGTTTGCAGACGACACCAATGTATTTTGTTCAGGAGATGATTTAAACATTTAGCAAAGTGTATTGGACATGAAATGGTCAAACTTAAAAGATGGTTTGATGAAAATAAGTTAACCCTAAATTTGAATAAAACGAAGTTTATGGTGTTTGCAAATAGAACAAAAGATGAAAACATTGATGGAGTTTTTATTGAAAGGGTTTCTGAATTTCGATTCTTAGGTGTGACGCTGGAGGAAAACCTGGCATGGAAATCACACATAGCACATGTTAAAACCAAAATGTCTAGGAATATTTCTGTTCTAAACAAGGCAAAGTATTTACTAGATTACAAGGCATTGAGGATGTTGTACTGTTCACTCATTTTGCCATGTTTCATTTATTGTATAGAAGTGTGGCAACACGTATATGAGCAACATAAAGCCATTGTCAATATTACAGAAAAGGGCAGTACGAATAATTCAGAAAGCTGACTCAAGAGAACACACCAACAGACTGTTTTTTAAGTCAGGACTCTTGGAACTCAAAGACATAGCTGAGCTGCAGACATTATCAGTAATGCACAACGCAGCATGTTACCAGCATGTTTACAACAGTTGTTTGTTTTTGGATCAGACAAGGAAGACCACAGAAGTAAATGTAATTTTAAGCATCATTACTCTTAAGCAAATGTGTATTTCGGTGGTTGGTGTAAAATTGTGGAATCCTCAACAGAAGGATCCAAAGAATTGTATATGTATTTTTCCGTTTAAGAAATTGTATAAATTAAGAAAAATGGGACTATATGAAGCAGAGTGTGAATAAGTCTATGTACTCTGGTCCTGCATTGCTAAATATTTGTCTTCATTTGCAGGTCCCATTGTTATTGTTATTATTATCATTATTATGCGCCGCTTTCCACCTTCTTCTCCAGTAGGACTTAGATGAGGGTGTTGCACTTTTCTTTTGCTAATACATGTGATGTTTTGGTGTTGTTGTTTTTAGTTTTTTGTTGTTGTTTTGTTTCTTTCCATTAACCGTCAAGTGGGAAATAATATAATAATAATATTTGTTGTGTTTTTCTTAGTATAAGAAAGTGCTTTTTTCTTATACTTTTCTTAGTGCTTTGTGTCACTGTTATGTTTGGCTGTGAAAAAAAAGAAAATGTATTATGAAGGGCAGACCATCTATTTTTATTTATTTATTTTATTTAGAAAGGGGCAGGTCATATAAGATTTTTTTCTTCTTCCTGCTCCTTTCCGCTCAATGGTGTGTTAATAGAGACAAGTTTTGTTGGCAATTATTGGACAGTGAGTTTTGCGTACCATGAGCGGGACATATATAAATGAAATGAAATTGTTTCTCCTAATCAATGGAGGGATCTCAAATCATTTAGGTCTTTAATCTAACTTAGATTCAATTGTTTCTACAAGTCTAAACTAGCTTTCTAACAAAGGTGAGTTGGTGATTCAGCCTGGGTCAGAATCCTTTTGGAAAACTTTTTTTGGGGAGTTTGTACGTCTTCAACATGTCTGTCAGTAGTTCTCTACTTTTCCTCCAACACATGTCGATTGGAAACCAAATTCCCACAGGTGTAATTGAAGTGTGAATGTGTTAGACGTACCACACCCAGGTTAGTGATTAAAGTGTTAGCTCTGGGTCAGAGAGGCCTTAGGCTCAAAGATGATATTGGTTGATATAAAGAAAATGTAAAGGGTATACAATGACAAGGTGTTTTATTTATTGGGTTTGTTAAATTCATTGTACCCACACAAATAGTTACATTAGCTACAATGTCTGACCTTCCAAGCACATTACAGCCTCAAAGTATTTAAAAACGTTATATTTCACTGTTATCTCAGTGTGTATTATATTCATGGCTTCACAGTTATGAGAGATAAGAACACGTCCTGACTCGTGGGTAAGTCGTGATCCAGTCCTTCAGCACTGATGTTTTCATCATCACGGTTTGTCATTACAAAGCTTATTGTTGTGTTCAAATGCAAATTGAGGTCAGTAAGGAGGGTTCAAAGCTAGCATTTTTTTGATTGTTCCATAGTAACACATGGGACAGACAAAGAACGCTTTGGTTTGAATGGGTCAACAAGAGAGTTCCAACTTCCATGATTGTGCCCCTGACATTAGTCTCAAAAAGTCAGCAATAACAGCACATGGAGCCCCCACTGTTCTGAAATAGACACGGTATTTATTGATTTATTATTAAACATCTGAGGCCTGTACTACAAAGCTGGTTCAACATAACCTGGACATGTTTTGAGTTAACCGGTTGGCCTAATCCAAAACATACGCGCTCTCGCTAAGCGGTCCTACGACGCGGGTTATCAAGTGGATCGCTCAAGCCAGCCGTGTCCTATCTACACTGAACAAAAATATAAATGCAACACTTTAGTTTTTGCTCCCATTTTTCCCTCTCAAATATTGTTCACAAATCTGAACAAATCTGTGATAGTGAGCACTTCTCCTTTGCCGAGATAATCCATCCCACCTCACAGGTGTGGCATATCAAGATGCTGATTAGACAGCATGATTATTGCACAGGTGTGCCTTAGGCTGGCCACAATAAAAGGCCACTCTGAAACGTGCAGTTTTGCTTTATTGGGGGGGTCTGGGGGGGTCCGAAAACCAGTCAGTATCTGGTGTAACCACCATTTGCCTCACACAGTGCAACACATCTCCTTGGCATAGAGTTGATCAGTTGTTGATTGTGGCCTGTGGAATGTTGGTCCACTCCTCTTCAATGGCTGTGCCAAGTTGCTGGATATTGGCAGGAACTGGAACACGCTGTCGTATACGCCGATCCAGAGCATCCCAAACATGCTCAATGGGTGACATGTCCGGTGAGTATGCTGGCCATACAAGAACTGGGATGTTTTCAGCCTCCAGGAATTGTGTACAGATCCTTGCAACATGGGGCCGTGCATTATCATGCTGCAACATGAGGTGATGGTCGTGGATGAATGGCACAACAATAGGCCTCAGGATCTCCTCACGGTATCTCTGTGCATTCACAATGCCATCAATAAAATGCACCTGTGTTCGTCGTCCATAACATACGCCTGCCCATACCATAACCCCAACACCACCATGGGCCACTCGATTCACAACATTGACATCAGAAAAACGCTCACCCACACGACGCCACACACACTGTCTGCCATCTGCCCTGAACAGTGAAAACCGGGATTCATCCGTTAAGAGAACACCTCTCCAACGTGCCAGGCGCCATCGAATGTGAGCATTTGCCCACTCAAGTCGGTTACGACGACGAACCGGAGTCAGGTGGAGACCCCGATGAGGACGACGAGCATGCAGATGAGCTTCTGACGGTTTCTGACAGTTTGTGCAGAAAGTCTTTGGTTATGCAAACCGATTGTTGCAGCAGCTGTCCGAGTGGCTGGTCTCAGACCATCTTGGAGGTGAACATGCTGGATGTGGAGGTCCTGGGCTGATGTGGTTTCACGTGGTCTGCGGTTGTGAGGCCGGTTGGATGTACTGCCAAATTCTCTGAAACGCCTTTGGAGACGGCTTATGGCAGAGAAATTAACATTCAATTCACGGGCAACAGCTCTGGTGGACATTCCTGCTGTCAGCATGCCAATTGCACGCTCCCTCAAAACTTGCGACATTTGTGGCATTGTGCTGTGTGATAAAACTGAACATTTCAGAGTGGCCTTTTATTGTGGCCAGCCTAAGGCACACCTGTAATAATAATAATAATAATAACTGAGATTTCTATAGCGCCTTTCAAGGGACCCAAGGTCGCTTTACAGGAATAGGGCAAGCACAAACAAAACAAAACAAAACAAAGGTCAGACAGACAAAACAACCGATAGATTTAAGGGCCGAAAGCCTTGATGAACAGATGGGACTTGAGGGCCCTTTTGAAGGCGTCCAGTGTGGGGATGTTGCGAATCTCTGCAGGGAGAGCGTTCCAGAGGGTGGGGGCTGCCACACTGAAGGCTCTGTCCCCGAAGGTTCTCAGTTTGGTGCGGGGGGTGGTGAGCAGGCCAGAGTCTGAAGACCGCAGGTTCCGGGGTGGGGCATGCAGGTGAAGGATGTCCGATAGGTACTGGGGGGCAAGGGCATGGAGGGACTTGTAGGTCAGGAGGAGGACTTTATAAGTTATGCGGAACTTGACCGGCAACCAGTGGAGGTGGATGAGGGTGGGAGTGATGTGCTGCCACGGCTTTGTGTGTGTGAGGACCCGAGCTGCACAGTTTTGGACATACTGGAGCCTGTCCAGGGTTTTGTTGGGAACCCCGAACGGGACACCATTGCAGTAGTCCAAGCGGGTGGTGACAAACGCATGCACCAAGGTCTCGGCAACCGACTCCGAGAGTGACGGTCGGAGTCTGGAAATGTTCCGAAGGTGGTAGAAAGCCGATTTGGTCACAGACTTGATGTGGGAATGGTAGGAAATGGTGGAGTCGAGGATCACACCCAGGTTGCGGGCTTCAGGAGATGGGGAGATGGAGCAGCCGTCGACCTCAAGGACGAAGTCACCAACCTTCTGGAGCAGTGCCTTGGGTGCCACAACCATGACCTGTGCAATAATCATGCTGTCTAATCAGCATCTTGATATGCCACACCTGTGAGGTGGGATGGATTATCTCGGCAAAGGAGAAGTGCTCACTATCACACATTTTTTTAGATTTGTGAACAATATTTGAGATAAATGGTTATTTTGTGTTTATAGAAAATGTTTTAGATCTTTGAGTTCATCTCATGAAAAATGGGAGCAAAAACAAAAGTGTTGCATTTATATTTTTGTTCAGTGTAGTTAGGTACGTGTTCACATGAAAGGGGTGGTATTTGGAGCATTCGACCAATCACAAACATGGACAAGCGTACTGACAGCGCAGCGTCATTCTTCCTGAATGAAAAGTCAACTATAATATTAGACAAATATGAAGACGTCAAATTCTAAACATCCATGATAAAAGCCACATAGCTGCACCTGAAAGGTGAATACAGCTGGTCAAATAAAAAGTGTTTGAATGCATACATTAACAGGTTTATGATATCACTGCCCCGTCTAAAGGCCCTAACACACCAAGCAGTCACCAGAGAACTGTTGCATCGGCGTGTTCTCCTGCGTCTTGGCCATGTGTCGCACTGGAACACACTGCAAAGACTTCAGCCGAGCACGTACGAACTGCACATGCGTGAGTGGCAATAACTCTCCTTACCAGCAGGTGGCGATAGTGTGTATTCATCATTCAAAAGAGGCAACAACCGGAAGACAGAGAAGAAGAACAGACTACGTGATATAAACAAACAACAAATAGCGTGTGCATTCCATTTTCACTCTCGTCCATCGAAAACATGTTTTGTGCGGTACTGGAGCTATCAGCCATTGGAGTGTTCTCAAGCAACCGTTTCACTTCTCATGCACTGTTTCGCTAGCTGAACAGCCAATCAGAGTGATTTCTTTGTCCGACTGCCTGTGGCCGACGCATGGCCGATTCAACATCGTTCAACCATGAAAGGCCAAATAAGGTGTGTCGCGGCCGGCGGTGCGGGACACACCAAATTGAGTTTGGGCGACAGGGCATGCTTCGTCGTCCGACTAACGAAAACGGACGATTTCGGCCTGGTGTGTCAGGGCCTTAAGACACGATCTGACTTTACATTTGACTCGAGTGTTTCGTCAACTTAATGTGTTGCTTAAAATAATACTTATGCATACAGTATGTGACACTGTGAGTGTTGCACGGCCAGATACGGCTCAGCTGACTCAGATAAGGAGATATATGATACATTATGAAGTGATATGAAGGATAATGGGAAACATCGACGTCTGCACTCACAGTGCCGCTGACTGTAGGCTACGTAATGTTACTTTGATCCGGTTACTTATGTTGTGGCAGATATTTAAGTAAGCTTTCTTAACGCTAATGTTATAATATAACAACCTTCTGGATCCGCACCAGTCTGGTTTCAAGGCAGGTCACTCCACAGAAACTGCTCTCATTGCTGTCACCGAGGAACTGCACACTGCCAAAGCAGCATCCCTCTCCTCTGTCATCATCCTGTTGGACCTGTCTGCTGCATTCGACACGGTGAACCATCAGATCCCCCTTCGCACTCTCCAAGAACTTGGAGTTTCAGGCTCTGCACTTTCCCTCCTCACCTCATACCTCAAAGACCGTATCTACAGGGTCACTTGGAGAGGGTCAGAGTCCGACCCTTGTCAGTTAACTACAGGGGTCCCTCAGGGCTCTGTTCTTGGTCCCCTCCTCTTCTCACTGTACACAAACTCGCTCGGATCTGTCATTAGCCCGCATGGTTTTTCATACCACTGCTACGCTGACGACACCCAATTAATTCTGTCCTTTCCCCGCTCAGAGACCCAGGTCGTCGCACGCATCTCTGCTTGTCTAGCTGACATCTCTCAGTGGATGTCCGCTCATCACCTCAAGCTCAACCTTGACAAGACTGAACTGCTTTTCCTTCCGGGAACAGATTGTCCCACTCTTGACCTGACTATCAACATCGGCACCTCTGTTGTTTCCCCGACTCAGACTGCAAGGAATCTGGGAGTGACCCTAGATAACAACCCGTCCTTCACTGCAAACATCGCTGCTCCAACCCGCTGCTGCAGATACACGCTTTACAACATCAGGAGGACGCGTCCCCAGCTGACCCAGAAAGCCACGCAGGTTCTGGTCCAGGCTCTCGTCAGCTCACGCCTAGACTACTGTAACTCCCTCCTGGCTGGTCTACCTGCATGTGCCATCCGACCTCTGCAGCTCATCCAGAATGCAGCGGCTCGTCTGGTCTTCAACCTTCCTAAATGTTTCCACACTACGCCGATCCTCCGCTCCCTCCACTGGCTTCCGGTAACTGCTAGAATCCACTTCAAGACACTGGTACTTGCGTACCATGCTGCGAATGGATCTGGCCCTTCCTACATACAGGACATGGTTAAACCGTACACCCCAGCACGTGCACTCCGCTCTGCATCAGCCAAACGGCTCGCTGCACCCTCGCTGCGAGGGGAACCCAAGGTCCCATCAGCAGAAACATGTGGGTTTGCTATCCTGGCTCCAAGATGGTGGAATGAGCTCCTATTGACATCAGGAGAGCAGAAAGCTTACACATCTTCCGGCGCAGACTAAAAACTCATCTCTTTTGACTCCACCTCGAGCGATAGAATTATTAACAAAGAACTGCTAACAGAGCACTTATATACTAATAAAGGACTGGCTTATCTATAGCCAGTTGAGTAGCACTTGAAATGCTTGGCTCTATGAAACCTGATGTACTTATATGATTCTGTTTTCTTCAAGGTTGTGTCTTCCTGGTCGAATGTACTTATTGTAAGTCGCTTTGGATAAAAGCGTCAGCTAAATGTAATGTCATGTAATGTAATGTAATAACAGTCAGATTTCTCTGAAGATGGAGGTGATATTCTATTCATGTTCACGTTCACACAGTCAGTTAATTTTTGCCGGCCGTCTTTCCTGCAACGGCAGTTTTTCTGTATTTCCTCTATCCTGTAATATGACTTGATCGCTTTAAACTCTGCACACTGAGCTCTGATTGGTCAGCGGGCAGGGCTTTCACTGAGTTGAGCTCTTAGCCTGCAAACTAACCTGCTCCGGAGCAGGTTAGCCGCTCAGAATAAGTTACCATGGAGATCTAGCCCGCTAAAAAGAGAACCAGCGTCGTAGGACCGGAAACCCAGAGTTTTCGGTGAAATTAGCCACTAAGCCAAAATCCGGCTCTGTAGTACAGGCCTCTGATCATCTCAATTCTGCCATGTTGAATGTCCACTCTCAAACAGTCTCTTATGCTTAAATGCAAAAACGTAGTTTAGCATTGAAATATTTTTTTTTCCTAAAGGTACATATATCGGCAACCATCTACTGTGGGTAGAGTGCATGCAGTAAATTATTCATTTATGGATAAACCACCCAAAACCATTAACATCCGGACTATCCCTTTTAGCATTGAGCAGCCCTGGTGGAGGTATGGTAATTGAACATGTTTGCTCTAACATAAATAATAATAAACCATGTATTTTCTTGAAAACGGCCGGCCTGTCCACAGAGTTAAGAGTGTGTAACTTGTTTGTTAGAACAATATTTAGTTTAGGTCCCAACTCTCACTGAAACTCAGAGTACTCACACTGAGTACACAACAAGTGTGAAGCGGTTGTTGTGTGTATGCAGTGTGAGAGCACCATGCATTTCAAACGTGTTGACTATCTGATGTTAGTGCAGAGCATTGTGTCTCTGTGTGGACGTTTCCGACGTGTTAATGTTGTCGTCGGGTGGCGTGGCCCATTGAGAAGTCCAGGAGCTTCACAGAGGAAGTGGAAACTCTGCAGTTTATTGTATTGTGTGAGCTTGTAATATTATACAATAAGAACATGAATGACATATTTGAGTGTATATGCATTAGTATCACATTTGAAAATGTAGCTGGTGTACTGATTTGTAAACAAAAAGAGAAAGTGCTACTGAGGCAAATATGTATTTGTCCTCCATGTATAAGTGACCCGAGCCGCCACATGTTCAGATACTTTGTGGCTGTACTGATGCTTTCCACTTGGAGTTTTGAATTCCCCTGTCCCCAGTCTAAAACTCAAATTGGATTTGAATTTCCAGCTCAAAAGTCGAGAGAACCCCACCTACCTCATCCTCCAGATCTGAGACAGAGTTTATTGGCACTTTTGTCTCATTTGTGTGTAATTTCATCATTAATACACACGCTTTTGTCCAACTTTTCAAAGATTCAAAGGCTTTATTGTCAGGTGCACAGTAGCTACCGTGTAGATATGGCAATGGGAATCTGAAGTCCCAGGCTCCTCCAACAATGCAACATAATATATAAGACATAAAACGATAAAACAAATTAACAAAAAAACAACATTTCTATTAGTGGAAATGCTAATGCACTTTTATCAACAGGTATTGCAAATAATGGTTGTTGAAGTCAACAGTCGAACAGTCTGACGTCGTTCTTAATTAGATTTCTGACTTCTGAGATCTACAGAACACAGCAAAATAACTGAGTGACAGTTTATTTCAAAGAGGCTAAGACAAACTGTAAAACACATAACAGACATTTCTTATCACAACGCCTCACTCACACATTACAGCGGTGTGTGAGTGTGTGCGTTTAGGGTTAAATAACTGTAATCCAGTGTGGTTTCCTCCCTGCGGTGGGTTTGTTTGGTAACAGACTGACTGTCGTTTTGTCTCTCTTCTAACTTTCCTCGTGTCTACACTTAAACACTTTCTTTCTTCCTTTCTAGTCATAGTCTTCTTGAATCACCTTGCTAATTTGTAACAAAAAGGGTTGACATAGTCGAGTAATGAAAGACACATTTGTGCGTCAGCCTCTACCTGTATGGTGTATTGTATGTGTTTCTGGAAACAGTGACCTCTCTTCTTGTTGGTCTGCTGGCACAGGGACAGGTGAGTTGGTGAGGGACAGTGCTGTCATGCGTTAAACCAGTTAAGCCCTGAGCCTGTTTTTCAGGCCTCAGGCTCGAAAATGACATTCCCAGAACAAATGACGATATTTTCACTTCTAAAAGAGGTAGATTCATGATCTTTTTTCTTAAAGCATTGATAAACCTGTGAGTTTGATGTAGAGGCATCAGAATTCATATAGATTTTTTTTATTTTAAAGTAAATTCAGATTGAACATCGTAAAAAAAAATGATAGTGTCCGTCCAAAAAGAAAGCATTACTTAGTGAAAACCACCCTTGAATGATGGGATGGTAGACTAAAAGCTTTAGGAATCCACACTATAACATATAAGTACCCTGTATCAAGATTGATGCAAAATAAGTGACATTTGACATTTTTTAGAGAGATTTAGAGAAAAATACCCACTTCTGGGGTCATTTGGGTGCATTATCCATATCTCTGGAACCCATTGGTCGATTTTGATGATTGACACCTCTTTATAACTGTTAGAGCCAATACAATCGACGGGAACGTCCTAAAATCCATCTAAACATTATCCATTGGTGAATGAGTGATGCGTAGCCAGAATGCCCCGGAATCAGAAGCTGTCATATACTCTAGTAGCTATTGTAGCAGCTCTATATGAAAATTCCGTTATTGACATAAAAATGGAAGGATGGATTATCAGTAATCATTTCAAAGTGACACAGACACATTGGATTAACCTGTGGATTAACCTTCAGCAACGTTTTTATCGTTTTAATGCCATTGAACACAACTTTTGATCAGAACACAGCAACGGTAAGACTTATTTTCCAATTTGGTCCCGTAAAGCTAATTTTGTTGTTGTTGATCGCTCAGTGATGATCCTTATACGTCTGGAATCTGTGGAATCTCAGTTTGCTAATCGATATCTTGTTTGTGCAGATACGATAAGTAATAAGTGTATTTTAACGTGAGTTCTGTGCTAAGCATTTTTTTGCTCAGAGCTAATTCAGAGGCTTTGTTATTACCCTTGTATTTTGTTTAGCTAAAAATGGTTAATATTGTTTGATAGCTGAGTTTCTTCCCGTTAAGTGGATATGACACATTCATAGTTTATTAAATGTTAAGAAGCCCTCAGACGTTGTTTCTTGCAAAATGTTGCGTTTTGCCCCCGGTACCGGGGTTCTTTAAGCTCCAAACCATTAACTGGTTTAAGAAATTAAAAAAAAGTTGCCAGAAATATTGGTTACTTGCACACTTTTTGATACCTTACTTTAATCTGTGTTTTTTTGTTTTTTTGATCAAATATGATGGTTTTAAATTAACAATAGCAACAATTCAAATTAAGTTAGGTCTGAGAAGAAAATAAGGAACACGACCAACTCTTTTCATGTCTATTTTCAAACAAATAGACATAGAAGTATTTTATTTTCCTTGTGCAACACCTTGTAACATTTCATTAGCTCCAGGATCAAAAACATACACCTTACCATAACTGAATCACAGAGCGCCATATCACCTGTTGGAGAAAGGCATTTCAAGCAGAGCTCTGATCAGGTCTGATGGAAACACCGGCACCACAGCTTTATGTCTACATCGCTGCCAGTCATACCAAGATGGAGGTTTACTTTAACTTTGGCTGACAAATGTCACGTGCCGTGTCAGTTAGCAGAGGTTTGGGTGGAGGCACGGGAGGAGCAGCTTCACAGAGGCTTGCCATTTGTTGACAACGTAGACAGATGTGATGCTGTCAGTTCATACGGCTGACAAACTGAATATTACATTTGATATTAAACAGACGACACACACATGATCTGAAAAGACCAAGTGAGTTTGAATTGTAAGAGATATAGCAGCATTTGGCTTTTCCTTAATCATACAAATTATAAGAATGGTCCACTTTTCTGACTTACACTCCCAACCTAGCAATTCCCATGTAAATCAGTTTGAACAGAAAGGCCAAGAAGGGAAATGGAAACATAACCAAACTTCAAATAAAAAAACACTAAATATTGAATTACTGTGTAATAGACTGTAGACTTAATTATTTTTGGTTTGTGTCACACACACACCATCAGTCAGCCGGTTGCTCCAGCTTATTCTGCCATTTGCCCTCCAAAAGGACACACACACACACACACACACACACACACACACACACACACACACACACACACACACACACACACACACACACACACACACACACACACACACACACACACACACACACACACACACACAAGCATACTTGTCACACAAGCATACTTTTCGGCCCCCTGTCTGGGCCTGTCTTGGCCTCTTTGTTGAGGCCAGCATGACAAGAACTCCATTGTCCAGAGGCTTCTCCATATGTTTCCATGTAAAGCACAGTGAAGCTCTATGGACAATACCAGCACACACTCTCTGATCTGACTGTCCTCTCTCTCAGGGACCTTCGCTCACGAGTCTGACTGCATTGGGAAGTGTTTTCTTGTAGAGTTGCTACGGTAACCCTCCGCATAACCAGTTTTATTAATTGAATGTGATTATTTAAAGATACTATAGGATTACACTATGGGTTTCATTATTTTAACTTTGTTTGTCAGACATTATCTTTTCATTCTTTTTGGTATTAATGATGGCTCATAAACAACACATGTAGTTTTTTTTTCTTCAAGGTATAATCTTCAAGTCATTGTGCATGCAACCTAGTTGTCTATAGCTCCATTCACACATGCATTGCAACCCTGAACATATGGACATGAAGAAGCAGTATGTGAGAACTCAAAGTGGAGAATCATTTGGACCGAAAATGTAACAGATTTACTCTGTAAGTTCTCAAATAAGAACTCTATGTAATGTCTGATTGACCCTGTTTGTGAATTGAGCCGTATCATTTACAGCCGGAATAAAGTCACAAACAGACCTTCTCTCCCTGAGGGCTTGAGCTCAAATTGTCAGAGCAATTCAAGGAACAGCCAGAGACCTGGATGTTTGTGACCAATTACCAATCAGGTATGACAATAGGTATGCGCCATGTCCATCCATGTTCTATCCAGACATTCCTAACCAAAAAAGTGTTCAGAAGTATGGAAGCAAACAAGAGACAGAAGTATTTGAATTTTATCAGACACCGAATTAATAGCATTGAAAATGATTACTTTGAAAATCATGTATCTGAATTTTTTTGCTCCGAATTTACCCATGTGAAATAAAAATGTAACAATTGAAGTTAAACAAATTTGAATGCTCAAATTCAGATCCCAAAAATTCAAGTGAAAAAAATTCGAATGGACAATTTCGGTGTTTAAAATTCGACGTAAAAAATGTCGATGCAGCATCATCCGGGCTACCCAGACAGGATAAACAATCGAGCCCGAAAGCAATCAAACCAACTTAGAGCCAAGCGGCGAACTCCGGGACAGGCAGTGCGGTGAAGCTCAATGCTGCAAACTGTAGGCGATGGATGCAGCTGGGAGCAATTCCTGTAGATGTTAAAATGTCCAACTTAACATCAGAAAATAAACATGTTTCTAGCTTGGATCCACAAAAACATATTCGTATATAGTTTGATTCCCCCTTCATGACAACGGGACTGCTGCTCCTAGCTCCTCTGTCTCACTGCTAGCTCTGTTAGCTCCATTAGCGCTGTGATGCTACAGCGGCTCAGCTCACGCGGAGAACACTACTTGAACTCGGCCGTGTTTGTTGTGTTGGTTCCTGGTGGATTATTCGTCATGCAAATATAGGATTTATCTGTGGTTAAAACAGACCGTCCATGAATGCAGTTTCTTCGGTAAGTCAACCCTGCGTACTTTATGTTATGTTACTGGTGTGTTTATTAAGCTAACGTTAATGAATGTTTAGAGTTGGGTTATCATTAACGATGCTATGCGTAGCATCCAAGTTAAACGTAATAGAGAAGTGTAAAACATTAAGTGGGATGCTACTGTATACCAAAAGACTTCTGTGCGAGGTTGGTAAAATAAGGTCATCCTTGTACGTTAGATAGTTAGTTTGCTAGTTCAGTTACTGTATGCATTGTTAAGGTTCATTTAAATTCGCTATGCTCTACTATAGCATCAAATAGACTTGCAACATCAACGTATTGTTGAAGAGAGGCTGAGTGTATATTAACCAAATAAATCAACCTCACAATAAAATGTGTTTATCTTTAAAATATGAACGTCACATTTCAAGATGGTCCAGAAATAACGCTCCCTTAGATATTGTAATATGGTTTGTTGAACTGGAGTTATTTCTTGCAGATAACCGCCTATCCGACGAACGACCCAAACATTGTTGTTTTTAATATTATTACCAATGCCTCTTTTAATTGTATTATCATCACACTTGAGAAACAGCCTCATCGTGGCTGTAGAACGTAACATGTAACTTAATGCCTGCATTTAAGGACGATGAATAGCGTAGTCAATGCTTTAGGGACAAGGAAATTATTTGTTTAAATGTTAGATATAACGTTATCTGTGACTTCAGTGAAAATCAAACTGATCCATTGCATTGCATTTGTTCAATAGGTTTGTGTCTTACCCTTACGTGTGTGATACATATGAATATGGCATATGAAAACAAATGAATTTGACTGACTCATGAAAAACTCATCCAAAGTAACAGTAAAATAAAAAGCACCTGCACAATAATACTCAATCAAACTGATACATGTGTACAGAATATCAGTATGACAATACGACACCCTCTGTCCTTAGACCCTCTGTCCTTAGACCCTCACATCGTACAAGGAAAAACTTCCAGAGAAAACCCACAGTTTAAAGGGAACATGGGAGAAACCTCAGGGAGAGCAGCAGAGGAGGGATCCCTCTCCCAGGACGGACAGACATGCAATATATGCCGTGTGTAAATTGAAAAGATAATACATTTGCAACATAGGTAGTCCAAATGTTTGGAAATGCATGTGTGTATAATAGGAAGATGAATCCACCAGGATATCCATCCAGGACCGATGATCCAGGACCACAGCCACGACTCAAGATCCAGCGCTCGCGATCTAGGACACAGGACCGCAGGATCATCCATGACTCCGGATCCCGGCGTATATAGACACCAAAAAGAAAGACATTTGGGGAAGCTGGGTTAATCAGAACATGAGTGCTAACGCACTTAAGGTGATCCAGACATTACATTACATGTTACTTGTTAGACGATTTTATCCAAAGCGACTTACATACTCAATACTGTGGGCAATCCCCACAGGAGCAATTTGGGGTGAAGTGTCTTTCCCAGGGACACAACGACATGCTGACTGCAGTGGGGTTTGAACCTGTGCTCCCCTGATCCGAACACCAACGGACAACCCACTGCGCAGGCTGGACCAGAGGAGGAGAGACAGATCTGGACTCCTAACAGCAGAGAACGTCAGCACAGATTCCAAGGTACACCTTTTTCATGCTTTACAAAGAATGCATAAAGTAATGATTCTAATACACTGATACACATGCCATTAAACATGACTGAATACTAGATCAGGGTTCGTACGGGTGCTTGAAATCCTTGAAAATGCTTGAAATTTGACGTGGTGTTTTCAAGGTTGGGAAAGTGCTTGAATTTTGGGAATGGTGCTTGAAATTGAGATAAAGTGCTTGAAAATGTAAATGCTTTACTTTTACAATAAATTGCTGTCTGACTGAATAGTTCGCTTTTTAGATTAAAAGAAAATAATTGCTTCGCTTCTACATAAAACAGCTCCGCTGCGGCCTTCCCGCGCTGCCTATGCGCGCGACCTGAAACTGTTTGTGTTACGTGTGACCTGGCCATTCTGATGAGAGAGATAGATGACAGTGTGCCAGGAGGTTGCAGTTTCAACGAGCGTTGGCTAGCAGAAGACAAATACAAGCCATGGCTGAGACGAGGGTCAAGCCCACGAGTAGCCTCCTGCAAAGTTTGCAAAAATAACGATGCGAGAGTCTGTGCTGACGAGCCACATGAAAGGTACACCGTAGTAGAGCATTTTAGATTAGGCTAACGTTGCATGTTACGTTTGTTTAAGCTAACGTTAGCTAGCTGAATAGCGAACTCGATTGAGGGATAATAATAATTGCAGGGGACAATCATTTCAGAGGAGCGTACCTATGTTATGTGCGTTACAGTCGCCATCCTGTGGTCTTCAGAGGACGAAGCACTCACTGTTGAAATTCAACCCAGTCTCACGGCATTTCGTGTTATAGTCACGAAATATAATCTATTGATTCGACAGAGCGATTTTGAAAGCAATGTATTTCTACTGGTAGTATGTTTCGTGCCTAAACCAAATGTGACTTGCTCTATCGAAATCAGTCATATTGACCCGAAGACACATTTTCGTTTGTATTACTGGTCTGGGGGAAGCTCGCGAGTGTGTGTGTTTGTGTATTTTTGCGTTTGTGTACCGGGGAAACACTCACAAGAAATACCAGCTGTTGTTATGCTTGCTGTGATGTTACATTAGTCTGTTCTCTGCTTGTAATTATGCCGAAGCTTCAAAGTTGTATTTATCCTCTGAATTTGCCAAAACAAGTTTAATATTCTGAAAGCCAAGACTTTGTTTATTTGAAAACAGATGACAACAAACTGTCTTTTATATAAAATTGAAGTATTATACAAGTAAAGCTACATTTTGCTTTAATCCCATGTAATTGTAGGATGAACACAGTCTTCCTTTGAAGATGTATAAATCAGGTGTCTTGAGGAGTCAGAATTACCTACAAATCATTGTACCAGGCATGAAAATCACTCAACTTTCGGCGAAATTCGCCGTTTTGAATCCAAAATAGGTCGTTTGTGTGATTCATGTAGATCTGCAATAAAAATATTTTTGGGGTATGGGGGGGGTCTGGGACCCGGAGTAATCTGCGGCTGCGAGCTGTTATGTGCCATCATGACACGCATGGTGTTCTTTTTTTATATATTATAATGCAGCGCGAGCTGTGTGCTTGAGTCTTCCTGCCTGTCGGCTCTGCTGCTCCGCGATGATGGTCTAGCTTCAGCAGCCACATTAGCTACGGGTGCGTTCGTTAATATTAACTGTGCGGTCCAGAGTCACTGTGGCACAGACTGGACCGCTGGTGAACAGCTGTTAGAACGGGCCGTTCAGGTGTTCAGAGCAGAGCTCCTTGTCGGAGCCCAGAGCGTGATGTGCACTGAAAAGTTTTTCTGTCGCAATATTACCGTTGAGCTAGCTAGCTAGCATACATTGTCACTATCTGCTAACGTTAGCTTTAGCCTTCGTTTTCTAATAGTTTTTTTTTCATAGGCTATAAACGGAGGTGGTATAATTATAGATCTTGTACTTGAGTAAAAGTAGAAGCACTCAGATCTTGTACTTGAGTAAAAGTAGAAGTACTCAGGTCTTGTACTTAAGTAAAAGTAGAAGTACCAGAGTGTAGGAATACTCTGTCAATAAAAGTACTGCATTCAAAATGTTCCTCAAGTAAAAGTAGAAAAGTATTCTCATCAAAATATAGTGAAAGTAGCGACAGTAAAAGTAGTCGTTGTGCAGATTGGTCCATTTCAGAATAATATATATGATAGGTTTTATAATGATTGATCATGAAAGTGTTCTCAAAGCTGGTGAAGGTGCAGCTAGTCTGAATGACTTTGTATACTGCAGGGTAGCTTGTGGATTTACTCCAGGTGGAACTAAAGTCTGATTCAACACTTGATTAGATTTCACATCATTCATCCACATCTGCAAAACTAAAGGTATTAATACATGTAGTGGAGTCAAAGTACACCATTTACCTCTGAACCGTAGTGGAGAAGAAGTACAAAGTAGCAAAACAAAATTGTACCCAAGTAGTACTTGAGTTTATGAACTTGGTTATTTTACACCGCTGGCTATACAGATAGAAAGACTAAGCCTTGAACAGAGGCATGACAATAGATTTTCAAAATGCTCAACAGTGCTGCCAAAATTATAAACTGACTGCTACACCATTAAAATAAATGCTTTTATATATTTCTATTAGATGTGACTCTTTGGCGTTTCTGTTATTATTAACACTGCTGCTTTAGTTGTTCTGACTGCTAAAATCCTCTGTTATTCCTCATTTTAAAGCCGATATTCTGTGGGGTCGGGGGGCTCGGGTCCTTGTCACCTTTTCCATACCTGATGAGTTTGCATCCCTGATAATACTTAGTAAGGAGGCCATAATATTTTTGACTCATGGCTGAAGTTAAGTTTCTCCAGCTCTCCCCAGGTTGGAAAAAAAAATGCATCTCAAAATGCATCAGATTGATGCTTTAAAATATGGAATATTCAACATTTTCTTCCGGGGGAGCATGCCCCCGGACCCCCCCTAGAGGGATAATATCCTTCTCTCCTTTTTCACCCCTGACCCGTTTTCATGCCTGTTGTACACATTTGTAAATATTATTGTCCACTTGTTACCATTGTGAGGCTATTTTTATGCAGCTCTGCGTGATTTTTGTGGCTACAATTCAGACTAATACACTACCAGAGGTGGAATAAGTACTCAGATATTGTACTTGAGTAAAAGTACAAGTACTCAGATCTTGTAGTGAAATTATAAGTACTCAGATCTTGTATTTGAGTAAAAGTAGAAGTATCAGAGTGTAATACTCTGTATCAGTAAAAGTCCTGCATTCAAAATGTTCCTCAAGTAAAAGTAGAAAAGTATTCTCATCAAAATATTGTGAAAGTAGCGACAGTAAAAGTGGTCGTTGTGCAGATTGGTCCATTTCAGAATAATATATATGATATGTTTTATACTGATTGATCATGAAAGTGTTCTCAAAGCTGGTAAAGGTGCAGCTAGTTTGAAAGACTTTGTAGACTGCAGGGTAGCTGGTGGATTTACTCCAGGTGGAACTAAAGTGTGATTTAACACTTGATTATATTTCACATCATTCATCCACATCTGTAAAGTAACTAATGGTATTAAATAGATGTAGTGGAGTAAAAGTACACCATGTACCTCTGACTTATGTTTACTGCCAACCTAAAAGTACCTCAAAAATAGAAATCAATAATGCATTGAAAAGTTATGTGGCTTTTATAATGGCTCAGACAGGTTATATGGGAGGCCCAGTCTACGTACAGATCACTCATTTTGAAATATTAAACTTAGTTTTATTTTCTTTAATTTGTCATCCTCATGTAGAATGCTATCACGAAACACACATTTGGTTGTTTATAGCATAAAGAACATCTGGTTAACTGTAAGGTAGGGAAATAATCATTTGAGTATAAGTATGTGTATATAAATATGTAATTTACAACAGCTATAAGATGCTTGAAAAGCTGGAAAATGCACCTTGAAAATGCTTGAAAAGTGCTTGAATTTGACTTTGGAAAAGGTCTAAGAACCCTGTGTTGTGTACTTTCTTAGCAAAAGGTTACATTTTCATTTTACCAAGCAAAATAACTTTTTTGTTCAACTTTCACATTTCAATGTATTTAAGGAAAATATGATTGAACATAGTGAGAGCTGCGACGCTTTGTCTCTGCTGCATACTGACTGTAAACAACATGTTGAAAGTGATTCTTTCAGTAAGACAACCGAACAGAGCAAGCTTCTACAGTTGCACTAAGTTTCGATAACAGTTAAATATTATTTTAATCATACATTTATTTCAATGTTGATGAATTTAGAACGGTTTATTCATAATCTGATTATCTTCGTAGCACACTGTTGGATTTAAAAGACACATTCAAATAAAAATAAAAATCATAATATTTATAGCCCCTGAACAAACAAACACACCTCTTTCTTAAATAACACACTTGCTCTGCAATAATATGTGTTTTGATATTTCTGTTAGGAAAGGACACGCCTGAGAGACAGGACTGCTTCACCATGTTCTCTTTCTCCGAGGGTCCAGAAGAACATCCAAGAGGGAAAGGAAAAGCTGATGTTATGAGATTTAAGAGCAGTACAGGACATTCACTAAGAGACACTTATATTGTAACACAAAGACCTGCACACTGACTAGTTTTGAAGTCTAACAGGAACTTCATTTTCGTGTTGTTTTGTGTTTTACGTTGCACCTCAGAGACAGTGTGATTATTGTCAGGCCTATAAAGTTTGGTCAGTCAGCTGATCAAATGCATTTGCCTCACTTTATGAGCTTCACAATACTTGTGCCTTGTACCGCAGAGTTTGCAACGTCACAAATAAATGGTGCCAATCTTCAGCCGGATGTGAATGTGTAATCTAACATGTTCAGTAAGGATAACGGACAAAAGGAGTGCAAATACAATTTATTGAAATATGAACTAAAAGTTATCAAGCATGAACCATCACCATTTTTTTTTAAATAAAAACGAAATAATATACATAAGTTACACTAAATGTTAATCTGTTAATTGATTAAGTAAACACATTTAGTCAAATTAAGTGACAGGCTAGGCCTGTGCAGGTGGTAACAGCTATGTCCAGCATGGGCTAAGTTCTGTAGGTGCAGCTGGTGCAGGTCCTCCTCCCTCAGGCCTGGTCCTCCTCCCTCAGGTCTGGTCCTCCTCGCAGGGAAAGACCCTCAGCCCTCTCTGGCCAAACCAACAGACAGGACGTTCATAACGCTGAGGTCTCCCCCAAAGTCTCTAATCATCCATCCTGTGAATATGAGAGGGGAACAAATAGTGTAATAGATGCTTTGGACAAGAAATATAAAGTTAACTGTTGAGTTGCTAATAATATAATATTGCTAGTATTACTAATATCTCACATCTGAGGGTTTAATAATATAAAAAAGGAGAGGCACCGTAAAATAAAGATTGGTCTTTCAATAAATTGTGTTGATTTTGTCTTTTGAATTGTTTGTCTGAAGTCAAGTAGCTAGAACTGTTACTTATAGTTTGAATGATACAGTCGGGTTATAATGTGTGGAGAAGGCATCACAGGTAAGAGCACCATTTATTGTGTTCCATCCACAACACAGATTGATGTGTGTGTATTTGTTTATCTACTATTTCTTGAATCATTACTGTCAGTCCAAAACAAGAGATTTTGTTTTAGTGACATGTTTTTAAAACATTATCTCTTTTTCACTACACTATCTTGAATATTTTAGTTTTTACATCACTACATTGATCTAACGGCTTTAACATCGTAAAGGTGTCACTTCGGACTCTGGGTAATTATGACGGCATGTCCTACTATTTTGAGAGTTTGAACAAACCAGACCTTCATCTATTAATGTAGAAAATAGCCAGCACATTAAATCATTATGAAATTAATCATTAGTTAGCTCATTGTTCAAATGAGCTCCAACTACAACAGTTAAGTCAACTCTTGCATCGGTAATACAAATAAAACAAATGATATAATATAATAGTATAACTTGTGTCTACTTTAAATACTTTACAACACTTTCCTGATTATACTAGCATACTTTTACTAAAGTAACATTAACATGTTTAAATGCAGGGCTTTTGTAAGAGAGTATTTGTATAGTGTAGCATGGTCTACTTGACTTATCTAACCGAAGTGATCGTTATGTTACTTTGCAAACCACACACACACAAAAGGACACGGTAACGTTGTGATTCACTTCAATTAATGATAACTACGGAGCTTGCTAACAGCAAGGCACAACGCTACTTCACTCATTTAGCTAGCTAATGTAAGATACAAATGCTATCGAGCCCTCACTGCTTAAAATAAACAGCACAAACTGACTACTTACCAGAGTCCCGCTGTTCTCCGTCATCTTTCTCCCGGATTGTTTTGATCACATGACTGACAAAGCCGTGCTCTGATAGGCCAGAAGACAGTTCGATTGCATTCAGGCACGATTGCTTATCCTGTCTGGGTAGCCCGGATGATGCTGCATCGAAATGTTTGACGTCGAATTTTAAACACCGAAATTGTGCATTAAACATTTTTTAACTTGAATTTTTGGGATCTGAATTTGACTATTCAAATTTTTTTAACTTGAATTGTTACATTTTTATTTCACATAGGTAAATTCGGAGCAAAACAATTCAGATACATGGTTTTCAAAATAATTATTTTCAATGCTAAAAATTGGTGTAATAAAATTAAAATACTACTGTCTCTTGTTTGCTTCCATACAGAAGGTGAGCATATATCTGACATGGACAATCTCCTGTTGTGTGCCACATGTGTGGAAGGGAAATATTCCCCATAGTCATGGTCCATTGCTTCTGGAACAGTGGACCCCAGAAATATCTTGACAAGGCACAGAGAGACAAAAAGCAGTTAGCTTATAAATTGAATCGTCATATCATGCCTAAAGCTGCATTCACTTGACAGGTGGCAAAGTGGCTCTGCGTTGGCATTGTGTTTCTATGATTGAGAGACTAGGGGGAGCGACACACTCACACAGCTGCAGACTGATGCCAAGCGCTGCGCTCAAAGTTCCAATTATTTCAACTACAAGCTTGCAGGGGACGTAACCATAAAAACAAAAAATAACTGCAGTTTTTACCGCAAGGCTTTGCGCCGAACCTCGCAGGGAGCAAAGCGAAAATCGCATTTAAACAGCTTAAGGCCGCATTGACACCGAATTGGGCGCTTCTGTAAAATAATGAGTCCTCCCATACATGTTGTGAATGCAGCCTAACCCTGGACATACTCCCTGATGTGTTGGGTTGGCAGCTAGCTTTACAGCCAACAATAACATCAAATAAATTATAGTTTTGGGGCTTCAGAAAGTGGTATCTCTGCATAGAGCTATGTTTTCATCATCTGAGGATTTGATATCTCCAGTGCATTCATTCAGACTCATTAACGTCCTTTAATGCACGTCCTTTGGTTATCAATGAGCCAGCAGGACGATCGTTCCTAGAAAAGCTCGTGTTGCTAGTGAGTATTTTAAATGCAACCCTCAATTGCTGCAGTTCCACATGAAGCTGTGAGCTGTTTACTTCCTAAATATAAATAAATCATGCATTTAATATTCATCATCATCTCCTCCTGGCTGGCCCATTGTCATGGATGTTGGCTCTTCTGGGCCATTTCCATTTCAGGGTAGATCTGAATGGTCGTCAAGTGGCCTGTTTGCAAAGCTACAGTCTATTGTGTTAATCCTAGTGCTTGTTTGTAGTGGTGGTACCTTCCTCCCTGAATTATTAGGCGCTTTCACATCGGAGTACTTTTCCCAGGAATAGTTCCGATATTTCCTGGGATTTTGCATTCACACCAAAAAGATCTCGAACTAGAACCTTTTCACCCATTTGTAGTCCTTGCAGGGACTTTACAGGGACTTTCCTGGGGAGAAAAAGGTTCCAATTTCTGATTGGCTGGGCAAATTGCAAACCATGCCCCGTAGAACATTTTTTGTGAAGCCGCCATTTTATTTCCCTGCATTAGCATGAATAGCATTAGCATTAGCCCAGCGCACCAACGGATAACTAACCAATATAACCAATAAAACGTGGGATCGGTGGAGTATTGAGGAGGTGTCGGCACTTCTGGTGATTTACCCGGGGCTTCGGGTGGCGATTTACTGCCACCCAAAGTCTCAGACTCCGGGGGGCTCCGGGGGACTCCGGGGTTTCGGGTGGCAGTATAGAGAGGCGAAGTCCCTCCCCTTCCGGTGGACCTCCATGGGACCTTATTTCGAAAAAATTATGTATTGAAGTCAATGGAGAGAGAAAGATTATCCTTCGATCCCGTTTGAATTGTGCCACGAATTACACACATGATGTTTGTCAATTTAAAAGATAATTTTGCAAGTAAAACAATAAAAAATGTGTGGTAAAACTGTGAAGTAACACATTTGTTTGTGTGAAACGCTCAATGAACTACATCTCTGGTCTCGCAGAACAACACACGTCACCAAGATGGCCGTCACTACTGTCTTGTCAACAAAACGATTGACTACCCTCACTATCACCACAAGGAAACACGTCCAGAAGAATGTCATGCAAAGCTGCCTGCCTGCCTTCCTTTCTCTCTGAACTGCCTCGTCTTTTTAATGTTTAATGTCAACCATTTGTGCAGATAGCATGAAGTAGAACAGATCGGCGATCGCGGATGCTAGCGTTAGCATTTCTCCCCCGGGCTTAAATGGTGTATTATAGAATGATCACACCGGTGACAGTACTCTTCAAAGGGTTCACAAAATATGACTACTACTCTTACTGTTTAACATGTTGGGTTCCTTAATGTTACTTCATATTAAGGCTAATACAAATGACAAGGCTGTAATGCTAACTAACGTGCTAGCTACTAGCTAGGTAGCTAACTTTATCCAGCCACTCCTGGTCCTTTCATCAGACGGGAAGCGAAAGAACGAGCAAGACCCATTGCTGGTATGATAACTACCTGGTACTAAGCACACAGGCATCTTGTTAAAGTTATCTTATCTTAGCCAGTGCCAAATAGATAGCTAAAATCAGCGCCATATAGATATAATCTATCTCTTAGTGGAGGAAAACAATTGTGACATCACTTACGCGACTCTGGGATTTGTAGTCTTTCTAATTGCATATTTTTCATAGTCTTATATTTCAACAGTTTTACGACAAACTGTGACTTTTTTGACACGGGAATTCTTTTTTAAGATTGACAAACATCATATGTGTAATTCATGGCACAATTCAAACGGGATCGAAAGATACGTTTTCTCTCTCCAGTGACTTCAATACATTATTTTTACGAAATAAGGTCCCATGGACCGGAAGTAGATGGGCGTGACTTCGCCACCCTATACGCCGTGAAGTTGTTTACGGCCTGCCAGTAAACCTAAAGCAGAAGAAGAAGAAGTGACGTCAGCGGCTTAATTTGCCTAATCCTCCCTCAGGGACTTATTCTGGTGTGAACGCGATTTACTAGGACAGTTGCGGGACTAAAGAGTTCGGCGGGACTAAGTACTGGGAACTAAGTACGGCAAAGTACTTGGTGTGAAAGCGGCTAATGTAAATGAGGTCCATAATCACTAGATGTTCACAGCCTTGTTTCACCTAATACTGGACTCTTTAGTGTTGAATTACACGTATACCCTTGCTACATAATACAAACAAATCAAGCTGTGTTCAAGATGTTGTGATTATCTATCACTATCTGTGCCCCCTACATCCACACCTTCCAACATTGGAATTGGGGTGCTGCCATGGTTATGTAGTTGCCATCAGGATGTTTTCTAAGGACACAGGTAGTTCTCTGTTGTCAGGGCTGGTCCACACGAGACCGCTCAACCCGCTGGAGACGCTGTAGTACATATGCCGGGCCTGTAAGTGGCGCTGTACATCCGCCACAGAATACACCAAAAGCAGCGAATAAGACCTCCCGAGCATGGTTGCCCTTCTGTTTATTCTCCGCGGTGGATTTAGCAACATGTAGTTCATGTAGTTCTCCATGTCCACTTGTAGCTGATGGATGTGGTCGAGGAGCTGTAGATTTGACGCGGGGGCGAGCAGCAGAGGTGGGGAGAGGCAGGGCTCTGGCTGTTTCGGCGGCCTCTGTTTCTCTTTTTCGGCGAGGGTGTCCTCCTGCTGTAAAAGGCAGATGCACCGCACCCACTGCCACTAACTCTGAGCCTGGCTCCCGAGCAGGACGTTCTCCTTGCAGATGAAAAACACCCACCTCTCCGCCTCTCCCAAGGGACGAGGGAACCGTGCGTTGCTGGAGGCTCCTGCTGGGTGCACTGTCCTGCTAGATACCGGGACCTGGCTCGAGACACTGTTGTTGTTGTTGTTGTTGTTGGCGAAACACAACAGCAATGACGCGGGTGACGCGGGGGTGAGCAGGAGGTGGGGAGAGAAGGGGCTATGGTGTATCGGTTATACACACGGAGCCATTTGGCCCCCCAGAGCGTTCTGAGCGGTCTTTTTCTAAAGTGCCAGGAAATAGTTTGAGCCCTGATAAGAGTTTTAAACGGATGATTAAATCTTCTGATTACAGACACATGCATTTCCAAACATTTGGTCTACCTATGCTGTAAAATGTATTATCTCTTCGATTTACACACGGCATCTATTGCACGTCTGTCCGTCCTGGGAGAGGGATCCCTCCTCTGTTGCTCTCCCTGAGGTTTCTCCCATGTTCCCCTTTAAACTGTGGGGTTGTGTAACATTTGTGATATTGGCCATATAAATAAACATTGATTGATTGATTGATTACAAATGAAAAGTTATAGAGATTAATGGTGACTCCAGTTGAGAAATGAACATGTCGTTGAAGCTGAAAGATAAATGGTGACCCCAGGCAGTTGGTGACTGTTACACGGAGCCAGATAAATCACTGTGCAGGGACCTGCACAAACAATCGTGTCACGACAAGCTGAACGACGATATTTCACTTCGTCTTTGGCCTCGTTCCATCCACTGTGCCAGCTTCCTCTCTGCTAATACTTCTGCTGCCCCTTGGTTCTATATCAGAAACATGCTCTCTTCATTAAACATTTTTAAAAACTTGTTCTTAGCCCTCCTATGCAGAACACCTCACCAGTGTTTCCATCAACCATGTCCTCTTAATTCCAGAGGTGGGAAGTAACTAAGTACATCTACTCAAGTACTGCACTTAAGTCAAATGTTGAGATACTTGTACTTTACTTGAGTGTTTCCATTTAATGCTATCCTTTACTTCTACTTCAGTACAGTTCAGAAATAAATGGTGTACTTTAACTCCACTACATTTATTTCATACCTTTAAATACTTTACAGATTTGGATGAATGATGTGAGATATAATCAAGTCTTAAATCAGACTTTAGTTACACCTGGAGTACATTCACAAGCTACCCTGCAGTCTACAAAGTCATTACAACTAGCTGCACCTTTACCAGCATTGATAACACTTTAAAAACCATGTCATGCTTTTCCGGTTATTACCCGTCCCCTTGTGTTATGAAGGTTTTTATGCATGTAAACGGTCTGCAGAGTCAAAAACCCTCAAAGTACACCCTGTAGCGAGTACAACTCGAACACAAACCTTGTTGAGTACCTCCCCAAAACGCCTCGTTGGAGATTTCTCATTTTCCATTGTTTACTTCCTGGGTACTGTGACGTGTGAATACCCAGAGGCCACACCCTCTGCCAGCCTTTCATAAAACAAAGCTTCCCAAACCTTTCAGGATTCATGCCGGATATGTACAGCGTAGGGCACTGAAGAACGATGCTGTTCCTACTTTGTTCGGACCAGCAGGAGATTCGGGTACACAACCTGTAAGTATTCTATTGTTGTTTGTGTATTTATGATGTTTAAAACAAACAAGGTATCTACCACGACTGTTTAAATGGGTACACGTTTTTCGGGCTGCTACGTTGGGATCGCGGAGAAATGCTCTCCGCAGACCCATGCTCACAGCGTTATAAACCTTTTTCTTGCACAATATAAAGCCACACTTATTGTTTTTACTTCGGCTGTGAGTGTTTGTGTGCTCAGGGTGAGTTTCGCTTGTTGGAAGCCTGCAGCAACGAGCCTCTCATGTCGCGACCAATCAGAGCACACTGGGCTCACAGGGAGGGGGGGGGCAGGAGCTCCAACAAGCCGTTTAGGACAGAGAGTGAATACTGGTGAATACCATAGACCAGGGGTCTTCAACTAAAATTCAACGAGGTCCAGTTAGAGAAAATGTCCCCATGCAAAGGTTCGGAACTTCAACATGTCTAACTTGCTTCATGAATTAGTGTGATATGTATTGAAGTGACCTGTAGCTTTATCAACGTCTGCATGTAATCAACAGCTGACTGACAATCAAATAAAGAAAGTACAATTCAAAAACAACAATATTTATTGTAAATTAACATTAAATACTGTGGATATGTGTAATGTTCCTCTCGGCTGCATTTACAAATAAAATAGAGAAAATAAATAAAATAGCTTTTGAAAATGTGTGCATCTTAAAAGTGCTTAATTTTAGATAAATAAAATAAAGTGTAGCAGCAGCTTGAGTGTCCCTTTTTCTTTGTTAACCGTTTCACATCATGACTTAACAGTTTCAGACGATTATAGAACAATATCAGTCTTTACACATCATAACAATTGAACAGTTTTAAAGTTTCTCTTTCTTTCCCTCTTATATTGCAGTCCCCCACTCACTTTGTTTTATTCAGTGTGAGAATTGAGCTTGAGCTTGTCCTGCCAGGAGTTTGTAAATCTGGGCTGACATGGAGTCAAGTTGTACTTTTTACAGTATTACGGCTTATACAGATGACATTTTTTTATGGATTTTTTGTCAAAGCACTTAAGCTATTCATTGCTATCGGGATGTTAAGAGCATTCCATGGAATATAACAAAAAGTGTATCTCGAGCCGGTTTCTGAAACTTACCTACCCCACATTTAAGTTAAAAATCAAGGGTTTTTATTACTATTTACAGCAGGGGTGGGAAACCTTTTTCCTTTCAATTTTTACAACATCCTCCAAGGGTCGTACACATTATTGAACTCAACCTTTGCTTAAAATATTGAAGTTAAAAGCATCAATCTGGTACACTTTGAGAGCAACATTAAGAGATCTATGGATACATCTCTCAACACCCATATGAAACAGAACTGTAAGCATATTTTTCTTTTTGGATATTTTACAAATCACTCCCCTTTTAAACTCTATTCTTGTTATTTTTAACAACTTTTTTGTTACTGTCATATAGTATTTTATACCTGTTTTTCATTTAGTCTCATTAATAACTATAATGATCATATCAAGGTGTGCCTTAACCTCACTGAGCTGAGGTTATTTGAGCCTCTGAGGAGAGAGCTCTCTTCCACCTGGTTGTAGAAAAGCTCTTTAAATTCGTTAGCATAGCTAGCTAACCAGATGCTAACAACAACAGATCGCCACTGTGCTTACAACTAAAGACACAGCCAGGCAAACACTGCGGCATGTGTACGGCTCCTTATGGATTATTATCCTTATATGCAATATGTTAAGGGCTGGAGCGGCGTTCCGGTGCTCAGCACTCCTTTCAGACGAGACATATACCACGTAAAGACACGGAAGACAGGTTACGCTCGTGTTGTGTTCAAGGAACCTGTCCTTGGCCAGGAAAAACAGGTACTCGCTTGTTTAATTATTCTTGCGGTCTAGATTTCTTCTTCTTTTTTGAAGTGAGAAGTTGTCCGTCAGTCGAAAACTCTTCGGTTCTCCACAAATTACACAAGTCACCCAAATCAGCGTTAAAAAAGCGGGAGGCGGCGAAAAATCCCCTATTAATGTATTGATTATAGCTCGGGTCCGTATAGGTCGGCGTCTGGGTCCGGATCCGGACCGCGGTCCGCCTGTTGCCGACCCCTGCCATAGACTGTATATATAAATGGACATAGGGTCCGTGACGTCACCCATAGTATTCTGCAGAGTTGCCGTGAAGCCCTTAGTAGGCGGAGTCGGCCACTAACGGCTCGACTGTGACATCAGAGTTCAACTCCCGCCTGTTCCAGCCTGCTCCAAATAAGGGCAAAGGCGGAGCCGAGGCGGGACCTCCTGCCACGGAGCTGGAAGTTCCGAAGCTAGCTGAAGCTACCAAGCTAAGCTAACATGCTCCCCATCTGCACACTGCCGTGGCATTTTATGTTTCTAAGGTAAGCGGATATCAAACTATTCAGCAAAACTATAAATAATAATCTAAGTTATTGAGTTTTTAGCATAATACTTCAGAATCTTAAAACCCCTTAACGTTTGTATGCAATTGTGCTAAATTCAACACCGGAATCAAGCAAATATTAATATGTTTGCATGACATTAGTTATTTATATTTTGATATCACTTAATTATACATGTAATACATTTAAGTCAAGCAAAGGAACATGTGATGGTAGCTAGTTAGTGCTCTTACCTGTGAGGCCTCCTCCAAACAGCATAATAACCAGACTGTATCATTAAAACTAAGTACCAGTTCTAGATCCTTGACTTTAGACCGGGGGTGGGGAACCTTTTTCCTCTCAAGGGCCATTTCAATTTTTACAATATCTTCCGAGGGCCGTACAAGTTATTGACTTCTGCTTAAAAAAACTAAAATCACAGCCCATTCATTTGGCCTTTCTTTCATGCTGTGCAAAGAAAAAGCAACCTCTTAGTCCAGATATCTTAGCATGACTCGCGCATGTATGCACATGCACGGTGTGGCGTGACCACCAAAACAGAAAGATATGGACACAAGATGTGTGCAAATATACTGAGGTAGCTGCCCTCAGACTGGACCCCGTTCGTCATGGCGCGCGGAGAGTGATGGTCACAGTGGAATGCGTAATGGCTCTGCGCCACTGGCTGCACCCGGTTTTTCTAGTACGGGCGTGCCTATGTCCTATCACGGAAAGTGGTCACCACAGACGCATGTCTGACGGGCTGGGGGGTATATACGAAGGTCGACCTGTGAGGGGTCTCTGGAGCAGAGATCTCCAACGGTCACATATAAACTATCTGGAGCTTTTAGCGGTGTTTCTCACCCTGAAACGCTTGCTGCCTTTTCTCAAAGGACATCATGTCCTCGTGAGGACAGACAACACGACCACAATATCGTATATAAACCGTCAAGGGGGTTTGCGTTCTCTACGGTTACACATGCTGGCATGCAAACTTATCCTATGGAGCTGCGGCCGTCTCCTTTCTCACGTACCGTACCGGGGGTGATGAACCTCGGAGCGGATCTGCTGTCCAGAGGGTCACCACTATATGCAGACTGGACTCTACATCCAATAATTGTGAGTCAGCTGTGGATACGTTACGGCCGAGCCGCAGTAGATCTGTTTGCGTCAAAAGAAAACGCTCAGTGTCAGCTGTTCTTTTCAATGCGCGCTCTAAACGCACCTTTAGGCGTGGACGCGCTCGCGCACGCTTGGCCGCCGGTCCTTCTGTACGCGTTCCCACCCCTGGCTCTAACTACACACGGCGGCGTGCGTTGCCGCTTCAACGCTTCTGCCAATTCACTTTGAATGGGGTGACGTCACGATTCGCCGAACTGCATTGCGGGAGCAAAGCGTAGCTTCTCTCGAGGTGCTCGCTGCAAAAGTAGAGCAATGTTCTACTTTTGCCGCCTCGACGGAGGCGTCAGCCAATCAAATCCCTCGTATGTAAATCTGACAGTACAAGCAGTAGCCAATCAAACCGGGTGTATGTTGGGAGAGCCAGACCGCAGTTATTTCCCATATGTCAACAAAAGGAGGAGAAAATGATCGTGGCGGTAGGGAACATACAGGGACACAAACCGGAGGAGCCAGGCATGGGGGGAGGGGGCAGAGACAGTGGGGGAAACTGGTAGGTTTCCGCCTGTTTGGGGAGTTTATATCCAGTGTATTCCGTTTGAATGGACAGCTAGCAAGCATAGACAGTATATTTAGCCAGCATGGATGTAGCATGAATGCTTTGCTTTGTATGTCCGGGGCGGGACATTCATGTGATTGGTTGTTGGTTGGGCTGATCGCGTTGACTCCCCAAGCTCAAGACACGCCCACCGCCAAGCGGCAACGCACGCCGCCGTGTGTAGGGGCCGTAATACCTCCGACTCTGGCCAAAGTGAGAGAGCATCGCCACACGCTGATCCTGATAGCTCCGCACTGGCCTGCTATGTACTGGCTGGCGGAGATATATCAGCCGCCCTCGAGCCCGGCCCCCTGAGAGCCGTGGTCTTCGCCCTCGGGCCCGGCCCCCTGAGTGCCGCGGTCTTCGCCCCACCATGGACTCTGCCTTGCCCCCGGGCCGTCCGCCCGAGATCCCTTCCAGGTCCTCCACTGTGCTCCTGGGCTGTCAGCCCAATACCCGTCCTCCAGACCCCCCCCCACCCACCCTGGTGGCCCTAGTTTCTCATTCTCTCACTTTGATCCTCTATCCGGCAAAATGGCTCATCCTTCTAACTGACCAACTGGACTCAACTCACCCCCCCCACCCACAAACGCACGCACGCACGCACACACACACACACACACGTGCGCACGCACGCACGCACGCACGCACACACACACACACACACACACACACACACACACACACACACACACAGCTAACCGTTTCATCACTCTCTGTTTCTCCACCATAAGTACTCCCTGACTCTGCAATTCACTCTGAGCAGGGGAGAAGCAGCCGGCTCTGCTTCCTGGAGGACGATTATATGAGTGTGTGTATATGGGGTGGGGGCAGTTCAACAGGGTGTTAAGAGCGTCCAGTGAATTATGTTTTGACAAAAGACTGGACCCCCCTGTTGCTGTAATTTTCCTGTTTCCTGGAATCTGGCAATGTGTCACACACACACACACACACACACACACACACACACACACACACACACACACACACACACACACACACACACACACGCCATTTGGTGCCAGCTGCTCACTATGATGCAACAGCATAGTGAGCAGCTAGCCTTCAGGGCATCTGGTTAATAAAGACTTCCTTTCATCAAATCCCTCGGACATAATCCACACACTATTTTATCACACCGCTTAGAAATCGCCTTAAAAATCCATGGGACGGAGAATCTGCAGAATCCTTTTCATGTTGTGACAACAATAAAAAGATTATCTTTCAGTGAAGCTGACTCAGTGTTTTTATTCTTACAACGTGTTCAACACATGGTTTATTCTTTCAATAGTTGGCACAGTTGGGTATAGAATATATATAATATACAAAACTAGATGTAGTTATTTTCTGTTTAACAAAGTCAACAGATCTAGATGTATTATTTTAAATCTAAATGAACTAAAAATAAATACTGAAGATATTAAATCCTGGTAACATAATGTTGAAATGAGATGCTGTGAGGTTGAGTGTTTGGTATACAGCAGGGGTGGGGAATCTTTTTCCTCTCAAGGGCCATTTCAATTGTTTCAACATCCTCCGAGGGCCGTACAAATGATTGACCTCTGCTTAAAAATCACAGCCCATTCATTTGGCCTTTCTTTCATGCTGTGCAAAGAAAAAGAACCTCTTAATGCAGATATCTCACCATGACTCGCGCATGCATGCACGTGCACGGTGCGGCGTGAGCACACAGAAAGATATGGACACAAGATGTGTGCAAATGCATTTAGTTTCCTATCCATGTGAACATGATTTAAGTGGGGGGGGCCTAACCTCCTCTAGGGGGGTCCGGGTCCCCTAACCCTGGAAGATTTTTTTTTAAATGTTGAAGTGAAAAGCATAAATCTGGTGCACTTTGAGAGCAACATGAAGAGAGCTATGGATACATCTCTCAACACCCAGATGAAACACAACTGTAAGCAGATGTTATTTTTTTATTTTTACTGTCATATAGTATTTTATACCTGTTTACTTTATTCTCTTATTTTTGTATAACCATAATGATCATATAAAGATGTGCCTCTGCCTCACTGGTTGTAGACAAAGCTTCTTATATTCGTTAGCATAGCTAGCTAACCAGATGCTAATAACAACACAGTTATTGACTGTATGCTCAGTGTGACACTGGGCTTTCAGCTGAAGACACAGCCACGCAGAAACTGCGGCATGCGCACGGCTCCTTATGGATACTGCCATTTCTGAAGTGCCGGAGCCGGGTTCTGGTGCTCTCCGCCAGAACTGCACCCTTGTCAGACGAGACATATACCACATGATGACACGTTAGGCTTGTGTTGTGTTCAAGGACCCTGACTTTGGCCAGGAAAAACAGGCACTCGCTTGTTTAATTATTTTGCGGTCTAGACTTCTTTAATTTTTTTCTTTTTTGCGTGTGTTTATAAATTACCTCGAGGGCCGCACCAAATGGTCTCGCGGTCTGTATACGGCCCGGGGGCTCCCCACCCCTGGTATAGAGAGGCGAAGTCACGCCCATTTACTTCCGGCCCATGGGACCCCGGAAGCGAAACATTTACATTGAATTCAATGGAGAGAGACAACGTATCTTTTGATCCCGTTTGAATTGTGCCACGAACTACACATATGATGTTTGTCAATCTTAAACAATAAGTTCCATGTAAAAAAACTCACATTTTGTCGTAAAACTGTTGAAATATAAGACTATGAAAAATACGCGACTACAAAGACTACAAATCCCAAATGCCATTCTGACTCGCGTAAGTGATGTCACAGGCGATAATGCTCCAAGTGGTTGCGACTCGTAATTAAAGCGAAGAAGAAGAAGAAGATCTCATAACTGATTTATTCCCTCCAATAAATAAGAGATTGCTAAAGATAAATGCACTTTTACAAGATGCATGTGTGCTTTGTACCAGGTTGTAATCACATAAGTGATCATACCACTTGCTCGTTCTATCGCTTCCCGTCTGATGAAAGGACCAGGAGTCGTTGGACCAAACATATCAGGTAATACACATGTTTTGCATGGAACACAGTCAAGTTAGCTACATAGCTAGTAGCAAGCACGTTAGTTAGCATCACATTACTTAGCCTTGTCATTTGTATTAGCCTTAACATGAAATAAACACAAATGTTAAACAGTAAGAGTAGTCATGATGGTAAGTATTTTGTGAAACATTTGAAGAGGAGCCTATCGCCCCCTCCACCAGGTGCTAAGGGGGCGGGAGGTAGGCTAACGGTACATTAGCATCGGCAATCTTTTCTACTTAATGCTATCTGCTCAAATGGTTAACATTGAACATTAATCAATCAAACAATCAATCAATCAATGTTTATTTATATAGCCCAATATCACAAATGTTACATTTGTCTCAGTGGTCTTCACAGTGTGTACAGAATATCAGTATGACAATACGACACCCTCTGTCCTTAGACCCTCACATCGTACAAGGAAAAACTTCCAAAGAAAACCCAGTTAAAAGATCAGGCAGTTCAGGGAGAGTGGAAGGAAGGAAGGAAGGAAGGCAGGCAGGCAGTTTTGCATGACATGTATTTATTTATAGAAGGACCATGCATACAAAAACATTAATCTCAGCAAAGAGAAGAGATGCAATATGCCAGATTATAGCTAATAGCTCATTTCCATTCTTCTGGACGTGTTTCATTGTGATGACAGTGAGTCAATCTGTTTGTTGGAAAGACAGTAGTTGAGTGATTACTGAGAGAACATTATTAGAAGAGATAATTATTCAAAGTGTTGTTACTTTAAAGTGTTGTTACTGACCTTTTTCTCTTTTATTTCCTTTCCCTCACCTGTAGCTGCTGAGACCCTGAGGAACATGCACACTGACCTGCCCTGGCACCTGATTTCCACTGTACGTAATAGTATTTGGTTATGGTATATTATTTATATACATCAAAGGCACAATGCACCCCCCAGAGACACACATGTATTGAGTGTGATATTTTGCATAGGTCAAGTGAAATCATCTTTACACACTAGAAAACTGTAGGAGCGGCAACTTGTTTTGAAATTGAATTTTTAATATCCGATAATAAAGTTGATCTGTTTTCTTTATTCTTCTCTCTTCCCAGCTCCATCCATCACCGTGATCTGTTGCTGCAGGTCCTGCTTGCTAATCATTATGCTCATATGTTTTCACACAATTACAAATAAAGTCAATGTATTGTATGACATGAAGTTGTGTTTCATTCGGAGTCAATAATACATCCATTCTGCCTTCAACTGCACAATGACTGTGGACTGCACCGAGCAAAGAGGGTCACCATCATGCCCAAGGACATCCAGCTGGCCCGCTGCATCCGCGAGAGAGGGCTTAAACTGACCTGAGACCAGCACACCCAAACACGACGGCTCTTTTAAGAGCCACCTACAGTTTCAAAGAGTTGCAATCCTACGTTATTATAATTATTAAACCGGTTCATGTGTCACTTAGTTTACTGAACTGTGATGAATGAAAGAAATGAGTGAGGTCGTGGTTTAAAGAAGTTACAAAGACATTAATATATGAGTGACAGGTCAGTGTAAACACAAGCTTCTGTCAATTATGGATCATTCAAACTATATACAAATAATATGTAATAAAGTTCTAAAATAAGTATTCGGTATATTCCTTGATAGCTTTTGGAGAAGGTTGTTTTTAAGTTTACTAAAATCTATCGTTTCAACTGTTTCACTTTATAAAAAGGAACAGGTGAGTAGAGCATTATTGAGTTCTTATTCTGTCAGTAAATTATCCAAATTAAATGTTTATCATTATTTTAGTCAACCCTAAACAAATTGATTGTACCTTTTTAATAATGACCTTACATGGTCGCCAAAGTTAAATTAACTTCAGAAAATCAAATCAATTCATTTCTCCAACAGTCAACCATTTTCATAAAGAATATATATATTTTTCAAAGTCAACTTTATTGTCAATCTTACTCAGTTTGTTTTTATAGACAGAGAGATCAAAAAGACTTTTAAATCAAATAAAATTATACAATTTACAGATATGTATACAAATATATATATATATATATCCTATATACACTATCATGTATAATGATGGTGGACACTTCACTGTCTGGATGGCAGCTTGCTGGTCTCTGCTCAGTCGCATTGAGGCAAGCATTGCCTCAAGCCCCCGACCGCCATGCCCCTTCACCAGCTCCGGCACGGTGACAATGGCCTGATGTTGAGGCCGCGGCTCTGGCTCAGGTGACAAAAGCCATGCCATGCCACACTGTGCGCCCCTCAGTGCAGACCTGAACCAGTCTACATCCTCAGTGGCGATGTCTCTGGCCAGTGGGTTGTATGTCTCCTCTCGCTGTTGGTAAAGTTGAGACACCGGCTGGACTACTTTGGAAGTGCCAGGCTTCCTCCACTGGCACTCAGCATCTGTGGAGCTGATCTGCCACATGGCACATATTGCCAATGCTGCAGCGTGGCTGCATTTGTACATCCCCCGTGCACAATCACAGACAGCGCTCTGCATCGCGCCATCGTCTCCCATGCAGATCTGTACAAATAAAGTAAGTACCATGTTTGTTAGCATGCTATAATAGATTGAATGAGCAATAATACAAGGATGGTCCGGATCTGGGGGTGGGAGGGGTTATTGTTCCATAGTTTTGTCCTCGTCTGATTGTTGTTATCGTTTGTTTTTTCTGTATTTTTTGTAATTTGTGTTGTACATTGTATTTTTCTAAATGTGTATGAATACATTTTTGAAAAACATTTGATCAACAATAAAAAAGGACTTGGTCAGGATCTAGACTCAGTGTGTAGTTTATTAATTAATCAATGCCCTCTACATTGCAGGGATGCTGTGCAGACACTCAAATGTTCACTGCAAATGTCTGTGAGGACAGATACCAACAAACACACACGAATAAACACAAACCTCCCATGCCAAAATGTTAACTGCCTCAACTGTTGCTAAGGTGTGTGTGTAACACAGACGGGACCTTGTTCACTTCAGACGGCCCCAGTCTGCCGATACAGTGTGAAGTAAAACACACATGCACACGCGCACGCACACACACACACACACACACACACACACACACACACACACACACACACACACACACACACACACACACACACACACACAGACAGACAGACAGACAGACACACACTCTCTCATTGGGTCAGGGTGTGAGTCTGAGTGGTGCAGTTTGGTGCTAAATGAGACCAGTCTCCTCAGCAGCTGCTGCTATGTTTTTTTAACTGCTGTGTGTGTGTTTGAGTGTGTGTGCATTTGTGAGTATACACTTCTTTCCCTCAGCTGTTAGTGGCCTACTCTCTTTTATTTCTAAATGATGTCATGTCAGATAGTACAAGATGTGTACGATGTTACCTGATTCTTTATTATTGCATGCCTTTTTTTCCACCTGCAATGCCACTTTCTGCTGTAACACTGTTAATGTTCCCGCTGTGGGACCGATGAATGAATTCTGATTCTGAGAGACGAGGGGGGGTCTGTATCAGGGGCGGATCTAGAAACATATTCATGGGGTGGCAAGAGGGTGCCAGGAGAATTGCTGAAGTATATGCTGATTTAATCGCAGTTATATGCTAACTATGTTAACTTGGAAAGCCACAATATTGATATTTTAACTCAATAACATTAGGTGACATTATTGTGGCACATCAGTAAAGCCTTAAATAGAAATATATAAGGTGGCAGACATCATTTAATGAATTTTAACTGAACAATAACTGAATGAGTTTGTCTCTAGATAACAACCTGTCCTTCACTGCAAACATCGCTGCTACAACATCAGGAGGACGCGTCCCCAGCTGACCCAGAAAGCCATGCAGGTTCTGGTCCAGGCTCTCGTCATCTCACGCCTAGACTACTGCAACTCCCTCCTGGCTGGTCTACCTGCATGTGCCATCCGACCTCTGCAGCTCATCCAGAATGCAGCGGCTCGTCTGGTCTTCAACCTTCCTAAATGTTCCCACACCACGCCGCTCCTCCGCTCTCTCCACTGGCTTCCGGTAACTGCTAGAATCCACTTCAAGACACTGGTACTTGTGTACCATGCTGCGAATGGATCTGGCCCTTCCTACATCCTGGACATGGTTAAACCGTACACCCCAGCACGTGCACTCCGCTCTGCATCAGCCAAACAGCTCGCTGCACCCTCACTGCGAGGGGGACCCAAGTTCCCATCAGCAGAAACACGTGGGTTTGCTATCCTGGCTCCAAAATGGTGGAATGAGTTCCCATTGACATCAGGACAGCAGAAAGCTCACACACCTTCCGGCGCAGACTGAAAACTCATCTCTTTCGTCTCCACCTCGAGGATAGAACTGCTAACAGAGCACTTATATACTAATAAAGCACTGGCTTACCTAAAGCCAGTTGAGTAGCACTTGAAATGCTTGGCTCTATGAAACCTGATGTACTTTATGATTCCGTTTTCTTCAAGGTTGTGTCTTCCTGGTCGAATGCACTTATTGTAAGTCGCTTTGGATAAAAGCGTCAGCTAAATGTAATGTTTCACTCTTAGACCAGCAGGGGAACCAAATCTATGCAGACTGCTGCAATAAGTACATTAATTAACTGTCTCATTGATGTTTGTCTAAATTAATATGATAATATCAACAATCATATTATTCCTATCAGCTGTCAATCACTGTTATGATTCACATATTCAGTGTTATTATTAAATAAACTATATTTTTTGGAGGAGATAATGATGAATGTTCCTCAAGATGCTTGCTCACCCTCCTTCAAATTTGAAAGATAAATATACTATGTATCATAAATCAAAAGAACAGTTCAGCGCCCCACAACTTCATTGCAAATAGTTACAACCTGGACTTTACATCAGAAAGAACAAACATTAAAGAAGTGACTAACTGCATCAGTTAGGGTTAGAACACGTGTATTCAGCTAAAACATAAACATCGCTGCAGTTATGATCCAGTGGAGAGTCCTTACCTACTGGCCTAGTTAAATCAAAGTGGTTACTTTCTTTTGGCTTGGCAGTGAAGTTTTACACACCGTCTGATTTGACTTTCTCAGGACTTTAAACTGTTTTTTGGGGGAAGACCCCACAAAGAAGAAACGTATTATACACACGTAAGCATCATCTTAACAGTTTATTATTCTCATCGACTCATCCGTGAGCAGAGCATCAAGTTGCCTATAACAGCTGAATGTGGTGATTACATCTTGATCAGCAAAACGCCTCAAACTGTTTAAGATTTAAAGCTATGGTGCGTTTTCATTCAATGCTGAGTACAGCCAAACTTGACAGGCTCTTCTCTGTCCTTGTAGACCGCAAACAGTGGCGGCTCCAGAGCATTTGTGTTGGGTAATCTCTGGTAGGGCTAACCCATACAGTGGTGGGGCTCAAGTCAGTATTTGCAATGTAATTACATACACGTGTCGCGAGTGAGCCCTCTATGCAATGGCCCACTTGCTGGCACCCAGTTCTTTTAATCCCCCAATTGACCCACACACACGAGGAGCAGGCAGATATCGGGTAACACAAAAATCTTTATTGGCAATTAAATAAATAGTAAGGGACCATATCAGCCAAGCTTCTCACATGGAAATGTATCACAAGGCCAAGTGATGCAGTGCCTATACCACCCCGTCAATTCAGGCTGCTACTGCTCTACCCACCCCCTGCTGGCCGGAGGGACCATGAATGGTACAACTAAAAGTAAAATGGCACAGAGCATGCAAATGACGCAAACACATGGCACTTCTATTAGAGAATCACTACATACATGACACGTCTATTTAAAGAAAGCACTACACACATCACACAATGAACATGCTCTCCCACTCACTGGCTGCTAAGGAGTAAAATGGACACTGGTGGGCAAATGACTGCAAGTGGCACTAGTTGCACCCCATACCCTCCTTGTTCATTTAACCATGCAGTGACAGCCTAGCAAGACATGGCCCGAATTAAAATAGTTATGGTCCGCTCTTGGTCAAGAACACCTCAGACCGAGAGGAGTTAAAAGTTATCTCTTCTCACCCTTCCTTACACGCAGCGTGTTTCTGGTCGGAAGAAAGCAGTTGGAGACTTGGCGTGCGTCTCCCAATAGTTCGGAGCGCGTCCGACTCAGATGCGCACTGGCCCTGATAGGAGCAGCGCGCGGTGCGAAAGACAGAAACTTGAGGGCGTTGCAATGATAAGGAACTTGAGAGCGTTGCAATATCAGGAACTTGAGAGCATTGCAATACACAGGAACTTGAGTGTGGCAATAGACAGGAACTTGGGAGCGTCGCAATTCTGCCTTCAACAAACCCGTCGATCAGCGGCTGGCAGCCGTACAGTAAATCGCAGTGCAGCAGTACTTCCACAGTGGACCTTCGCTTCACGGTCACTTACTCGTCGATCCGTCCAGAGCCTTGCTTCCCGTTCCCTCTTCACCTCGTAGCTTCACCTTTTCCGTTCTCCCGGTAATGTCCCGGCTCCTCGCTTTAACCACCCACCGGCCAATCCACGTAGCTCCCTGGAAGGCTGGGCAGGCAGCAGCCAATCACGCTGCCCTCCTCCAGCTGATTCACACCAGCTGCGAAAACACACAAACTCCGCCCACCTGACAGGCTAACCCTTTTATGAATGGAAACACATTTGTCCCCACTTCTGCTTAAAATACATATACACACAGTAAATATAATGCATCATCATATGACATACAAAATCCCATCCCCACTGGCGACATTTCCCCCCCTCGATATCGGTGGTCGTCCCGACTACCCCTTAGACCTGGTACCTTTGTGGAGGCACCCCAAAGTTTCGACGCTGCGACCTCCTCACAGGGCCTTGTCCTTCCCCTGGCACAAGCCCACCCTCCAATTGAGGCTCAGGGTCCAATTGAGCTGGGACCTGCTCTAGTTCCCCAAACTGCTCTGGCTCCGGCACTAGGCCTGGTATGACTGGAGTAGACTGAGAGCCCCACCTAGCTACAGAGCCAAAAGGCAACACGAATACAGGCTGGTTAGGCTGGGAATCAATTTCCTGGGGACACACCTGAGGCTCAGTCCATAATCCTGCTGGGCAGGGACGCAGGTTGTTGCGGTGCATCGTCCGTATCGGTCCTTCTTTCCCCTCGGGCCGGATGCTATACACTGGATGGCCAGGCCGTACCTGTGAGACAACAACATAGGGAGAAGGCACCCAATGTGGTTCCAACTTGCCTCTGGCTCTCCGTCTGAAGTTCCCGATCAGCACCCTCCCTCCGGGCAACAAGGGGATAGCATGGGCCTTCTTATCATACCGTGCCTGGTCCCAGTTCTGCCTTTGCTTGGTATGAGCTCGTACCCGGCTATACGCTTCAAGCAGTGTCTGATGGTGTGTTCTCACCCAGCCATTAATTGTTCCCTTTTTCTGTGGGGGGACAACACCTACACACAGATCAACAGGCAGTCTGGCGTGACGGCCAAACAGTACAAAGTAGGGAGTCAGTTTAGTGCTACAATGTACAGTGTTGTTGTAAGCTTGAACTAAAGCTGGCAACTTTTCCCTCCACTGTACCTGCTCTTCTGCACCTAGTGTGCCCAATAATGACAGCAAAGTTCTGTTGAAACGCTTACAGGCCCCATTTCCCTGGGGATGGTATGGGGTAGTGCAGCTCTTTGTACAGCCATACAGTTCACAGAGCTGCCGCATTACCTCAGACTCAAAGGCACCTCCTCGGTCCGTCAAGAACCGTTCTGGGCACCCGAAAGGCTGGATGAGGGCGGTCCACAAATGTCTCGCTGTCGTCTGGGCTGTCTGGTCCTTGGTGGGCACTGCCACAGCATACCTGGAAAACAGGTCGGTCATAACCAGGATATACTGGTGGGTGTCGGCTGGCCGTCCCAATGATAAATAGTCCAGGGCTACAACCTCCCATGGGTAACTGGATACAATGGGCTGAAGAGGGGCCCTCACCTTGGGACCAGCCTTCCCTGTCACACATTGTGGGCATACTACTGTCCAGGACTTTATGTCTGCCATCCCCAGCCAGTAGAATCTGCGCTGCAAGATACTCAAGACCTTTTCGCTGTTGGCATGTCCAGCCGCTTTGTGGTAATCCTCCCACAGCTCCCGGGCATGTTGGGTTGGGACAATCAACTGGAAAGCCTGCTGGCCCGTGTCGGGTTCCTGAATGCAGCGCCCCAAGATTCCGTCACGAAGTTCCAGCCGATCCCATGTCTGCAACCACCGTGCACTTGGGGGAACTCAGACCATCGCACCTGAGACACATTTAACCCTTGGTTGATCAATTGTCTCACTTTGTCCAACTCCGGGTCTCCCTGTTGGCGCTCCAGCCAAGACCCTGGATCACAGTCCTGTCCAGCTCGTGGACCCTTCACTCCTATACCTCCCTGAGCTCCGGGCACGTTGTAGACTGCTTTGATATGTACTTCCCCTGGGAGCCGGGACAAGGCATCTGCATTCCGGTTTTCCACACCGGGTCGATACTTAACTGAAAAGGTGAAGTTTGCCAGCTGGGCTGCCCACCTCTGTTCCACGGCCCCCAGTTTGGCTGTCCCCAGGTGTACCAGGGGATTGTTGTCTGTAAACACTGTGAATTCTGTGCCCCAAGTAGTGTTTGAACTTCTCTGTGATTGCCCAAAATAGCGCCAGAAACTCTAATTTAAAAGAACTATAGTTCTGGTCATTCTTTTCACCAGGGCTTAGACTACGGCTGGCATATGCAATAACTCGTTCCCTCCCCTGCTGAACCTGTGACAATACTGCACCCAGCCCATCCAAACTGGCATCTGTATACAACAGGAAGGGTAATTAGAAATCTGCATACGCCAACACAGGCGCCTGTAATAGAGCTCGCTTAAGTTCCTCAAATGCACCCTGACACTCTTGAGACCACTTAACTGTTGTTGATTTAAACCCTGCCGTACCCCAAAGCAGAACATTCAGGGGATCTGCCAGCCGGGAATAGGCAGGGATGAATCGGCGGTAGTAGCCTGCAAAGCCCAAGAAAGACCGGACTTGAGTAACTGTCTTGGGGACCGGCCATTCCTGCACAGCTGCAGTTTTTTCTGGTTCCGTGGCCACCCCTTTCTTGCTGACCACATGTCCCAAGTACTTCACTTCCTTCTTGAACAGGTGACATTTGTGGGGCTGGAGTTTTAGGCCGTGCTGGTGTAGTCTCTCAAACACTTGTTCCAGGTGCCTGAGATGACTATCAAAGCAGGGAGAATACACAATGATATCATCCAGGTATATCAATAGAAAGTCATTTACTTGCCCTCCCAAACAGCGTTGCATGAGCCGCTGGAATGTGGCTGGAGCATTGCAGAGACCAAACGGCATCCGCTCAAACTGAAAGAAGCCCACTGGTGTTGTGAAGGCGGTCTTCTCCTGGTCTCGGGGGTCCACCGCAACCTGCCAGTACCCACTAGCCAGATCCAGTGTGGAGTACCAAGCTGACTCCTTGAGGTGGGTGAGCGACTCTTCGACTCTGGAAAAAGGAAAAGCATCTTTGTGAGTTATGGCATTAAGTTTCCGGTAATCTACACAAAAACGCCACGATCCATCCTTTTTCCTTACCAACACTACAGGTGCTGCCCAGGGGCTGGAACTTTCCTTTACAACCCCATTTTCCAACATACCTTCCAGTAGGGCTCGTAACTCAGCATAGAGTGCTGGTGGAACTGACCTGTGTCTGTCGGATTGGAGGTGCATCACCGGTAGGGATCTGATGCAAGACTGCACTTGTGTGGCCAAAATCATCTTCATTGGCTGCAAAAACCTTGGTCCACCTCTGAAGTAGATCACTTAACCGCTGCTGCTCGTTATGGTTGAGGTCCTCTCCTTGCAATGCCAGGGCCGGATGATCTGGAGGTACAGTAACATTCGGGACTGGAGTGCTGCTTATACTCCTCACCTCTACCGCAGATGGCCCTGTGTGGGTCAACACCAACTCCTCCTCTGTCTTCACAGCCTGAGGATCCACCTGGGACACTGTAGCCAGGGCACGACGCTGGGGGATCTCTATGGAGAAGGGATGGGGTTACACACTCTTATCGGCACTCTTCCACTCCTTACCCAGCTCAGTGTCCTCGCCACCCGCCATTCCTGGTCATCATTCTGGAGATTTTCCACCATAACACAGCAGTCTGGGGTGCCAACTGCTTGGGGCACCTGGGTCCAGATAATCATTTCTGTCTCTGGGGGAACCAACACAGCAGACTGACGTGGTAGCTTGGCAACCCCCTGCAGTTCGGTAGGGGATCCAACCCGGCCCACTCGTCGACAAACAGCAAAAGCCTTTCCCCAGGCTGTGCTGACCGCAGGTGGCAGTGTTGACCTGAAAGCCGCCTCTCCTTGGTGGCCATCCTGGAAGATAGTTTGCCAACAGTCCCCAATCACATTCATCCCCAATAAGGCACATTCCTGTTGCAGGCAGGAATCTTCAACCACCACCACACCCTTCCCCATTACCTTCACCCCATTGATCTCAAAGTCCAAAAGCGCATATCCAATGTATGGGATGTGAAGCCCATTTGCAGCCTTCAGAGTGAGCCAGGGGATGTCTCCTCGGACCAATCTTTCTCCAAACTTCTCCTGAAACAGAGAATAACTGAACAGAGTGACTTGCGAACCAGTGTCCAATATACAAGGAATATTTTCACCACTTATAATTACATCCAACTCTGGGCAGGTACCAATCAACGCAGGCTTTGTTGGGGGTGTGGTCTGGGTCCCCTCCTCGACCGCTTGCCCGGCAGCGACCGAGGAGACTAAAAATCCGAAGGTCCAGAGCGTCGTCTGGAACAGAACCAGCAGGTGTGACCCGCCTGCCCACACTCTAAACAGATTGGCCGACCTTGGGGGTCCCACTGGAACTGAGTCCTGGCTGTGCCCAGGGGTGGTTGACGAGGCCTAGGCTGAAATGCGGGCCCTGCTTGTGGGTTTTGCCTCTGTACAGTTGAGTCAGCAGGCCCCAGAGAGAGGTTAGCAATTTGACCACGCATCTCTTCCATGAGAGACTTGCCCAGTGTTATCATCTGGTCTTTAAGGTCCTGTTGGAGCTCTGCCCGCAGGGAGTCCCATAATGCCTGGCTGTCCTGGGCAGGTGGGGGTACTAAGGAACATAAAGGAGTGGCAGGTGGTTGGGTTTGTGGAGGCCTGGGGGCATAAGTGCGACAGGCCCATGTCTCAGTTCCATCTTTAGCCTGCTTCCTTTCAAGCGCTTTGGCCTCGGTGCAGATAGCAGGAAAAGTCATTCCCGGCGTGCGACGAATAAGTCGTTTCAATTCTTGTTTCACCAGGCTTTCTTGTAGTCGCCTGATGAACTGTGTCCTTAGACGCTCATCCTCAATGTCCTCAGCTGGTGGTTCCCTCGCCTGCCACTTGTGATAGAGCTCACGAAAGCGTAGAATGAAAGTTCCCATTCCCTCCTCTGCGCCCTGCCTGCATTCATAGAACTGAGCCCTCAGTGTTGCCAGTGACTGACTTCCCGCATACAATGAAGTCAGACAATCTAATATTTTTTTTCCAGTGTCCCGCTCACTAAGGGGTAATAGTAACATTTCCCGTTTAGCTTCACCTCCCAGAGCACTTAAGATAAAGTCAACTATCTGATCGTTCGAAAGACCCTGAGCCCGTACAAACATTTCAATTTTTGCCCGCCATTCCCCCACCTTCTCTCCGGTTTTCCCTTCAGATATAGGAAGCCATGGCCCCCCCCATGTACCAAGGTAACATAATGTGATTTACAACATTGGGAGCTGGATTAACAGCGCCAGCGACTCCCTCGTTACCCTCAACCGACATGCTGACCGTGTGTGCAAGGGGTATCCTGCCGACAACCCCAAAATGTAAGGTGTCGCGAGTGAGCCCTCTATGCAATGGCCCACTTGCTGGCACCCAGTTCTTTTAATCCCCCAATTGACCCACACACACGAGGAGCAGGCAGATATCGGGTAACACAAAAATCTTTATTGGCAATTAAATAAATAGTAAGGGACCATATCAGCCAAGCTTCTCACATGGAAATGTATCACAAGGCCAAGTGATGCAGTGCCTATACCACCCCGTCAATTCAGGCTGCTACTGCTCTACCCACCCCCTGCTGGCCGGAGGGACCATGAATGGTACAACTAAAAGTAAAATGGCACAGAGCATGCAAATGACGCAAACACATGGCACTTCTATTAGAGAATCACTACATACATGACACTTCTATTAGGGAATCACTACACACATGACACGTCTATTTAAAGAAAGCACTACACACAATGAACATGCTCTCCCACTCACTGGCTGCTAAGGAGTAAAATGGAACAGTCACTGGCACTGGTGGGCAAATGACTGCAAGTGGCACCCCATATCCTCCTTGTTCATTTAACCATGCAGTGACAGCCTAGCAAGACATGGCCCGAATTAAAATAGTTATGGGTCCGCTCTCGGTCAAGAACACCTCAGACCGAGAGGAGTTAAAAGTTATCTCTTCTCACCCTTCCTTAAGCGCAGCGTGTTTCTGGTCGGAAGAAAGCAGTTGGAGACTTGGCGTGCGTCTCCCAATAGTTCGGAGCGCGTCCGACTCAGATGCGCACTGGCCCTGATAGGAGCAGCGCGCGGTGCGAAAGACAGGAACTTGAGGGCGTTGCAATGATAAGGAACTTGAGAGCGTTGCAATATCAGGAACTTGAGAGCGTTGCAATATGAGGAACTTGAGAGCGTTGCAATACACAGGAACTTGAGTGCGTGGCAATAGACAGGAACTTGAGTGCGTGGCAATACACAGGAACTTGAGTGCGTGGCAATAGACAGGAACTTGGGAGCGTCGCAATTCTGCCTTCAACAGACCCGTCGATCAGCGGCTGGCAGCCGTACAGTAAATCGCAGTGCAGCAGTACTTCCACAGTGGACCTTCGCTTCACGGTCACTTACTCGTCGATCCGTCCAGAGCCTTGCTTCCCGTTCCCTCTTCACCTCGTAGCTTCACCTTTTCCGTTCTCCCGGTAAATGTCCCGGCTCCTCGCTTTAACCACCCACCGGCCAATCCACATAGCTCCCTGGAAGGCTGGGCAGGCAGCAGCCAATCACGCTGCCCTCCTCCAGCTGATTCACACCAGCTGCGAAAACACACAAACTCCGCCCACCTGACAGGCTAACCCTTTTATGAATGGAAACACATTTGTCCCCACTTCTGCTTAAAATACATACACACAGTAAATATAATGCATCATCATATGACATACAAAATCCCATCCCTACTGGCGACACACGCTCCCCTTGACAGTGAAACGCCACGCGTGAGGTTTAGATAATTCCCTGTCTCAATACAAATTGGACTGTATGAAATAAAAAGGCACATTTGTCTTGAAGTAAATAAAAAGGGCGACCTGGAGCCAATCCTGCAATTTCCCCACAGCTGAAAGAGTTGACATGCTGAAAACCCAACCCCTGCAGGGGGGTCTGGGGGGATTCTCCCCCAGGAGATTTTTTGAAATACTATATATATATATATATATACTAACATAAAATACACATTCTGGTACTCTCTTGAGAAGAAAAACAAATACATCTATTACTACACGACATATTTAAAAAAATGAATGCCATTTTAGTTTTGTGTTACTTTGTTCTGAAAGCTGAACCTGCTGCTCCTCACAGAGAGAAGAGGGAAGAGGCTGTGAGTTACTTTACATTGTGGATAAGGGTGGATAGCCTCCATTGTTCTGTGTGTCAACATGAAAGACAGCCTACACACCTATCAATCATCAAACCGTGGGGTCTTATTTCATGACGTGTTGAGAGAAATCAACACGTAATGTTGTATCGATGTATATAGAGATGTAACAGCAAAAGTATTCTCCGTCGGGACTTCCTGCAACAACGCCACACCGTTATCTTGAGTCTGATTGGCCAGAAGACTTTATCAAAGATGCTCTATTGAGAAGACGATCACTACGTGACAAAAGTTTTCAAAACCGTTTCTAGTCTTCGGTATTTCCAGACAAGTGGCTACTGAAATCAATCTTACTAACTGCTGTCTGTGCAATTTACTGTGCGAGTTGGCGGACTTTATTTTGCTTACTTTTACATAATTTTTCATGGTGGGGCTAAGCCATTTGTTGGTATGGCTGTAGCCTACCCCAGCCATACCCTGACCCTGACCGCAAATACCTCATTCCTTCCGTCTACTTGGATCCGAAATGCTTCTCGTTTTGCGCTGCCCCCCGTTCAAATGAAATCGCCGCCAATCATATTCACTTGCACTCGGACAATAGAGATTTTATTTCATAAATGTCCGATGAGCCACAACTTTTCTTTCAAAACAAAGCTGCCAACCCGTATAGTTAGTTACAGAATAAATACTACTAATACAAGTTGGTCAAAGTTCAATATGGAAATACTGACTCCAGGTGACCCAATATCAAACATGAGTTATTATACGTATTCATGTATTTGTCAGAAACTGGATCATGTGCTGTTCAGACAGACTTTGGGAAGTCCAACACTGAGACTTCCTCTTCAGAATGAGAAACTACATAACTACACAAGGGTTTAACATTCTAAACTCAATTAAAACAAACATTTATAGGTTTGTTTTAGACCACCACAACATGAAGAACATGTTGCTTGTTTGGCCAGGGATGAGTCCTGATGGGATCTCCTTAAAGGTCACAAAGATCCAAAGCAGGAACACGACATTTGGCAAAACCAGATATAAAATGGAGTAGATAAATAGTTTTAACGATTTCTCAACTTCTTTTACACAAAAGTGAAATTTTGTAAATGTTAAGAAAGAACTCATGAAGCAGAACTTGCTTCAGTTTTTCCCGCCGTGCATCATGGGATCTTACACAGCTATTGAAGGAACTGTGGCTGTTGACCAGGACAGTGTGAGGTTAAAGGTCTCTCTGTATCTTGTTGCTTTCCGTTTCCCATTCAGATGCCCTGCTGGTATTCCATGTGTGATATATGTCTGCTGTGGCTTTAAAGTCACTGCACTGACTACATCACCATTGTCTCGTTGCAGCTCACCTATGATTAACAGCATGTCATATCATTGTTAAAAGCTTATTAAAAGAAACAATAATGATCTGAAAAATGTGTGATACGAGGTGGTTGCTGCGTTATTAACAGGACAGGATAACAACTGGTGACTTCTAGAATTGTGTGAGTAACATTCTGTTTTTAGACTTCTCTGTTTCAGTGTGTGTCCTTTGTATCAATGCTCTGTAGTTGATCTGACTGAAATTGGGATTTTAAATCTCAAAACCGCTACAGTATCTGTCAGGCAGAAACTTGGGACAAGTCATTTGACTGAAACCTTAAAACTGAACAAACTGACTGCTAGGGTTAACTTTGATTTAAACATTTGTAGAATACTAAGAGCTTTATTGAGTAGGTGTAACTGTATTAAGGGTTAAACTCATAACTTTATAACTTAGGGTTTAATGTCATTGTAAAACCATTGGGCCACTGAAAAGACAATAACAACTCAGGAGGGAGCCAGTCTCGATTTCCTTTTGAGGGCCACCAGCTGCAGAGAGTTCACTAATTAAAGGGACGAGGCCCCACAGCTGTGAGAACTCAGCAATCAGGTGTCCATTTTAGGTAGCACTTTCCTGGAGCGTCAGACTTACAAAGACAAAGGAGTCCTGCTGGAGTAAGACTGACAAAGACAATAGAGTCCTGCTGGAGTAAGACTGACAAAGACAAAGGAGTCCTGCGGGAGTCACGAGGGGGGCAAAGAGGAGGCAAATCCTACTTTGATTGAGCTAAGTATCGCTGGTGTTTTATTTCATTTGGTTGTTTAGCCCCTCAGGCTATAATCATGTGTATTTTCTCCATTCCTGTTTATGTGTCTTCTCGCAATTATCACTGGCCCCGTGTATCTCGTAATCGATATAACCGGCCTGCTCTCGTCTATCCCACGTGCTCGACTGACATCCTACATCTAGTTTCAGGCGGCCTGTGGAACTGCCAGTCAGCTGTTCCTAAGGCTGACTTCATCTCTGGCTCCGCCTCCCTGCAGTCTCTGGGTTTCCTTGCTCTCACTGAGACCTGGATTACTCCATTCAAGACATCCACCCCAGCAGCTCTCTCCACAGCATATTCCTTCTCCCATACACCCAGACCCACTGGCAGAGGAGGGGGCACTGGTCTCCTGCTCTCTCCCAAATGGAGCTTTTCCCTCTTCAAGCTACCTAACTTCACTCCTTCCACCTTTGAATTCCATGCCGTCACAGTAACCCATCCTATACAATGAACCCTTGTTGTTCTCTACGGTCCACCAGGCGCCTTGGGGGACTTCTTGGAGGAATTGGATAATCTCCTCTCACACATCCCTGAATCTGGCCCTCCCGCTGTACTTCTCAGAGACTTCAACCTCCAGACGGGGAAGATAGACAAACTAACATCTCTGTTAACCGCCTTTGCTTTCTCACTGTCTACGTCCCCACCAACTCATAAAGCTGGCAGTGTCCTTGATCTCATATTCTCAAGGAACTGCTCTATTTCTAACCTCTCTGTAAACCCGCTCCACACCTCCGATCACTTCTTCATTTCATTCTCTCTACCCCTTTCCAAACATAACAAACTAATCTCTTCTCATCCTGCACCTGTCCGCCGTAACCTCCGTTCCCTCTCCCCCTCTACCTTTGCCTCATCGGTGCTCTCAGCCCTCCCTTCCTCTGACTCGTTCCAACTCCTGCCTCCAAGCTCTGCTGCAGAAACTCTCCTCTCTACTCTCTCATCCTCTCTGGACTCTCTCTGTCCTCTCACATCTCGGCAGGCTCGTCAGTCCCCTCCTGCTCCCTGGCTAAATGACGCACTGCGTGCTAATAGAACCGTCCTTCGGGCAGCAGAGCGGAAACGGTGGAAATCCAAACACCATGACGACCTCCTAACCTATCAGGCTCTCCTCTCCTCTTTCTCTGCTTCGATCTCTCAGGCAAAAAGCACTTTCTTTCAAGATAAGATCCAATCTTCCTATTCCAATCCCAAAAAACTATTTTCTATCTTCTCCACCCTCTTGGACCCTCCCAAAGCCCCTCCCCCCTCCTCCCTTCTGTCAAGCGACTTTGTTAACCACTTTGAAAAAAAGGTTGATATTTGCTCTTCTTTTTCTGACTCACCTTTACTCACCGCTGGATCACCTGAGCCACCTTCCACCCACACACTGACCTCCTTTTCCCCTCTCTCTCCAAGTGAGGTTCCTACCCTCATTACCTCTGCCCGCCCTACCACCTGTCCTCTGGACCCTATCCCTTCAAACCTCCTTCAGACTATCGCTCCTGATATTCTACCGTTTCTCACCCATTTCATCAACACTTCTCTAACTTCTGGTCACTTTCCAAACAGTCTCAAGGAGGCAAGAGTAAACCCTCTCCTAAAGAAACCCACTCTCGACCCGTCTGAGGTTATAAACTACAGGCCTGTCTCTCTCCTCCCGTTCCTGTCTAAAACACTTGAACGCGCTGACTTTAAACAACTCTCCTGTTATCTCCATCAGAACAACCTTCTGGATCCGCACCAGTCTGGTTTCAAGGCAGGTCACTCCACAGAAACTGCCCTCCTTGCTGTCACTGAGGAACTGCACACGGCTAAAGCAGCCTCCCTCTCCTCTGTCCTCATCCTGTTGGACCTGTCTGCTGCATTCGACACGGTGAATCATCAGATCCTCCTTCGCACTCTTCAAGAACGTGGAGTTTCAGGCTCTGCACTTTCCCTCCTCACCTCATACCTCAAAGACCGCACCTACACTCAGGTGACTTATGTGTTCTTTTACATCCAAAATAGTCTGGTTTTGTTAGGAATCAATCTTTGTGGCACTTAACTACCATTCTATATCACAGACACACTCACAAGTACAACAGATAAGCTTTAGTTTTGTCCCTTGAGCCATTCAACAAAAAAAATGGCCCAATTTGGGATCAATAAAGCACATCTTATCTTATTCCGCAGCTCTAGAGTCAGCTGGTTCAAAGACCTTTTTCCCGTATGCACAACAGTTACAGGCTCCTTCATATACAATATACTTAAGACTTAAAAAGAAATAGAAGCAGAACAGTGCAACCAAATGACAAAATTGTGCAATTAAAAAGCAGGGTGGATAAAAATGGTTATTTTCATGTAGTTTCAGTAATGTGTAACAAACAGGACAAACACATCTGACCAATTGTAAAAAGTGTGCGAGCCTTTTCAGGTTGTGTATTAAAAATACACATCCAGACAGGACAGCTTTGTCCCATCTAGTGTGAAGACCAAGTAAAGTCTAGCAAACCATTGCACATGTTTCCACTGCTTGCGTCTTTGCTTGAACATTAAGGAAACAACTCACTGTGCTTTTGAATTGACAGTGTCGCGTCATCAGCTACATGCCCTGTGTTTATGGATGCAGCCATCCAGCCATATCTAACAGAGTCATTAACATAACAAACAATAATTCCCTTTGGAATTCTTGCCCTCTTTTTGTACAATACAAACCAATAGAGCGAGTGCAATGAACTGTTCCCTTTCTGCTGCTATTGTTCCCTGTCTGTGTTCCACGCCGGGCCTCCACCGACCCCATTTATCCAACAAGTGCAGTCAATGTTTCCATGTTTTATTGTTATTCGAATTAATATTGAGTAAGAAAAAGGTTTATAACGCTGTGAGAATGGTCTATTACCAGCGTTCAGGGAGCTCTATGCAAGTCAATGGGGACTCCCTGTTAGTTAGCCAAGGGGTCCTGGTGTGTGAGGTGCTCCGCGGGTTGGTCAAACGAGGCGTTCTGGGGCAGCATAGGCAGGTAATTTCTGTGTTAGAGTTTTACTCGCTTCAGGGTGCACTTTGAGGGTGTGTGACTCTGCAGACCGTTTACATGCAGGAAAACCTTCATAACACAAGTAATAATAATAACCGGAAAAGCATGACGTGGGACCTTTAAAAGAATAAAAGAAAAACTGGTATAAAATACTATAGTAAAAAATTGTTGTTATCAATAAACAAGAATACAGTTTAAAAGGGGAGTGATTTGTAAAATATCCATAAAGAAAAAGAAAATCTGCTTCCAGTTTCATATGGGTGTTGAGAGATGTATCCATTATATATATCCAAGGCAGTTGATACTGTGGACCACGTCATTCTATGCCAGAAGTGATCTCAGCCTGTCTGACCGAGCTGTTGGTTGGTTTGCAAACTATTTTTCAAATCACAAGCAATGTGTAATATTCAGTGGTCTCTCCTCAAGCTTTCTTAATGTGCCCAGAGGCGTTCCTCAAGGGTCGGTCTTGGGATGGACCCTTTTTACTATTTATATAAATGATGTGGGTCAAAGTATTGATGCCTCTGTACATCTATATGCAGATGATACTGTTGTGGACTGTTGTGCTAGCACTGTTGCCCTTGCATTTGCATGTCTGCAGTCTGCTTTTGACACATCTGTTCCACCTTAGGTTGGTGTTAAATTCAGATTAGACAAAAGTCATGTTGTTTTCCAATAAGAAAAGGTTACCATCTGTTCTTCCCTGCATCATGTCTGCACAGCATAACCCCATTGAAGCTGCACCTACAGCTACTGTCACGATCCGTCTTTATTGTATTTTGTCTTGTCTTGTCTTCACCTCCTGTCTTGCCTGTTTCTGTCTGCGTTGTGTCTTGTCTAGATCTGTCTGTGGTTCCCTGTCTGCGTTGTGTTTTGTCTTGTTTAGATCTGTCTGTGGTTCCCTGTCGTTAGTTTCCCTGGGCCCCGTCTCGGGTCGGTTAAATGGATTCCTTGCGTCCCTCACTTGCGTCGTTTCCTGCGTCTAGTCCCTCCCACCAGGGAAGCATGGAGGGACGCAAGGAAACCACGAGAAGCAGGAAATTAGTTCTAAGAGCAACGGGACGTCCTTTCCTCCGGAGCGTCACGTGAAGCGACGTCCGTTTGTGATGACGCTGCACAGCTGATCGTCTGACAGCAGCTCTGTCCCCGTTGTTTCCACACACCCCCGCCTCTGTTAGCACACATTTACTGACACAAACATTTGTATCATCTGTTGTAGATCCAAATATATTGAATAAAATAAGAACTCATTCTCAAAAAAGATAAACGCCATTCTTAAAATGTATAAACGAACAATAGTTTGATTAATATTGATTAGAGTGCACAAAATAAATAAAATAATTGAGAGAAGAAAGAGAGATATGTTATCTATCAAAACCAGTTAGATTAACATTCATTGGACTGCACAGTTTGTGTGGATATGCAGCACATTAACATTTTATATCGGACTTAATGACTGCGGTTTGGCAGCTGAATGAAAAGCTAAGCAGGTCAGTGAAAAACTACCAGCTGAAACCTGTTAAGGTAATTTAGGAAGAAGGTTCCAATATACATGTTGGATAGAAAGAGGTTTAACCTTTCCAAACACAACATGTCTGATGCCATGGCGTGCATTGCAGTAGGCCTTGATGTATATCATGCGGAGCAGTCCAGGCGCCGTCGGGCACGACTACAACAGGCTATTGGTTTCATGGAGGTAAGCATCACTAGTCTGTTGCAGTATGAATGGTTTCACCAACAACAGCAATTTCCTGTAAGATCAATTAATTGTCAGTTTAATAAAAGCTAGGTGCTGAAGGTAACACGTATCTTTATTTTGCAGATGGATGTCGATCCCATCCAAGCCATTTTAAACCCTCATGTGCCAGTCCTTGCTGTGTTCTTTGATGGCCAGAAGGACCTCATGCAGGACTACAAACTGGGGCGCCAGTCTCTGGAGGCCCTGCTGAGGATCCTGCCATCAAAGAACACACAAGGCTGGTCACATGAGGTGAATATTTTAATGACCCTTTATTGGTTGGCACACGGCTTGTCATACCGTGTGGTGTCCCCAAGTCGACTGTCTGCAGACTGGTGCACACTGGAGTACAACAAATTGCAGCCCTTCGCCAGGAGGTCATCAAACTGCCCCCCCCCTGGAGAACTGGAGGAGGTTGGCCAAGGGTTTGCAAGGCTGGCCAACAGCCCAGTATTCTCCAGGTGTGTGGGGGCTATTGATGGCTGCCATGTCCGCATAAAGACCCCCCCCGGGACCTCTGAGCCAGGATTGCCTCAACAGAAAGCTCTTCCCATCCATACAATTGCAGGCAGTGTGTGATGGGAAGGGCTTCTTTCTCAACACCTTTGTTGGGTATGGCGGTAACAGCGCAATTTACAAACGGGCTCTGTTTCCTCCCTCAGGTGACACCAAATATTCTTGTTAATACATACAAATCCATCAATGACTTTTAGTCTACTAAAGATGTTCTCTCTCTTTTTAGGATTCTTCCTTTTGGGTGATGGTGGCTACCCCTGCATAGAAGGACCCGTGGCCCTCATCACTCCATATAGAGAACCACTGCAAGGGAGGGTGCAGAGCCGCTTCAACCAGCATCGTGCCAGGGCTCGCTCCATCGTAGAGCGGGCCTTTGGCAGGATGAAAAGCAGGTGGAGATCGCTGTTCTTCAAGGCTGTCCACCACACCTTTGTCCCCTCAGTCATCACCGCATGTGCAGTGCTCCATAACATCTGCCTCACAGCGGGAGACATCCTGGAGCCTGAAGAGGATGTTGGGGACATTGGTGTGGTTCCACCACGTCTGGTGAGGGGGGATCGAGGCGGAGACCGACTGGCAGGGCTGCTCTCTGCTCCATGTGTGCACCCAGTCGAACGGCAAGAACATGATTATTTGTAGGACTCGGGGACACGAAGGCCTTGGACACCACACTGTGTGAAAAGCTGTGTGCCTTCATTCGCGGTTTATTGCATTGTGATGTTTATAATTTAACAAATAAAGGAACAATGTTTTGACAAACAAAGTGTATCTCAATGGAACAATAACAACGTTGCAAAAACTTAGAAACAAAATCATTTATTAACTAATTTCTCAAATAAATCCAAATACTTTTTCGTGTTAGCCTGATTGGCCTTAAAGCGTTCCTGCTCTCGTTGGGCCTCCTCTTTGAGAAACTCTAATAGGGCCCCCCTACTTGCCCTCTTGTTCTTGGCAGGTGGGGGACTGAGAGAGGTGGATGGCTCTTCATCCAGTGTAGTGGTGCTGCTACTTGTGCCAGGCTGCCCAGGATCCTCCTCTTCCTCCATTGCCTGGCCACAAGGAGCGGCCCCAGCTCCACTGGATGAAGAGCCAATCCCACTGGGGGCCACAACAGCCGAGTCCATCAGGACTAGAGGCTCCATGGAGGGCCGACTCCCGATGGCTTCATGCATCAGGGAAAACCACGGCCATGTGGTTGCCGTGGCCTCTCCCGCATCTGTCCCAGTCCCTGTAGGGGGGGTTTTCAGCTCCTGAGGGAGAACAAAGAATGTATGAGTCAAATGAAGACACAATAGAAATGGCTGCATTGTATGCATCTAGAACAGTGGCCGCACATATATATATATAGATGGAGAGAGAGAGAGAGCTGTTTCCACAACAAGCTGGAGGAGAGTCCTCTCCTGTCAGACTGAGGGGCTCAGGTGAGCTAAAGGACTCTCTGAGTGTTTACGGTTTTGTCACAAATTATTCAAAAGATTATTTCCACGGCACACATTCATATCATTATAGTTCTACAAACAATAAGAGAATAAATGAAAAACAGGAAATACTATATGGCATCCATAGATCTCTTAATGTTGCTCTCAAAGTGCACCAGATTGATGCTTTCATCTTCAATATTTAAAAAAAAATCTCCCCCCCCCCTAGAGGAGGTGAGGTCCGCCCCCACTCATAAGAAATAGCACTTTACCCCTGCCTATATGCCGTGAGCTGATTGTGGAGCCTTCATTGTAACAGTAATTCAGATACAAAGCCTATAAAAGGCCTCAAATTGGAAGCACTGTCTGGGCTGTCTTTTTCACTCAATTCTGCAATAGGTAGATTTCGCCTTTCACCTGGGCCGAGGTCGGTGATCTTGGGCTGAAAAAGGTTGGTGACCACTGATCTAGAAATACAATATCTCACCTTATATTTGTGTTTGAGGTTGTTCTACTTTTTGCCAGTTGGGTGGGAGTGAGCACCTCCTCCAACTCCATCTTCTGCAGAACCTCTCTGTGGAGTAAACCATTTGTAAACCATAGCATCCAGGCATGCAAAGTCTGATTACTTCTGACAATATGCTTCATGCATAATAATTCCATGACACACTCAGGTTCACTGTGGTTCATTCACAGCAGTGGTTACATTGATTATCATATCATGCACCAAAACAACATTGTCAAACAACTCATGTCGAACTGTAGCTCACCCCCAGGCCTTCTTGGCTGTGAACCTCTTTCCTGTGAACAGGTGCTCATTCTCAGTCCTTTGTTTAATGAGGGCTCTGGTTTGGGCCTCCGTCCCTGTTTAAGGAGAAATATGTTATATACATCAGCAAAAGGAAACCTTAAGCCATTAACATTTCACTCACATAATGCTGCATATAAATGACAGCTTAATTATTGAATTGAGCCGATTTGAATATCTTGAATTATTTATTACAAATACATTGTGACTGCCAGCCAAATGAATGATGGTACCTTAGTTACGTCTGTATGTGGCAGGTAGCCTAGTTAAATGAACAAACACGTGGTTTCCAACCGAAATATGTCCGATAAATAACGAATGCTGCGTGTGCACGTTATGTATTGCAAAACCTTGGTAACAATGAAAACGTTGTATGGACACAACTTCCTGAAGTAATCTTCGTAATAACTAGCAAACTAAAGATCATGTACATCCACTGCACACATAATCTGAAATAACAACTCATATTTCTCGCATCAAATGACATCAAAACGCATTTTAATGGCCAAACTAACTTTAAAATAGGCATTTTCCACCGAGAATAAAACGAAGTTCGGCCATGTTTTTTTTTCTGCAGGGAGAAATTTGAAGATCACGTGACATAGACGCCAGCCATCGGAATGAATGGAATTGCAGTTGGAGGTCAACCAATCACAGAGCTTGAGAACTAATCACGGGGCTTATCAAACAGAGCACATAGCTCACATAGCTGGGGATTCTGGGTAGTGCCATCCTTTACTCTGAAAAAATATTTGTTTCTCCGAATCGAAGGGGAAAAACACAAAAGCATTGCACACAACTTAAGCCAATCAATGTTATGTAATTAACAAGGATCATCTGGTGTTTTTTAGTTGATGAGTAGTGCAGATATCACTGTAAAATCAATCGACAGTAAGGGGAATACTTACTTCCTGGTGTACAATTCTCCGTTATCCAATGGGAATGGACGCTCACATTGCCTATAAGGGCAGCCGACACAAACGAATGGCGTGCTTCCATGAGCGTCAAATCCTGCCGCAGATGGGAATACATTGCAATCAGTTGAAAGCTATTTGCGTCCCTTTAGGAAGCTGAAGGAGCCTCGGAGCGTCACAACTACACGCCACGGGACCCTGACCAAACGTCGCTCCTGGACCATTATGGAGTGAGAGTGTGTTGCTTATATCCGTTAGCACAGCTCGCACCATGCTAATAACAACTGCGCCGATACCGGTGCGCCCTCTCTCTCTCCCTCGCTCGCTCCCACGCTCACTTGCACTTTGGCTGTGAGGTGCGGGCACCTGACAAGCCAACATCCCCCACTTTCATCACTTACAGCCCCCATCGTACAGCGCAAATGAAAAGTGTAACAGGGGTGAAAAGGGTGTTACACTGACTTAATTATGAATGTTGTCAAGGCCGAAAATTAGGATGAGCACCAACGGTCAAAAATGTTTTTTTCCCACCCAGAGCTACCAGCGCAGCGACCCCCCCAGATCTGGCGCCCTATGCCAAAAAACGGCCATGCATGGATGTATAATAAGAACTGGATAAAGTGTGGGAGGCGGGGTCTCGTTTTTGCCTATGAGAGCTGCTCATTGGCGCATTAAGCCAAAATGGCCCAACTTTTGAGAGAGCGAAACGTCACAGATTACCCGTCATAACTGGCTGTCAGAGCAGAAGAACCCGCATGTGCGCTCACTGAGCATGCGCGCTCACTGAGCATGCGCCCCTTAAGCCCCGCCCCCGAGCTCCCACTCTCGGCTCACTAGAATGAATGGAGAGAGAAAATGAATCTAGATTTGGCTTTTAGTGCATTTTACAACTTTAAGGACTTAATTATTCTAATAAGGGCTATCAAATAGTTCCAACTGGGTAGTTTAAAAAAATGATCTGCTGATTTACAGACGTCTCTTTCCCCATGTTAGTCAATGGGAAAAAGTCTTTCTGGGCCCAGTGACGTCACGGACTTATACGGAAATTGTAGTATGGCCGTTTGGACACAACGAATATTGGGCACTGAGTCAGGTGCACTTCCTGGGGGCTTGATAGTGTGCCGTCATTGCGACTCGTTGGGTTTCATTCCATTTCACGTTAGGGCTGTGCATCTTCACTGGTCTCACGATTCGATTCGATTACGATTATCCTGTCAACGATTCGATTCGGTTCGATATCCCGGTGCATCCCGGTGCATCACGATTCATACCAATGCGTTGCATCCTCAATTTTCTATATTACTGCACATGGCTTATTTTTCATCAATGCATACATGCAGTAAATACATATGAACTCTCTTTTTATTATTTAGAAAGTGCTTCAGAAATCAATAACATAAATGTCTTAATATTTATAAATGAATTGTATAGGTCTAGCCTCCGTGTGTGAAGTTGTTCCAGCCTCAAAAACAAAAAGCTAATGCTTCTGCAGTCGAGCTGCAGCTTCTAGCCACGGCCTTCTGTTAAAGAAAGGACACTGAATGTCCTGAATGAGGCACCACACACAGGACTTGAGTCTGAACACAGCAGACAACAGGAGGATTTACAACAGCATATACAAACTAAAATACTGCATGTGGATGCACACTTACATTCTCTGTCTCACTGTTACATAAATCCCATGAATGTATGAGATTAAATTAGCTTCATTATATCTCAGTGATTAAGTGAATAACAAAGTTTCTATCGGGTCGCTATCAGCCTGTCACTCATTATTTTCAGGGAGGGGGCGGGGCTTGGAGGAACGGAGAGGAGACGGTGATCGCGGAAGCTTTTTTCCTCCTGCCTTCACAAACTTTACACACGTATATATCGTCTGCGAATTGCTAGAGGGCATTCATACTGTGCAATCCAAGACATAATTAAATCCACCAAAAACCTGACATGATTGTAACGCGATTATTTTTGAAAAACATAAATCCCTGTCACACTCCGTGTCGCTGCGGCTCAGAGACATGGAGTGATTCGGAGCGGGTCCTTCTGCTGCTGGTTCTGGACTGGTGTTCTTGTGTTGGTGGATAAAGCAGACTGCTCCGTGTTGCTGTGCCGCTGTCACGTCTGTTCCCTGATCTCTGCATCACAGACCGATTTGATATTAAAGTGACAGGAAACACGTTATAGTAAAGCCGCGGCCGGAAAATCAGGAAGCAACGTTACTACTCTATAACCGATTATCTTCCGACACTGCATCGAGACCGAATCGTCCACGTCCGCATCGCAATGCATCGTAGAAACGATTATTTTCAACAGCCCTATTTCACGTGCTGTTTGATGCTTGGCGTAACCTTGGCGCACTGCCACTCCAACATCCAATCAAAGAGCTTGAGGACTAATCACTGGGTTTGTCGACCAAAGCAGATGGTGTATTCCCAAACGATAGCTGAGGATTATGGGTAGTGTAGTGTCTTTGGCCATTCTAAACTATTTGTTTCTCCGAATCGAAGGGGAAAAACACAAAAGCATTGTACGCAATTTAAACCAATCAATGTTGTGTAACTAACAGGTATAATCTGGTGTTTTTGAGTTGATGAGTAGTGCAGATATCACTATAAAATCAATGGACAGTAAGGAGAATACTTACTTCCGGGTGTAAAATCCTCCGTTATCCAATGGGAATGGACGCTCACATTGCCTTTAACAGCCGCCGACATGGACGGATGCGGTGCTTCCATGCACGTCGAATACCGCCGCCGATGGGAATACATTGCAATCAGCTGAAAGCTCATTGCGTCCGTTTATGAAGCTGAAGGAGACTCCGTGCGTCACAACTGTACGCTAAAGGACCCTGACCAAGCATCGCTCTTGGACTATCAGGGAGTGAGACTGTGTTGCATCTACATGTGAGGGCTATACAACAGTAACAGCTGGGCTCTGCAGTCTGAACCAGCAGCAAACTTTATTATTCCTTTCAACCTTTACAGACCACCACTGATTGAAATATTGTTCAATTTTGTTTTGCGTGATGCATTGTAGGTTTAAGTGTTGTGAAACAGCACTGAAACATTTTTAAACTGTTTCTTTTGCTTTTACACAACACACAGGGAAAATAGAACACCACACAAGCAGCAGTGCATTTGTGTGTGTCAATTACACATTTCTCGTTTGGTCTGCAGACCCAACAGGTCTGCAGACCAAATACACCGTGACATAATTACAACAGGAAGAGAAACAGAGGCGACAGAGGTGTGTGTGTTGTGTTTATGTGTGTGCGTATGTTTGCTTCAGCAAAGGTCTGATTCACCTACAAATCTAAATGGCAGACATAAAAACAAACACATGGGTACACACACTCATACACACACACACCTGACCTTGTACACTGTCTGTGTTTTTATGTGTCTGACACTGACATAAACCAGCTCAACTAAATGAGCCGGATGTGTGTCTGTGTGTGTGTGTGTGTGTGTGTGTGTGTCTGTGTCTGTGTGTGTGTGTGTATCAATGTTAAACCCGTGGTGTTGATAAGCGAGCAGCTGCTTTGACCACATCCATTGCCTCACATTTATAATCTGAGCAGTTAACGAGACAAAACGGGTGTTACAAGGCTTCCTCTGCATGTATGTGTGCAGTGTGTGTGTACGTGTGGTAATGTTTGAGCAACGAGGGGTTAACGAACACAGCTACCATCAGTTACAATGTACTGCCAGATCTCTGTATGTGGTTTACTGTTGGCTGTATCAGCATTTCTTTACACTTTGTGTGTGTGTGTTCCTGTAAGCATCAAGGTTAATTTTTAAGTCAGGACACTTAAAGCGTTAAAACCGTTTGTTCTAGTTTAGTTGGTGTCACATTTGACATAATCAATGATGTCTGTTGAGTTATGGTCAGAGTTTCCTGCTGCATGTCTTATTTGTTTTGAAACTTTTTATCCCAGAATGCAAAGTGTATGGAAGCAAACAAGAGACAGAAGTATTTGAATTTTATCAGACACCGAATTTATAGCATTGATAATAATTACTTTGAAAATCATGTATCTGAATTGTTTTGCTCCGAATTTACCTATGTAAAATAAAAATGTAACAATTCAAGTAAAAAAAATTTGAATAGTCAAATTCAGATCCCAAAAATTGAAGTGAAAACAAATTTGAATGCACAATTTCGGTATATAAAATTCGACGTCAACAATTGCGATGAAGCATCATCCGGGCTACCCAGACAGGATAAGCAATCGAGCCCGAATGCAATCAAACCGACTTCTGGCCTATCAGGGCCAAGCGGCGAACTCCGGGACAGTGCGGTGAAGCCGAAGGCCAATGCTGCAAACTGTAGGCGATGGATGCAGATGGGAGCAATTCCTGTAGACCCTATGTTAAAATGTCCAACTTAACATCAGAAAATGAACATGTTTCTAGCCTGGATCCACAAAAACATATTCTGTATATAGTTAGATTCCCCCTTCATGACAACAGGACTGCTGCTCCTAGCTCCTCTGTCTCACTGCTAGCTCCGTTAGCTCCATTGGCTCCATGATGCTACAGCGGCTCAGCTCACACGGAGAACACTACTTGAACTCGGCCGTGTTTGTTGTGTTGGTTCCTGATGGACTATTCGTCATGCAAATATTTAACTTATTAAAACCGAGGTGATCGTAACGTTACTTTGCAAGCCGTCACCCCCCCACACACACAAAAGGACACGGTAACGTTGTGATTCACTTCAATTAATGATAACTACGGAGCTTGCTAACAGCAAGACACAAGGCTACTTCACTCATTTAGCTAGCTAATGTAAGATACAAATGCTATAGACAGGGGTGCACAAGGGGGGGAGTCTCCCTCCGCAGCCGGTTGGCGTAGTTTTGGCAGAATTCCGTTGTGCAGACCGACGTTAACAGCAGCCCTGTCTGTGTACATGGAGACCTACTCTCTCGTCCGGTGATCTAACCGCCATCTGGAAAAGCTTCATAAGTACGTCGGTACGCAAATGCGCTTTGTAACACAAGTGACGGTACGCATTTCAGATTGTTGCCGCGCATGCGTACCTGCGTACCAGTTATGTGCACCCCTGGCTATAGAGCCCTCACTGCTTGTAAAATAAAGAGCACAAACTGACTACTTACCCGAGCCCCACTGTTCTCTGTAATTTTTCTCCCGGGTTGTGATCACATGTCTGACAAAGCCGTACTCTGATAGGCCAGAAGTCGGTTCGATTGCATTCAGGCTCGATTGCTTATCCTGTCTGGGTTGCCCGGATGATGTTGCATTTTGGACACGGAATTCTTTTAACTTGACTTTTTGGGATCTGAATTTGAACATTCAAATTCTTTTTTTTTACATGAATTTTTACATTTTTATTCACATGGGTAAATACGGAGCAAAAAAAATTCAGATACATGATTTTCAATGCTATAAATTCGGTGTCTGATAAAATTCAAATACTTCTGTCTCCTGTTTGCTTCCATAAAAGTGCCTCTGTCTACGGGAGCAGGTCCACCTTGAAGAGAATGTCTCGTAGTGTGATCCAAGCAGCGACATTTGGTTCTGAAAAGAAGTGCCTTCAACTTGCATTCTCACTAATACCCAGTAGGGGGAGACTACACTGGTTGAAGTGAATTCCGGTTGTATCGAAGACTACAAAGAAATTATGCTACTTTTCACTTGATTTTCCCATTAAGTTGCCGGGCGCTACAGTGGAATTTTCTATTGCAACACTCCCCACCCTAGAGTTCGCGTTAACCGAATATATTCTGTCTATCACGGAACATATTAACAATGACGGAAAAATCTGAAAGCAGTCCGTCATTTTGACGGATTAGAACAAACTCAGAACAGTGCCAAAGTTTCCCCGCAGCAGGGCTCCGGTGTTATGCCTTGTTATGGATGCCCGTCAACAAGGAAATTATATTGTTTCCAGACCTAACTTTGGCGTACAAATCATTGAAATATCTGGGAGTTTATGCTGTACGCTGTGGCGCGTTCCCGTGAGGTGCAGTGGGCATGCATAACACACGGCATAACACCGGCGCAAACAGTTCACGAGTGCCCCCTCCCCCCCGTTGACAGTTCACGAGCGTGCTCTCCCCCCCCGTCAGTTGTGTGCAGACCGACGGGTAATAATGGATTTTGACAGAAATGTTACGATCCTGTCCGTCAAAATGCGCAACCTCTGCCTCACACACACAGTATATCCGCATCTGTTACAATGAAGGCTCGATAATCAGCTCAGGGCATATAGGTGTAAGCAGGGGTAAATCGCTATTTTTTACAAGTGGGGGGCGGACCTAACCTGCACTAGGGGGGGTCCGGGTGCATGCTCCCCCGGGGAGATTTTTTTTTAAATATTGAAGTTAAAAGCATCAATTTGGTGCACTTTGAGAGCAACATTAAGTGATCTATGGATACATCTCTCAACACCCATATGAAACAGAACTGTAAACAGATTTTCTTTATGGATATTTTACAAATCACTCCCCTTTTAAACTGTATTCTTGTTTTACTGTCAGTATTTCATAACTGTTTTTCATTTTTTATAACTATAATATTAATAATAATAATATTTGTAATAATTCGTGACCAAACCGTTTGAGACCCAGGAAACAGCTCCTTATGTCCATTAGTGCAGCTCGCTAACCAGATGCTAACAACACGGTCCCTGCTGGCACCGGTGCGCTCTCTCTCTCGCTCGCTCAATCACACTAAATGCGCTATGGCCATGCGATCCTGCCGTCCTCTCTAGTGTCATGATTAGGTTCAGGTAAAGCACAGTTAATACATTATATTATTGAGGGAGAATTGTACGGGGCTACAGAAAAGGCCAGGCGACGCCACTGATGATCTCAATCAATATTTCCCAAGTTTTCTCTCATACAGCAGATGTACATTTAAAAAAAAATGATCCAATGAGGAGAAAACTAGAAAATATAGCATCTTAAAGGCGCTGTCAGGCTGCTACCACAGTGTTGTCTGAGAACTTTAACCCTTTCACAGCATGCTCTCAGTTCATGATAAGTCATTGTACCATTTTGGTCACCCTTTGTTTACATTATAATTGTTGTCATATATCTATGTTGTAATTGTATCCTGTTTTTTACTCTGTACACAAACATCAATTGCATGTATATTCCTCCTGGAAGAAGGATCCCTCATCCGCTGCTCTCCCTGAGGGTTCTTTAATGTTTTTTCCGCCTGAGAAGCGATTGTACTGAGCTCCATCTTCTAATATCTCTTCTGTTTGCAAAAAAACAATATTGGGACCACCAAAACCATAATGGGAAGGCTACAACGCCAAACTGCACAACCAATGGGTGACGTCACAGTGGGTTCTTATGTATAATGTCTCAGGTCGGATCAGATCAAGGTAAGATCACGTTCCCACCACAGAGGAACCGCTCCAGAATTACTTTCTGACCCGACTGAGAGCACTTCCTCTAGAGTCTTGGTGGCTTTTGTTTAAACTAGTCTATGATTTCTTTGATCTGCTCAATCCAATCACACCCAGGGAGAGAATGAATACAGTCGGATTCAACTAAACACTGTGGCTTGGGAAACACCCTTCATTTCCTGCGACGGTGCAATATGGGCAAATAATGGTAGTTCAGATCACAGCGATGCAAACACAGGTATGGTGAAAAGAGAGAGAACTATTCAAAGCAGAAAAAAACAGCATAATATACCATCTGACAAAGGCCTGCGCTATAAGGCTTCAATGAACTGGCTGTTCTTTATCATTTACTCAGATCAATAGGAGACAGAGATGTTAAGTTATAGATCAAGGGGTTTTATTATTACAGGTAGATATTATCAAGAGTGTAACTTTGGTTTTTGGTTTGGACACCCAAAACAGGGGGTCCTCCGCAATTAAACATATATATTATCATTATATATAATGAGTGTGCAAACTTATCTAGTATCCTATCCATATGAACCTGTTTATTTGTGGGGGAGGCTCACCAGGGGGGTCCGGGGGCATGCTCTTCCGGGAAGATTTTCTTTAAATGGAAGTTAAATGCATCAATCTGGTGCACTTTGAGGGCAACATTAAGAGAGGTATGGATACCGCTCTCAACACTCATATAAAACAGAACTGTATAATGCTGCAATTAACTGCTATTATTTATAATCAGATCAAGAGGAGACAGAGGTTTTTATTATTATTTACAGGTAGACAGCTATACACTTTTGACTTTAAGGGTTTTTCTTCTTCTTCTTTGCTTGCACAAGTGTTTCTACTGTTTTACGTCTAGCAGCATTCCGTTGCTTAGCTGCTTGTCTCAACCCTGCTTCTTTCTCCTTTTGCTGTGCTGTCCTCTTGCTCTCTTGGGCACTTGCACATGTGTTCTTGAAGCCATACTCCACCTGTCTCCTCCCTTTCTCCATAAGCCTCTCCTCTCTCTGTGCTTTATCCATTCTTGCAGCAGACCTCATGTTGCGGCACAGTATTCTGTCAACTGGTCCAAACTTTTCGTCTTCTCTCTTAAACATCATGGTGGCAGTCATGCCCCTAGACTTCATGGCATACTTTGCTGTCTGAATTGCATCGAGAGTGGCAATGTTCATTCTTGAGCTTTTAGGGTCAAGAGTATCTCCCATTAAGTTAAATGAGGACTCCGCCATGGGCCCATGGCAGATAGAAAGAGCACCTCTGATAACCCCACTGAGAGCTGGATATTTGCCTGTGCTCATAACATGAGCCCACCACATGACCATGTTGTCTCCCTCGTGATACTGTGCCAGTGTTAAGTCAACCCTGTATCTGATTATCTCCTGGATTATGTCACTCTCTGGAGGAACTAGGTGTTGCAAGATTCCTGCCAGCTTCATCAGTTGAGTCCCTGCTTCTGAATGGCCCCTCACAACAGGATCAATCAACACACTCTCACTCCCTAAGCGTCCAATAGCGACGTTTGGTCAGTGTCCGTGGCGTCCAATTGTGACGCTCCTAGGCTCCTTCAGCGTCATAAAGGGACGCAAATAGCTTTCAACTGATTGCAATGTATTCCCATCTGCGTCGGGATGTGACGCTCATCCACGCCAGGCCGTACCCATATCCGCAGCAGGTCTCCAAGGTGAACAGCCTCTGGCATGTTAGATTAAGGTATGGCACGGCATTCGTTTATGCCGGCTGCCCTTAAAGGCAATGTGAGCGTCCATTCCCATTGGATAACGGAGAATTGTACACCCGGAAGTAAGTATTCCTGTTACTGTCGATTGATTTTACAGTGATATCTGCACTACTCATCGACTAAAAAACACCAGATTATCCTTGTTAATTACACAACATTGATTGGTTTAAATTGTGTGCAATGCTTTTGTATTTTTCCCCTTCGATTCGGAGAAACAAATATTTTTTCGGAGTAAAGGATGGCAGAAGACACTACACTACCCAGAATCCCCAGCTATCGTTTGGACTACACCATGTGCTCTGTTTGACAAACCCCGTTTTTTTCAACATTCATTCCAATGGCTGGCATCTATGTCACGTGATCTTCAAATTTCTCCCTGCAGAAAAAGAAAACATGGCCAAAATTCGTTTTATTCTCAGTAGAAAATGCCTATTTTAAAGTTAGTTTTACCATTAAAATGTGTTTTGATGTCATTTGATGCGAGAAATATGAGTTGTTATTTCAGATTATATGTGCAGTGGATGTACATGATCTTTAGTTTGCAAGTTATTACGAAGATTACTTCAGGAAATCGCGACGTTTTCATTGTTACCAAGGTGGTTGCTAGGGACGCTGCTATCGATATTATTTCTGTTATGTTGTGTAACTGTTTAATGGTGTTATCTTTATTGCTACCCCATTCCCCGTCAATGTATAGTGTTGGTCCACAGCCTAAACATATTAGTTTAACAAAATCCGCATCTAAAGATAGCCTACGTTATTTTCCCCCTGTGCAATTCCAGTCTCACATCTCACAGCACATCGTCATCACAAATACCGGAAACAGACCGAAAACATTTTAAAAAAAAATAATAATACCTTATTCCGAGTGTGCTTGCTTTTCTCTTTGAAAGTCATCACATAACGGCATTGTAATACACGGTTCGGCTGCATTACATATTACATATCTGCCGTAGTTCTGTATTTATAGAGCCCTGATGAGAAGACAAACATGAGGAACTGAAAACGTGACGTGGATCATAAATATATCAGCCATTAAACAACATCTTACATTTCTTTTCACACAATACGTCTCCTTACAGTATCAACACTATTTCGGCTCACTTTTATATTTGATCCAATTGGTAGATAGGCTGTATTTACACCATAAAGGTGCACAGCTGATATAAAGGGACACCTGGTGGTTAAAGCATGTTATTGAATTTAATTATTTTTATTATTAGATATTAATAGGATCCCTATAAAGTATATTCATTACTCGTTATTCTCTACTAATAGTTAATTAAAGACTGTATATAATGACTATTTTGCACATCCCGTTCAAGATTTCATGATTTTCTAAGGTTTATTGACATATCATATAGGCCAACACAACTGTGGTTTAGTTCTGCACTGAATGAAAAACTTGGGTTGCAGGTTCCTCAATAGTGCATTACAAGACATCTATCAATATGTGTGCATACCTCCAGCAATGTTAACTATGTCGAAGCACTTATTTTAACTGATATTATACATAATGTATTATACTCTTATAAGATGTATGCAGATATTTCATCTCCGGCCTTGTCAGGTATTGAACAATCAATAAATAAAGAACACAGAATTGTTGAATATAAAACACAGAATTTGTGTGATTATACTAAATGATTTTCAAATAAACACAACTGCATATTTACAACTGTTACACATGCTGATGTAACGCAAATGTTCCAACTTGGGATCAATAAAGTATATCTTATCTTAAGCTGATCGATGGCTACTGCCATATTTGCAAAATGTGCCTCTGAACCTTGACAAGTGCATGTTTCAGGCTTATCAATTAATGTAATGTAATGTTATCACAGGGGTCACACACATAAGACCAGCTGTTAAATAAAGCTCTTCTTGTTAGGATTTGTCTGTTTGTATTTTTCGTGTCCTTTTCTATCTTTGGGTTTCCTATTTTGTAAAGTGTTCACCCCCGTTTCCTGCCTGTTTGCTTTCTGTCTGTTTCCCTCTCTGATTACCCAATTGTGTTCACCTGGTACCTATGTGTTTTCTCCTCCCTCCTCACCTGTTTCGTGTTTATGTGATTAGTCCTGGGTGTATTTAAGTTCTGGGTTTTCTGTCTCTCTTTGTCGGGTTGTCTTGTGTTTTGACGTGGTCTTCGGTGAGTGAGTGAGTGTTCTGTTCTGTCTTTGTGAAGAGTTTAGCCTTGAAATAAAGGAGTTATTTTTGACACTTTAAATCTGCATTTGGGTCCTACTTGCTTCACACACCGTAACATTACAACCCGACCTTAAATATGGGCCCAGCAGATCCTTTTGAGCAGGAATTATTGGATTTTACGTTTTCTTTGGCTACCTGCTCTGATCAATGGATAGAAGCGGTCAGGGTTCAGCAGCGAGATGCTGCTCTGGCAGATGCAGTCCACCTTACACTGAGGAATCAAAGTTTGGTGAAATTCTTACCTGCCAGGCTTTTGGATTACCTCACAATTTGTTTTCCCGATCCTGACAAACCCAGGTCTCCCAACTCCTGTTTTGACACCACACGCATTGGTGTGGTCCGTCTGGCGTCAGCCCCTGCTTCTCACCCAGTGTTTGCTACTGTCCAGGAGCCATTCGCTGGTACTCGTCTGGCCGTTGGAGGTCCACGGAGCCTCCAAACGGCTCCTAAAGGAAGGGGTCGCAAGGCCAGGTTGGCAGCACGAGGCCAAAGAGCCAGGGCTCCAGAACCGGACCTTTCAGCCAGGATTCTGGCTTCTATTCCGGCCCCAGTCCCGGTCCCAGCAGCCTTGGTGCCAGACCCAGATGTGGCCCCAGCTGCCACAGTCCCATCTCCAGTTCCCCCTCGAGTTCCCTCTCGAGTTCCCTTCTCTAGTCCCTCCTCTAGTCCCTCCTCTGGTCTCTCCTCTAGTCCCCTCTGGAGTCCCCTCGCCAGTTCCCTCCTTTGGTCCCTCCTTTAGTCCCTCCTCTAGTCCCCTCTCTAGTTCCCCTCTCTAGTTCCCCTCTCGAGTTTCGTTCTCTAGTTCCTCCTCTGGTCCGTTCTCTAGTCCCTTCTCTAGTCCCATCTAAAGTCCCTACTGAAGTGCTGTTGGAGGTCCCGCAGACTACTCTTCTGCCGGGGGTCCTGCCAACCCCAGGTCCTGTGCCGTTGGAGGTCCCGCAGACTGCTCTTCTGCCGGGGGTCCTGCCAACCCTTTGTCCTGTCCCGTTGGGGGTCCCGCCGTCTACTCTCCTGCCGGGGGTCCTGCCAGCTCCTTGTCTTGTCCCGTTGGAGGTCCCGCCGCCTGCTCTCCTGCCGGGGGGCATGCCACCTCCTTGTCCTGTCTCGTTGGTGGTTCCGCCGACTGCTCTCCTGCCGGGGGTCCTGCCAGCTCCTTGTCCTGTCCCGTTGGAGGCCCCGCCGACTACTCTCCTGCCGGGGGTCCTGTCGGCCCTTTGTCCTGTCCCATTGGGGGTCCCGCCGTCTGCTCTCCTGCCGGGGGTCCTGCCAATCCCGTGTCCTGTCCCACCAGCTCCGACACCGGGTCATGCCCGGCCTCCGGCGCTGTCCCGTCAGCGCCTTCCTGCCCGGCCTGCGGAGCTGTCTGGTCTTCGCTCTCGAGCCCGGCCCCCTGAGTGCAGCGGGCCTCGCCCTCGGGCCCGGCCCCCTGACTCTTCCTGCCGCTGCCTTCGCCCCTCCATGGTCCCCATCTTGGACTCTGTCTTGCCCCCGGGCCGTCCGCCCGAATCCCCCTTTTTGGACTCTGCCTTACCCCCGGGCCGTCCGCCCGAGACCCCTTCCTGGTCCTCTGCCTTGCCCCCGGGCCGTCCGCCCGAATCCCCCTTTTTGGACTCTGCCTTACCCCCGGGCCGTCCGCCCGAGACCCCTTCCTGGTCCTCTGCCTTGCCCCCGGGCCGTCCGCCCGAGACCCCTTCCTGGTTCTCTGCCGTGCCCCTGGGCGGTCAGTTCAGTCCCGTCCTCCTGACCCCCTCCTCCCACCCTGGTGGCTTTCTGTCTCTCTTTGTCGGGTTGTCTTGTGTTTTGACGTGGTCTTCGGTGAGTGTTCTGTTCTGTCTTTGTGAAGAGTTTAGCCTTGAAATAAAGGAGTTATTTTTGACACTTTAAATCTGCATTTGGGTCCTACTTGCTTCACACACTGTAACACTTCTGACCATAGCTGGCATGTGGGTATATATATTAATACTGCCCATAATGGGCACAAGCAATTTTCACCCATTTATTAATTATATGTTTTAAATGTGAGTGTTTCCTGTCCCCTAAACCTCCAGGGATGTACACAGTTTAATACTGGCAACTTCTTATTATGGGAAATACGAAAAGGTCTTTTAAAACTACAACTCCCAGTAGAGACGTGCCATAGAGAACATGTTGCGAAACAGAATAGCCAGCATGTGTAGTTCTGGGGACGGGGTGGGGGAGGGGGGACACGGTGGACCCGTTGAAATCCAGTTTTGGACAGTCTGCCGTGGTTCCATCCCATTTCAAGTGCTGTTCGAGAATCGGCTTAACCCTTGGAGCACACTCTCCAATCACAGAGCTTGAGGACCATCACAGGGTTTGTCAAACAGAGCACATGGTGTAGTCCAAACGATAGCTGGGGATTCTGGGTAGTGTAGTGTCTTCTGCCATCCTTTACTCCTGGGAATGGACGCTCACATTACCTTAGGACGCATTTCCTAGGGAAACTGGGTCTGTACTGCTTGCGTGTGCGGCACATTTACAGACTGCAACCTCAGATGGGAGCCGAATGGCGTCTAGTAAGCCTGCAACCAGTACATGGTTAAGTACTGGTTTGCCATCAGATTTCAGAAATTGTCTACACTTCCAAATAGCCCCAAAATCGTGTACTACCCCGAAAGCATAGCGTGAGTCAGTGTAAATAGTCACGGTTTTGCCTTCTGCAAACGTGCAGGCTTCAGTTAGTGCGATGAGCTCTGCTGCCTGTGCTGAGAGGTGACATGGAAGCGGTCCAGAACGGAGTACAGCAGAATCTGAAACAAAACAACAAAAAAAAACCCACCCGATTAGTGCCCCCTTGGTCGCGAGAGGCAGACCCATCAACATACAAAATGAGGTCAGTGTTGGTCAAAGGAACGTCTTTTAAGTCCGGTCTAGGTGTGCACACCATGAAAAGTACGTCAACCGTCTTCAGGCAATGTTCAAACTAAATGAAGTCTCTCCTTTTGAAACATCATGTGTTGAAAGAAACACCTGCAGTTCAAAAATAAAAAGTGAATTGCCTAATATTTTTGTTGTGGAATCAATTAATTTCTTTCTTTAAAGGCAACAACATGAAAAAGCTAAGAGAAAAACCCTATTGAATACAATATTATTTGGAGCAACTTAATTTATAAATGGTTGTCAACTTAAAAACATGTGTTCATGTTCAACATGTGGTAATTAAGTACATATAATTTAAGATTACATTTAAATCATACGGTAAAACAAGTTGGAACTTCTGGAGTAATCAACTTAAAAACTTGTAATGCTTTATGCTACCAATTATTAAGTAAGAGGTAATTGAAAACACCTCTGATTGTAGAGGAAAAGCCTTCTCCCCTTTCTCAAATAACTTTGTTGCTTTAACAACATTTCAATAGAAGTTGTCTTAACTCAATAACCATCGATGCAACCTATTGCCTTGATTTTCTTTGTTATAAAACATATTATATATATAATCATATGTATGATCACTTTGTTAAGCCAATGCATTTGTTTTTAGAGTGTACGTAGACTGGGCCTCCCATATAACCTGACTGAGCCGATATAAAAACCAATCAGCAAATAACTTTTCAATACATTATTGATTACTATGTTTGAGGTACTTTTAGGTTGGAAGTGAACATAAGTCAGAGGTACATGGTGTACTTTTCCTCCACTACATGTATTTAATCCCTTTAGTTACCTTACAGATCTGGATGAATGATGTGAAATATAATCAAGTGTTAAATCAGACTTTAGTTCCACCTGGAGTAAATCCACAAGCTGCCCTGCAGTCTACAAAGCCATTCAGACTAGCACTTACACACTTAACACTTTCATGATCAATCATTATAAAACACATCATATATATTATTCTGAAATGGACCAATCTGCACAACGACTACTTTCACTGTCTTTACTTTCACTATATTCTGATAATACTTTTCTACTTTTACTTGAGGAACATTTTGAATGCAGGACTGTTACTGTAACACTCTGGTACTTCTACTTTTACTCAAATACAAGATCTGAGTACTTATAATTTCACTACAATATCTGAGTACTTATTCCTTTACTCAAGTACAATATCTGAGTACTTATTCCACTTCTGGTAGTGTATTAGTGTGAATTGTAGCTACAAAATCACACAGAGCTGTTACTTTTCCTTTTAGCTGTTACTGTCAGGCCACAGAGCTGCATAAAAATAGAATAATATGTACACGTGTGTACAATGATTTGTAGGGAATTTTGACTACTCAAGACACCTCACTTATACATCTTCAAAGTATTGGCTTTCAGAATATTAAACTTGTTTCGGCAAATTCAGATGATAAAATACAACTTTGAAGCTTGTAACGGCATAATTACAAGCGGAGAACGGACTAATGTAACATCACAGCAAGCATAACAACAGCCGTGTGTTATGAACACATACGCAAAAATGACATCATCTGTCGCTTAGTGACAGGTTTTGGCAGAGCAGCCAATGATGCAATGCTTATCTGAAAGCGTTTTCCCCTCTCCTGAAATGACATGACCCAAAAATGTAACTGTTCTTTGTACATATTGGACTTTTTTTACCATTTAGTCTTAACACAAACGTGTGAATGTGTAAGGTTTACCATTATATTCAAATGTGAACAAAAATTGACTGTCTTTGTGTACCGGAACACTGAAAAAAAATGCATTTGAGACATCTATGGCAGTAAATATGTTGCAGAGGCTGGAACTTTTTGGAGTAATCAAATAAGAATTCCGGACGAGCGTGCATGCACAGCTGCATTTACATCGTAAATCCTGGACAAATCTCCACTCGTCAGGAGGTTTGTCTCTGATCTTTTTTTCAGGAAACACTGGAATCGTTACACGGAATAATGACCCCTTGTTTAAGCAGAGAGGTAAACACTGGCCGAATGCCATCAACAGCTTCACGTTTCAATGGGTACGGTACGGAACGTGAACATTAACCCTACGTCATATCTGTGAGCTGCCCAGAGTGAGTATGGCACATCTCTATAGGCGCGGCAGGAAGCTCAGAGATGAGAATTACCTTATCCTCAACCAACAGCAATGTGCGCAGAACGGCTACGTTCGTGCACATTTTCATTTGATTCACGTCACGTGACATAGAGTACATGACATATTCTGTGTGTGTAGGTGCCCAATCAGTGACTGACTCCCAATCTGTAACGATTGGACCCAAATCCCTCTATCTATCAGTGGCCCCCTGGCTAGTGAAATGTGTGGACCGCCCCTGGGATTTGACACAGCTGGTTGTGTCTTGTGTGTGTGTGTGAGTCTAACAGAGCTAGCGCTACCCAGCGAATTCCAATACATTTTTAAACATGAGCTCATCATTCACACATTCCAACAGAACAACTCTCTAGCATTTACACAGATCCTTCAACCACGTTAGCAGTACAATGCAAAATGAGAAGCCTCCACACAGCAGGTGGAAAAATACGTTGATCATGTCAAACGCAACAACTCCTGAGAATCAGGATATGTCAGCAGCCCATTGATACACATTCACCAGTTCTTTATCATCAAATGACACTTTTTGAACCATCGTAGGAGATGGCTGTCGGACTTTAAGACCCTCATTTGTGGAAAAATGAGGTCCAAGCCGAACCGGAGAATCAGATCTCTGCCCAGTAAATGTGTTGGGCAGGCAGATGATAAAATAACTGTTTTTTACTGATGTGGGAATGGATGACTGTCACCACCGTTATCTTTACCCTGAAGTGTTTTTTACTCCTTTACAGTTACCCAGAAACCCCTATTGAGTGAATACATCTACTACTAAATTTGCATTCAGGCAAATCTACCCTTTTTTACCACAGAATGTGTAGCCCCAGAATCAACCAAAAATGTGTGGGACATTTCTTAATGCAAACATTCACTGTCATATTTCAAATATGTACCCTTTTTAATTTCCAGACATGTTCTCTAATTCTTCTAATTTCTCAATAGCATGTATGATGCGTGTGTGTGTGTGTGTGTGTGTGTGTGTCACTTCCCTGGTTAGATGCTGCTGGCTGAATTTCCATCTCGCTCGATTGGGCCCCTTCCTCCCCCTCTTAGGTCAGTCTTTGTGAATGGTCCCGTCCTTGCTGTCCCCCTCTGCCTCCACTGGCAGTGTTCTGTGAGCAGTCCCATAATCCAATGTTCAACACTTGAAACATCTTTCTTCAAAGGAACGTCTTGCTTCTCGTCCTCTGCCTCTGAGAACCTCCTCTGCCTCTCCCTCAGTATTGTGAGCGGCCAGCATTTTGTTTAGCTTGCGCTGTGTCTGTGAGTCCGTTGAGAAAGGCATTACTGAGGTTTGTCTCCCAAACACCTGCTTGGTCTCCTAGGGCAGTGGTTCCCAACCTTTTTTGAGTACTGTACCCCCAAAGCATTTCAAGCCAACCTAAAGTACCCCCTACTACGCAATCAATCGTGGTGATCCCCAGGATATATTTAATAGTCTATATATTGTGGCAGACTGTGTGTGTGTGTGTGTGTGTGTGTGTGTGTGTGACCCAATGCAACAATTAATGTGACACTTAAATCATATTCAATCATAACTAATTATATACATTATAATAGCCATTGTTTAAAGACTTTTAAAAAAAAAGTAAGGTAACTCACCAATGAATGTGACACTTGAGCCTGTTTCTCCCTCATCAGTTTTGTGAGTCTGGGGGAGATTGTTGCAACAGCTGTGACCAGGTTATTCTCCAGGTTGAGTCTGTTCCTGTGTTTAGTCTTGATGTGGGTCATGGCGGAGAATGTCACCTCACACAGGTATGTGGACCCAAAAGGCAACAGTTCATTCAGGGCATGTTTCCCCAATTCAGGATACTCCTTCTCCACACCACACCAGAACTGTGTCAGTGGTGTGCTTGAGTACCTCATCTTCAGGCTCCTATCCGAGGACACATCTATGAGGTCTTCTTGCAGTCTGGGGGGAATGCTGCTGTTAATGCATGTCACAAATAGATTACGCACCCAGTCCAGTGTGGATGACTTGTTGTCAATATCAGGGAAGTAGGAGTTGAACTCATTCTTGAGCTTGGACAAATGGGTGTGTACTATTTTCACAATTGGAGCTCTGTCACATTCACTCGTAGCAATGTATGCTTCCAGCTGCAGGAAACGACTTGTATCCCCTTTTTCACATTTGCTCTGCCAGAGCTTGATCTTCTCCATGAATCCACACACTTTGTCAAACAAGCTAAGAACATTTGTGTCTTTACCTTGAAGAGAGAGATTCAGCTGGTTGAGTTTGCTGAAAATATCAGAGAGGTATCCCAGCCGAGCTACCCAGTCAGTGTCGTCGAACATAGTCACAAGTGGGTGTGTGTGCTCCGACAGAAATGCCCTCACTTCATTGCGTAGCTCGAACAGCCGCTGTAACACCTTCCCTCGGGATAACCAGCGGACGTCAGTGTGAAGCAGGAGCTGTTTATGTTCTGACCCACCGTCTTCACAAAGTGACTGAAACAGTCTATGATTCAAAGGCCTGGACTGTATGAAGTTGATCCCTTTTACGGCATCATTCAAAACATCGTTCAACTCTGGACTCATTCTCTTGCTAGCTAATGCTTCTCTGTGAATCATGCAGTGCGTCCATGTAACGTCAGGGTTTACCTTTTTTATGTGGGCCATTAATCAATTTACTCTGCCGGTCATCGCCGCAGCGCCGTCTGTGCACACATGAGAGCAGGATTTCCAATCCAGCTTGTGTTGAGAGAAAAAATTGTCAATAACGTTAAAAACATCCTGTCCGGTAGTTCTCCCCGTGAGTTTCTTGCAAAACAGAATGTGCTCGTTCATCTCCAAAGTGTCTTTGTAACGCACAAACGCAATCAGTTGTGCTTCCCCACTGACATCCGTTGATTCGTCCAACTGCAAAGCAAACGTACCAGACGCTTTACATTTTTCCACCACTTGGTCAATAATGTCAATTCCCATGTCGTCGATCCGATGGCACACAGTATTATTTGACAACGGCTCTTTCTTCAGGACATCAGCTGCTTTCTTATCGAGCATAGTTTCTGCGAGAATTATAGCAGCAGGCAAGATTAGCTCTTCGGCTATGGTAAATTGCTTTTTCGATTTAGCAACGAGTAGCGACACGGCATAAGATGCTTCCAAGGCCTTGGTTGAGACCGATGTCGCTTTCTTTAGTTTTTCTTGGCTTCCCTTAAATTCAGTCAGCTTTTGGTGGAAAAACTCTGCAGGCTTACCCACACAGGCGGGATGTCTAGTACTAAGGTGCTGATGTAAATGGGATGGTTTCATGCTATTATTAGAAAGCACGTCGCCACAGATGAAACACATTGGCTGCGGTGGCTCTGTAGTTGTGACCGTAAACCCGGAGAGCACATAATGTTCAACAAACTGACGATTCTTTGCCTTCTCTGTTTTAATTTTCTTGAGAACGGGTTCTCCTGATTCAGCAGAATCTCCTGTGCTGTTGTTTCTGGATGAACCATCTCGACTCCGCCATTGATCCATAATGATTATGTTAACAGAAATGTTGATCTCAATAAACACCAGCGCATTCACTTGATAGGATGTTGATATTTTGCTAGCTAGCAAGAAAACCAGCGCGCCACTACAATGATGATTATTATGTAACACCTGACAGTCCGGCGGGAAGCTGAACGCCGCGCCAATAATAATATATAGCCAGCAAATTATTACTTAATTTGAATGCCCCCAATTTTGGTTACATTATTACCGATTATGCATTATTCATTATTTGGGTACAGTTTTCCTGTAAAAATTATTATTTTTTTTTACTTTTCAAAATATTTTCACGTACCCCCTGGGGACCACCCACGTACCACTAGGGGTACGCGTACCCCCAGTTGGGAAACACTGTCCTAGGGCATCGGGTTTGTTTATCCCGCTGTTGTCCCCATCTACTTGGCCCTGATGGGGGTGGACGAGCTTGGAGTTGACGCTGACTGCATGGCTGGGGCTTGTAGTGGAGGTGGTTGAGGTGTGCCAACCGGATTGCCAGGGTTGTACGCCGGAGGAGGGAAGGATACCCAGTCGAGGAGAGGTCATTCAGGCCTGCAATGGAAGGACACAGAGATGTCTGGAGTTTACATGTCTTTTGGAAATAATGTATTTTCCTTCTTTCTTCACATTCATCTTCAACCTTAATATTTTATTTAATGCCCAAGGCCAACTGCCCTTTACTCCCCAGTATTATAAACACTTTCTGTGAGTGTCCAGTTTTCTATAAGTCTTTTACTTTAACTTTATTTATTTATTTTTACCCTTCATTCCATCTTCATGTTCTTTTAATTTATTCTTTTTAGGTTCTTGATTTTTAATTTACTCAAAAAACCTCCCTTAGGAAATCCGAACATTTCCATCCATATATTTAATTTAAACAGACTGTCTTCACCATATTTTGCTCGCATGACATCCACAAACGGACCCTCAGGAGAATGTACAAATCCCCTCCCCTGCTTTGCTCCCATAACAAAGTCTTTAAGTCTTACCAAAACACCCCGTGTTACCAAAACACTATTTTTTCATCCGTCGATGCCAGATATTCCAAAAATATCTACTTTCGAGCAGTCCCTCTCATAAATGTCATGTCGAGTTTAATTACGTTTAACTTTAAACAATTTAGACTTTGTACATCTCACCGAGTATTGAAAGCCCTTTGAGTTCGTTGGATCTCGTGAAGTCAATCAGTTCCACCCCGGCGCTGGTCCTCTCGTCCCGTACGGTTTCTGTCGGGGTAGAGGAAGATCCAAAGATCCTGGAGCGACCACCAGCGTCCGGAGGTGTCCGCAATCTAACTTTCAGAGATCCTGCCGACAACGCCATTTGTTACGGAAATCTAGGACCCAAACACGGCTGGAGAGTACAAGTCAAAAATGATCAAAACAAATCAATGGTGAATCGAGAAAAGCTGTATTTTGGTTATTTATTTGAAGCTTCAAATACATAGGATACAATAATAAAATAGTCCCAGGTCTGACAGAGTATAGAATAGTCTGCCAGAGTGTGCGTAGTACAATGGAAAAGCAAAGGATATATAGCAAATGAGTGGGAACGTAAGAAATCTGGGTTCACACAGTCACATATTGTTATTAGACACCTGGCCTTGAGTGGTAGATAGCATAACGGTTCTCAGAGCAGGGAAGTTCGTGTGTGTCTGTGTGAGTCTCCCAGTAGCCATAGCAGCTCTTTAGCCTTGAAGAAGAAGAAGAAAATATAATAGGATGATAATGGTAAAAGCACAACAAGAGGAAATAACATTCATTTGGTTTAAGCATATGAAGGATATCATATGATAGCACATGAAAAATGTCCACTACAAGAGCTTTGTCCTCTTTCCCCAGGAAACCATA